>BSBM01000135.1:2365000-2887500 GCA_027924585.1 Larix kaempferi
TTTTGCCTATATTTGAGGAGCACACAAGATAAGATATCAAGCTTCAAGACCATTTCATGGTGATGGTGGATGTACACAATTGTACAAGAGAATCAAAGAGCCCAAACAATTTATGATTTAACTTTCATTTGCTTATTATTGAAGAGCACCAAAGGTAAATTTTCTCATTCATAATTGTTTTGATGGGAAAGATGAACATTTGAGAAGGAAGATTGAAGCAACTTGAAGGATCTATAGTTCTAGAAAGCACTAAAGGTTTGAAAGCTTGTGATTGAGGAGCAACAAAAACAAACTATATTGAATTGATCATTGTGGTGATAGGGAATCCACATAACCAATCAAGAAAATTAGCAATGAAGAAGAGACCTAAAGAAGTCATTGAAGAAGAGAAAGAAAAGAAAAGAATAGACATGATGAATCGAAGGCTTTCTTTGGAAACTAGTCCAAATCCAATTGTAGAGGATACCACGATTCATCCTATTAATCCACGACAAGAAAAAAGGAAGCGTTCACTAGAGGGACCTTCAATTTCCACAATAGTTGTTGAATAAGCACCCCATGGAAGTAATCAAGAAGCAAAACATAGGTGCTCATTATGGGATGTTTCAATTCCCACTTCAAGTCAAAGTGATAAGTTACCATCTCAAGATGAAGCTGATGAAGAAACACAAAATTTGTTATCCGGATGTGGTTATACAAGTGATGAATTCAGAGAGGCATTGGACATGTTGCCTACTGTTGAAGAAGAAAATGTTATCCAAACCATCGATGAGGATGTTGGACTTCCACAAGAGGACTTCCACAGACCATCGATGAGGATGTTGGACTTCCACCATCCAACTACCAAGAAGAGAATGAAGGACACCAAGCTACTACTGAAATGCCAGAGCATCTTGGTGATGCGCTACATGGTAGAATTCCAACCCCCTTACCTCCATTAGCAAGAACATGTCAAAGAACTCCAAAGCGTATACAAGTTGATGAAAGTCTCCTCAATTCCTTTGAAGGTACACTATCTGTCCGTAGTATTGCTTATCAAACTCAATAGATGCTTGATAAATATTTTGTTTCTAAATGTGATGGAGATAAATGTAGATTATTTTTATCATTGTTAAAATTTAGGAGCATGAGTGTTGTTAGGAAAAAGTTAGGGATTAAGATGATAAAGAATTATGAACCAAGTTCTCATATAGTTAAAAGCTTAGTAGATGCATTTGGTAAAATTGGTAAGAACACACGTTCAAAGGACCGCAATGTGGCTCATCATGTGTTGTCACAAGCAATTGTAAATAAGAACACCAGGGTCTTTCGTATTCCCAGGACTACATCCAAACTAGTTAATTTGAATGTAAAAACCCTCCGTAGGTATTCTATTTGAAGAGAACATCTTGACACAACTGATCACATAGATTTTTGGGCCTTTATTGGTCGGTTGCCACGTCATGACAGGAAGCTAGTTGATGCAGTAAAGGGACTAGTGTAGAGTTTTTGGCATGATCACACAAGGCATTCTTCAAACCAAAAGGATGTACTAAAACTGAGAAGGGGTTCAAAGGATTGTGAACCACATACTACTCATCTTCTTGATATAACACAGGCATAACTGTGCAAGAAATTTAGGAATGAACATATACAATTGAACTTGGGGCAATGATATTTTGAGAAATGTAAGCCATGGTATGTTAGAATAAATACTCTTCGTAACACTTGTTGTTGTAGATACCATGTAGAATATGAATATTACTATGAAACATTTTTGTACATTCATTGTGTGTTGCATACTAACCATGTGCAAGATTGCAACCTGACAATACCACCGACTTCATCAAGAGAATTCATTCATAGAACCATGTGCAATAGGCTTGAGGGGCAAAAATACTATGGAAAATCTTGTTTGGATGGAACATGCACCAATTGTGTTGGAATGGCATTATTGAGCCAATGTATGCACGAGAGTGGAGACAGTGAATTTGGGAAAATGGTTGTAGACATGAAAAGTTTCAAATATATCAGCTATGAAATAGTCCCAGGGAAAGAAAGAAAAAAAAATACAATTGGTGACATCTTAGGTATGCATTTATATCTATAAGATTATGTTTGAACAGTTACATTTCAATCCTTGCTTACAAAAAAACTAACATTGAGATCATTTTGTGTCACCAAGTACCAGTTAGTGACTTCGTCCAGGATTTATTGAAAAGACACATGATTATGTTCATCATGTCCACTTGGCACAATGGCAAGATGAAAAGTTTAGAATATGCAGAGATACATTTCCCCGTGGTACTATACTTTCAGTTGTTGATTTTGCAGAGAACTACACTCTGTAACCTCAAAATGAGATCCAAAGTCAGTATTACCACTCTGAGTAGGTTTCCTTGATGGTCCATATCACATATAGGCATGGCCCAAATAGCACTGAAGATCAAAGAGAAATTTTGAAGGAATATCACTTCTACATAAGTGATGATAGGTGCCACGACTTCCACTATGTACGTCATTGATTCATCATGTTCTATGATCACTTGAATGGAAAGAACATACAGATGGATTGACACTGGATTTGGTCTGATGGATGTGCTGGTCAGTTCAAAAAATGCACGCATATTTCAGTGGTTGTGTTCATTGCATAAAAACTACAAAGTGCCACATATGTGGAACTATTTTGAGACTGGGCATGGTAAAGGAGAGCATGATGGAGCTGGAGCATGTTTCAAAACAGCCCTATGAAGAGAGAAATTGAAAGTATCTACATAATCTACTATTCTAAATGCTCAATCTATAGTCGGGTGGTGCATGTCAGTAATGGGAGAGGAATCAACTATGCGAGTAGAATCCACAAGAAAGAGACATGTGGAGAGAGGTTTTTGGGAGGTGGTATACATAGATCGTTCACATGCATGGGAATGCAATACTGTTCCTGGGACTCGTGGCTTTCATTCGGTTCGAAGCTATGATAACCTAGTATTTGAAATTTGGACCAGAAAACTTGCTTGTTTTTGCCCGCCTTGTTGTGATGGTGACTGGGATGGGTGTGAATCATTCGATTGGGTTGATGGATGGGATCGCATATCACTTCCACTTGATCAGCGTGCAATTGTTGAGTTAAATCCGTTGGAAGAAGACCAATCATCTATTTCTATAGATTTTGATCATGTCTCAGACCTTGTACAACCTGGTATGATGCATTTCCTTAACATTTTTTTGTTTATTTGCGTAGTCTTCAAATGCACATTAATGGCCTTGTATTGCAGAAAAAATATTTTGATCATATACCTACAATCATATTATGCAGGGCACATATACGTAGTGGTTTCCTCAAAAGATAGTGAATGGGGTGGTGATTACTGCTTGGCATGTTGTATAGATGGAAAACAAACCCTCGTTATGTCCATGACTTACGATGAAAACAACCACTTCCCAACCGGGTCTATGGTTATTAAAGGTGAATAATTGACAAAGGACAACAATGTAAGAAAGAAGGGTGGATATGTTTACAGGGATTACAAGCCAGGTGCAAGTGTGTATCACTTTACCAAATTAATCATTGGTACAAACCTCCAGGTACGAACAATGCCTAGCCGAAATACATCGAAGGTATGCTACTTCTTACCGGATACAGAGCACGAGAGACTAATGGAGACCATCAATATAAGAGATGATCCAGAGGGCTTCGTTGTATGATAATAGGTGGGATCTAGCATGATGAGGTATGTTACATACTTTTAATACTAGACTATTTATACTATTTGTAATTGAATATTGAATATATATGCTCAATTTTCTCATGTATGTTGTTTATGAATATGTCAATTTTGTGTTCTTGATATGCCAAATTTACATTTACGTTGTCTATAAATATGCCAGAAGTTCTCTTGTATGTCAATTTTATGAATATGCCATTGTTTACATATGATCAATAAACCCTAAGATTATGGGATTGGGTAGAGTTAGATGAAACTTTCCTTGGGTGCTCTAACGCTAATTTTTTTGATTGAATAAACATGCGTTTTGTAATGGGATGATTACATAGCTAATCTGGATTGTTTATGTGGATGGATACACCCATCAACCATTGATTCCTAGAGCTCTACACACACGTTGATTATCCCCAACCCAAACAACTCTTATATTATGTTGATTATGTTGGTTATTGGCTTCACCCAATAAAATTATATTTAACAATACACATATTCATAGATTTGGTTCCCCATACTCAATGCTCACCCAAATCTAGCTAGATTTTGGGTCTTTTCCCTTATCCAAGCATTGTGTCATCAACGTAGGGTTTCCACTAATATATTCTAACTAGATACTAGAATCTCCTTGAGCAAATTTGATGGAAAAATGTATAGAGATATTCTAAACTCCTAGATTTGCATCCTAACAATTTATTTTAAAACATGCTCATTTATGGTTGAAGATTAATGCTTGATTCCTATAGATAACCACTTAGATACATCATCTTCATCATCATCATCATCTTCTTCATCAACATCATCTTCTTCGTCATCATCATCATCATCTTCATCACCCTCACCATCATCATCAATGTCTTGATCATCATCACCATCTTCATCATCATTGTCATCTCTAGGTTCCTCATCAACATCTCCTCATCAACGCTAGCCATAAGTGGCTGGTGGAGGATTTTGCAAAGTTGACTCCCGTGTGCAAAAATTGCACACTCCCTCACTGAGCAAAACCCTACTTTCCAAGATGGACCTACAAGGTGACACCTGTGCTACGAGAATGGAGGGGAGAGGCACCCCTAGCACTTTCTGGACATCCTGAATCCAATGGAGTCAACGGTTCATCAATCGGAGCCACGGTAGTCATTCTATGGCTCATTTCGTCTCGCATCTAAAAGGGCTTCAAGGACACCTACTAGATACCTGCCGGGGGCATAGAATTCCAACCGTGCAGAAAAACCTGCTTCCGGGGAGTCGTACAAGTGTGACTAGAGAGGTTCTAGCTGGGAACGCTAGCCATAAGTGGTCGGTGGAGGATTTTTCAAAGTTGACCCCCGTGTGCAAAAATTGCACACTCCCTCACTCAGCAAAAACCTAGTTTCTAGCATGGACCTACAAGGTGACACCTTGGCCACTGGACCGGAGGAGAGGGGCACCCCTAGCACTATCCGGATGTATTGAATCCAATGGAGTCGACGACTTGTCGATCAGAGCCACGGTCGTCATTCTATGGCTCATTCTGTCTCGCATCCAAAACGACTTCAGGGACACTTACTGGATACCTGTCAGGGGTATAGAATAAAAATTGTGCAACAAAACCGGGTTCCAGGGAGTCCTGCAAGTGTGTCTAGGAAGGTTCCAACCGGGAATGCTATACGTAAGTGCCCGGTGGATGATTTTGCAAATTTGACCAACATGTGCAAAAATTACACACTCCCTCACTGAGCAAAACCCTATTTTCCAAAATGGACCTACAAGGTGACACCTGGGTCATGGGATCGAAGGAGAGGGGCACCCCTTGCACTATCCGGACGTCCTGAATCCAAAGGAGTCGATGGTTCATCGATCGGAGCCACGATCTCCATTCTATGGATCATTCCATCTCGCATCCAAATGGCCTTCAGGGACACCTGCTAGATACCTGCCAGGGGCATAGAATTCCAACCGGGTAGCAAAACCTGGTTCTGGGGAGTCCTGCAAGTGTGTCTAGGGAGGTTCTAGCCGGGAACGCTAGCCATAAGTTCCCGATGGAGGATTTTTCAAAGTTGACCCCCATGTGCAAAAATTGTACACTCCCTCACTGAGCAAAACCCTAGTTTCCAACATGGACCTGCAAGGTGACACCTAGACCACTGAACAAGAGGAGAGGGGCACCACTAGCACTATCCGGATGTCCTGAATCCAACGGAGTTGACCGTTTGTCTATCGGAGCCACGATCGTCATTCTATGGCTTGTTCCATCTCGCATCCAAAAGGCCTTCAAGGACACTTGCTGTATACTTGTTAGGGCCATAGAATTCCAACTGTCCAACAAAGCTGGGTTCCGAGGAGTCCTAAGTGTATCTAGGGAGGTTTGATCTGGGAACGCTAGCCGTAAGTGCCCGATGGAGGATTTTTCAAAGTTGACCCTCGTGTGCAAAAATTGCACACTCCCTCACTCAGAAAAACCCTAGTTTCCAACATGGACCTGCAAGGTGACACTTAGGCCACTAGATCAGAGGAGAGGGGCACCCCTAGAACTATCCGGATGTCTCGAATCCAACGAAGTCAACGGTTCATCGATCGGAGCCACGGTCGTCATTCTATGGCTCATTCTATTTCGCATCCAAAAGGCCTTAAGGGACACCTGCTGGATACTTGTTGGGGCATATAATTCCAACCGTGCAACAAAACTGGTTCCGGGGAGTCCTGCAAGTGTGTCTAGGAAGGTTCCACCTGGGAACGCTAGCCATAAGTGCCCGATGGATGATTTTGCAAATTTGATCCCCGTGTGCAAAAATTGCACACTCTCTCACTGAGCAAAACCCTAATTTCCAAAATGGACCTGCAAGGTGACACCTGGGCCACAGGACTGGAGGAGAGGGGAACCCCTAGCACTATCCAGACGTCTTGAATCCAACGGAGTCGACAGTTCATCGATCGGAGCCACGATCATCATTCTATGGTGTGTTCTTTCTTTCATCCAAAAGGCCTTCAGGGACAACTATTGGATACCTATCAGGGGCATAGAATTCCAACCCTGCAACAAAACCGGGTTCCAGGGAGTCCTACAAGTGTGTCTAGGAAGGTTCCAACTAGGAACGCTAGCCATAAGTGCCCGGTGGATGATTTTGCAAATTTGACCCCCGTGTGCAAAAATTGCACACTCCCTTACTGAGCAAAACCCTAGTTTCGTAGATTAACCGACAACTATTGCATTAGATAGCTTCATTGACTCCATTAAAATTCAATTGGGCATGACATGAATGATTTAAATTCAACACCTTAGATAGCTTCATTTCATTCAATGATGGGCCTAATTTGACGGGAGCATGGGAACCTGAACTCCATTAAAATTCAATTGGACCCATTAAAATTCAATTGGATGTGACATGAATGATTAAAATTCCAGCCAGGAACGCTAGCCAAAAGTGGATGGTGGATGATTTTGCAAAGTTGACTACCGTGTGCAAAAACTACACACTCCCTTACTGAGCATCTGGTACGTTGATGCTTTAAATGATGAACTCTTTCCTTTATGGCATTATAGGGATTCTTACCCTACATTTAATGGCGGCATTAATTAGTTAATGACTTCCTTGTTTATAGCATAGAGAAAAACCTTGTCACATTACAAAATCCTTGCAACATCATATAAATTAATAGGGAAGGCTTCCAATACGATCTCAATTTATGAGAAGCTTCCACGTAGCAATAATTTCCATAGTTGGGCATTTTTCTATGATATTAGTTATTATTTTTATTTGATATTAGAGAAAAATGCCCAACTATGCAAATACAAATGAGTTCCCTCTCTTCACCTTTTTCTCTTGGAGTTTATGTTAGGTTCTCTCAGTTTGCACCTGCCACTTAGTCTGACATTAATTTTGGTTCCTAGATAACCTACTGCAGGTAAGAGTTATACCTAAACTGCCTACTTTGGTTTTAGAACCGGTGCGTGGTTTTAGAACTGGATCAACCTTTTATGCCCTACCCACCTAGAATTTTTAACCGTCAAAACTAGCCTGATAGTGTCACAGGGGCATTATTTCTCAAATTCATTTAAGTGGGTTGAGTGGAGTATTCCGATCTTTTTGGGACCCGGACCAACCAGTTGGTCGAGCCTGCTTGCACATCATCGATATATCGGTGCAAAATTTATGTGATTTTAAACAGAGGAGAATGAGTGCCTTTGAACTAGGAAGAGGTAAAATGAGCTAGGTTGAGGACAATAAATGCTGTATTTTTTCACACAATATAACAGAAAATGGCCACGAAATTGGGCGGGATAAGTCCCTCCAAACAATGGCCAGCACAAATCTACAAAACGAGGTTAAGGGAGGGAAACAAATTTTAAAACAAGTAATAATATTCACTTTATACAGAGTATAAATTATTTCTATGTGGAAGCTTCTTGTAAATTGAGATCATATTGGAAGCCTCAAAGCTTCTGCTGTAGTGGATCCAATATTTGAAAAAACACCGGAAGATGCTGGATGCTTTTATACACAGTATATCGGAAAGCAAATGGTTGAAACCATCCAAAGGCTTTGAATCTCCAAACCCTAGCTCTGGAGATGGCTCGTTCGCACTGCTTCTAGGTCTCCGAGGGATGATGTGGGGGGTCCCCTGGCTGAAACATGGCACCCCAGACCCACCGGAATCGACAGATTCATGAACGGAGCCACAGTTTGCCTGCTACGGGCATTCTAGTCGGGCTGCAAGTCAGCATAAAAATGTCATCCAGGGATACTTGGCGACTTTTCGTCCAGGAGCAAAAAAGCAAACGGAGCAGCAAGATTGCATGCCGTTGGCTCCTGCAAGTGTGTATGGGCAATGCCGACATGGGAACACTGCCAACACTGGCTTGGTGGAGGGTTTTGCAGAGTTGACCCACCAATGCGAGATTGCATTGAAGGAAACTGAGCAAAACCCTAGTTTACGAAATGAATGCACAATGAAGTCACTAGGCCATGAGAACATGAGGGAGAGGTCCTCCCTAGAGGTAATATCACTCCAGGAGACCAATGGAGTTGACGGTTCATTGGTCCCACCTCCGGTGTCCGATTTATGTCGAGCTGCAAGTCGCATGAAAATGTTGTTCAGGGACACTTGGTGACTTTCCATCCGGGAGCAAAAAAAACAAACAGAGCAACAAGATTGCGTGTTGTTGGATACTACAAGTGTGTATGGGAAATGTTGACATGGGAACACTGCCAACACTGGCTCGGTGGAGGGTTTTACAAAGTTGACCCACCAATGCGAGATTGCATTGAAGGAAACTGAGCAAAACCCTATTTTACGAAAGAATGCACAATGAAGTCACTGGGCCATGAGAACACGAGGGAGAGGCCCCCCTAGAGGTAATTGCACGTCAGGAGACCAACAAAGTCCATGGTTCGTCGATCCGACCTCCGATTTCTGAGCTATGTCGAGCTGTAAGTCACATGAAAATATCGTTTAGGGACACTTGGTGACTTTCCGTCCGGGAGCAAAAACACAAACAAAGCAGCAAGATTGTGTGTCGTTGGCTCCTGCAAGTGTGTATGGGCAATGCCGATGTGGGAACACTGCCAACACTGGCTCGGTGGAGGGTTTTTCAGAGTTGACCCACCAATGCGAGATTGCATTGAAGGGAACTGAGCAAAACCCTAGTTTACGAAATGAATGCACAATGAAGTCACTAGGCGATGAGAACATGAGAGAGAGCCCCCTAGAGGTAATCCCATGCCAGGAGACCAACAGAGTTGACGGTTTTTCAATCCGACCTCCGGTTTCCGAGCTATGTCGAATTGCAAGTCCCATGAAAAATGTCATTCATGGACACTTGGTAACTTTCCGTCTGGGACACTTGGTGACTGTCGGTCCTCCTAGGGTTTATGTTTTTTAAGGCTTGTATAATTTCCTTCTTGACAACTCACCTCTTATACCATGTTAAATTTTTTGATACTTGATCTAGATAAATGCTTTATACCAATTATAACCATTAGTTCAATGCATAAATTTAACCATAAAACATTTACATAAAGAATTGAATATGTAGGATCTAGTTAAGAATAACAATGCATAAGAGACACAACATTTTATCCTGGGAAACCCTCATAGGGAAGAAAACCTAGCAACCTTTCTTAGAATAATTATATGTTTAGAAAACAAGTACAATGAAACCATGAACAAACCCTAACCCTGAAGGTTTTTACCACATGAAAAAACCTTAATGACACATGACAACAAGAATACTTATCTACATGAAGATGACCTCCAAGCCATAAGGATATCCAAGCATATCCTTCCCAACCAACAATAGAAGGCACTTTATTTCTCAAATCCTAGGGTAACGTTTGTTCCTTTCACCATTGTTGCTTTGAGCACTTGTATGTAGTTACTCATATGTAGTGTTGAATCTAATTGTACAATCAAATATTGGGCATTGATGAAATGTGTAGCATGTATTACACTTAATTTTATTAAGTTACACTTGAACATTGACTTAACTTGTAATTTAATCATCCAAACTCACAAATTTTAATTAGACCTATCCAATTAGTGTGCATGAGTGAGTTCGTTGAAACCTTGAAAAACATTGTATTGCACTTAGTTTGATTACATTTCACGAGCAAGAACTTTGACTTAACTTGTAATGATCATCCAAAATCACCATTTTTTATTAGATATCCAATTAGTGCACACATGTAGTGAGTTTGTTGAAACCTTTAAATATAATAGTTTGTTCTTTTGACATAGCGCATTCATGAGTAATAGATAATCCACAAAAATCAACACAATAGATTGACACAATAACATGTGGAAACCGAAAAACAAATACAAAGTGAAATGTATCATTCATTTATAAGTGAAATGTCAATGTACATGTCTCCAAAAGTACATGTATCCAAAAGTACATATATATCCAAAAGTATCCAAAAGTACATGTATCCAATGAAGTCAATGTACATGTCTCCAAAAGTACATGCAAAATGAAGTCAATGTACATGTCTCCAAAAGTGAATGTATCGAAAAGTACATATATATCCAAAAGTATCCAAAAGCACATATGTCCAAAACTATCCAAGCCACATGTACATGTATCCAAATGTACATATATCCCATACGACACATCAAAACTCAAGCTTCCTCTTGTTCTTTCTCGACGTTGATCCTCTAGGCACATCTCTAGGATCAGTGTGCGTCTCTGGATCGTGCAAATTAAATATCAATTGTTAAATTCAAATAACTATGTACTAATACATTAGCTCAACAATTAACTCAACAATTATCAACTTGTGCATGGAAAGTGCATGAAACACTTGGTCACTAAAGGACATCTCACCTCAACTGACAAAGGGGATTGCGTTCCTTGTGTAGAAGATGGAGTCGCTGGTTGAACATCCAGGATGGTCGCAACCATGGTCGAACCAGGGGGGCCAGGAACTGCTCCTGCTGGTTGTGGCTGCAATAAAAAAATGTTGAAATAGTTAGACATGCATGAATAAACAATAGACAACATTAATAAACTATTTAAAGATCATGTTGAAATAGTTACATACTTGTGTGTGATCAGTTGCCATTGCAGATGCAGTACTGACTGCTGTGTCAATCATCGATGCGAGGTTTTGAGTAGACAACTCGGGTTCCTGATGCAATAAACATGCAATTCAAACATTAACAAAAATTATTTATGTATTGGATTTCAAGTTAACCAACAGATATCATCGAAGGATATACATTACCATGGTATGAGTAACCCCATGGTCATGGGCAGCTGGAGTCTTGCTAGGAGTAGGCCGCCTCACATACACATGACTTTTGTTCACGAATGGCCTAGCGGGAGATACAAATCCAGGCAATGGTCTAGATGTCTCGGTTGGTGCCTACAGTCAGCAAGTGTTCATGTAGTTAGACATGCATGATTCAACAAACAGACATGTATTTAAAAAATGACATTTTTAATTGTTTACTTAGATCCCAGATGTTTCCTCGAACAATACGACCATGGGTGCTAACTCCACATTAGCTTGCCCTAGTGAAGGATCTGACATCTGCAAGTTTAACAATTGTAAATATTAGACCGTAGATAGCATTAGTGAACTAAAATGTAAAGTATGTGGAAATTAACAAATTAACAAGTGCTAAAAAACTGAAATTTTAAAATGTTTACCTCGGTGTGAGATACGGTAATAGGTGTTATATAAGATGGGCTTTCCAAATGGGTAGCATCATGAATCCCTCCACCAACGACGAGATCAGTGGATGGAATTTCATGCCCTCTGTAGAGTCTGGAACATCTGACTCTAGGGCGTAAAGCATCAACTGCAAGTTCACAAAATTAATATATTAGCTCAAACTATATATATGTGTACAAAGATGAAAATAAATGAATAATTTATTACAATTAACCATCTACATACCTCACTCAAAAACCCACTGAAGGCAACATCTGAGGCAAGACCATAGCAGGTATGACCACACGATGTGCACTCATGAGGCTCAATACTAGGCTGGCGATGTGTCGATGGTATTGCATGGTGGCGACCTGGTGTATGTACCACACTAGGGACATATGTCCCTTCCTCACCCATATGCTGAACCACAGTGCCATTGCGAACAACTGCCCGTGTCAAACTCAATAGCGCATCATGTGTCTGTGGAATAACACGATGTGTAGGTGGGACATCTAGCCCAGGAAATTACATGTGAGGTGCAGGGATAGGGCGATCCTGGTATCGAAGCCTCGCATTGGGTCGATTTTGGGGCATCCCCCCACCGATCCCTTGAAATTGCAAGATATCAAAATAGTTTACGGGTTTATGTAACACGAACTCTACATACATCTTTCGAAGGAAATACAAGGAAATTTCCCTGTTGTTATGTGGTAGCATATCAAAAACCATGTACCATATGTCCATCCAGTTATCAACAAATGGTTGAAACGTGCACCACTCAATGGATGTATGAGGACTATTTGCATTTGGGATTTCCCCCGATCGAGGGTCCCTAAACAATGCAAATATGAGCTCTTTGGATATTTTCAACTTTTTTATTGCATTGTAGTCTATCCCATCAGCATATTCTTGTCTTTTTCTTTCTCTATATGATGTAATATCATATAGTATATTGCTAAACTCTGAATTGGTGTCAACAATTGCATCCAAGGTTGATGCAAGCGAGCGGCGAATCCTATGACCACCACTAAAAGCTGCACTAATGCCCCTCAAGCGGGCAAGGTCAATCAGTATCTCGACATTTGTGTCCATAGCCGCAATTGCAATAAAAACATCAATACGAAAATCATTAGAAACATATACATGGCATATAATGACATCTCTTCAAAATTGAAAATGTATTAAATCAAATTCAAGTAAGCAATTTAATGGAATTCACTTACATACATTTAAAACTTAAAATTAAACATTTAACAATTTAAATGTAAAATCGATCTCTACATTGTATGGCAAGTTCAGAAAATTAAATAAAAAACATAGTGATTTTCTATATGAAGTCTTTGAGTTGAATCGATGGTCCTTGAGCATTGAGTAGATTGATCGAGGGTGTGGATAGGGCAGGCCCGAGAGGCACTTTGTTAATGTGTTTTGGAATTTAGTTAAGGGTGCTTAACTAAGAGGCAATGCATAGCTACATACACTTGTGATGAAATTTTGATTATGTTCATGGACAAATGATTGTGATGAAATTTTGAGAAACCAAGTTACTAGTTTTAATGCATCTTTTCTATTCACGCTTGTGCATGCATTTCATCTTGTTATGGCTATTTCCGACGAAAATTATTTACTTAGTATCATGGGAAATGGCCTTTGAGGGTTAGACATTTGGGTTTCATGTGGATGGATACATTATAGAAAGGGAGAAGTTCTATTTTTTTTCGATTTTTGGTTGGATTAAGAATTTTTGAGTTTTTGAAAAGGGATTCATTGTAATTATTCACTCATCTTGGTTGAGGGAGATGTGAATTTAATTAGAGATTAGGTTATTTCCAATTTTATAAATATTACAAACTTAGGTTGTTTTAAACTATAAAAAAATGGTAATTTAGGTTAAGAAATGACAAAAAAATGGTATGGGTGAATGAATTACCTAATTAGATGAAAACCAACCGGTGAATTTTCCTCCCCTCCAATGAAATCAAGCTCCTCCGATACTCCAGGGCACACAAACTGTCCTAGTCCAAGCTCGAATTCGCCTTTCTGATGCGTGAAATGCGCCATGGGTGGTCGAGGGTGGTCGGGACTGTGTTTTTAAATTGATTTTAGATTTACAAAACGCGTATGCATTTTGTAACTACATAACGCATACAGGTTTTATAGTTCTATAACACGTACACGTTGTGGGTACCTAACCTACATGTCTAATGATATGTCAGGCTCGGGTTTTACCATACCGAGTGCTAAGTATCATAAACACGTTATATTTTTATGTAACATGAACAAGTTCTCAAAAACTAGCATTGCATCTAAAGTGACCCTCATCTTCTTGCACACAGCCTAGTAACCTTGGCGAAACTTAGTAATTCTTAAAATTCCAACCATAAAAGTTTGGTAATATTTTCATAAAATTTATGCAAATTTCTAAGAGTTTTATATTTTTTTGGACCATTCTGGTGAGTTTTAGGGTATCAAAAACATATACTATGAAATTTGGGTGAATCATGTTAGAAAAAAATGGAAATTGGTGAATCATTTTCCCACGAAAAATCTCAAAAATTAGCCCATGAGCTAAATTTTGTCCCTAAAATTTTCCATGTATAGAAGGTGCAAATTAAAGGGGAGGGTAAGAAGGAGTAATTTCTCCCTTTGACAAAGCTAAACTAGTCAATGGAGTTCTAAATTAAGTAGGCCAAGTTATGTACTTCTAAGAGTAGATGTGATAGCTTTAAATAAAGCTAAGTAGTTCAGTTAATGTAACAAACTTCCCGAACTACTCTAGAAGTTTGTCTATATGCATGAAGTATGATTTTTGTAGTTGTTTTATGTATAAATAGATAAGAGCTTCAAATCTACCGTTTCCTCAGTAGTTGAAATAACTATAACTAAGTGTATTCTTTTGGGTTTGATCTCAATCTATTTTGTATCTATGTCGTCCCCTACTTGTCCAACAAGAACATGCCTAGGCCAAGAGTCATGGGTACCATGTTCTAAATTCCCATGAGGTGGCTTCTCATAATCAATGGTGCTTTGTATTAGTAAGTACGGTTAAGCCTTAATCCTTTAATGTATTGGTTGACAACTATTTATTTATTTATTTTAGCTAGCTATGTTGGAATTAATATTATGAAGTTTAACATAAATCCATATAACGAGGTTATGTCGATTGTCACGGAGGGTATTTGAATTTTGTACTAATATGCTATAATTTTTTGTGAACAAATAAAATAGATGTTAAAATAATACATCACCGGAATGGAATAATTTATTAACAACATGAATCACTATGTTGTACAGGTTGTTACTCATTTCATTGACATCGAAGGTGAAGATACTTGGTCGTGAACATCATTAAGAAGGATAAGAAATCTAACTAATGGTTACGCGAAGCCACATGATTAGTTAATCCAAACGATTGCTTGAGGTCTGTTGTAAGTTGGTAACAGTTACTGAGTTGGATACGGCGCGAAATTTCTCTCAGTGCAGATGCAATTCTGGAGATTGTTTTGGCATTGGAGTATATTTACAGTATGGGGATCATGTACAGAGACCTGAAGCTCGATAGTAGTATAGACCTACTTTAAAAGAGATTTATCAAATGTCTAGATCAAATCACTTCAGGTGTAAACAGATTTTTAGAGTGTAAATGTTCAGAAAGTTTTTTAATTTATCTAATTTTGTATATACCTTTTGTAAACATGTGTTTGGTGTGGCCAAAATTGAACTAGTATCTTAGTTTCTTTACTAGATTCCAATTTTATATTAGATCTAATTTAGGATACATACACATATTAATAAAATATAAAAAAGTTAATGAGATGTACACCTTTGGTGGACATCAAAAATACACATACATCACTCTTGTTAAGGAAGAAGATCTCATAAACCTTCATAAGACACTACTTGGAAAAGAGTTGAAAATTAACATAATTAAAGTTGAAACCTTGGATATGATATTCATAATTTTTAATTGGGTATATTACAAAGTAGGACGACAACTTGTTTTATCTTTTTGATATTATTTTTCTCATCATAAGCTCAATGAATGCATGTTGATTCCTCTATTGTAAATGGGTATCTAAAATGGATTTATGGTACCTCTCATTTTGCACCTTTGAGTAGTGGATTTTGGGTCACTCGTGCATATAGTCTTTAAAGTGTCACCAAGAATTTGTCTCCCTGTACTATTTTTTTTCGGAGTGTCTCCCTATACTACTTTGTTTGGGAGTGAGTGAAAACACGAAGTTAGGTAATGTTTTTATTGGAATGGAGGGAAAAAGAAAAATAGTGTACATGGATAAAAATGCAGAAAAAGTCAGCTTCAAAGTCTAGGACGAGAGTTTAAAAAAATGTAGGTTGAGATTTTGTGATAGTTCAAAATCTACGATGGAAGTTTAAAAAAATCTAGACTTAGAGTATGAACCAATCACAGCAGCATATTTTAAAAAAAATTCTCAGCGCGAGGTTTGAACTAAACTCTCAACTCGGATTTAATAGTTCAAATATTTCTTTGTTGAGAATCCCGGTCAATAAAACCTAAATCCCCTGCATCTTTCAAGAACTTGCAACTTTAGCACGGCCAAGCCCTGGGAAATTTTAAATTCAATATCATGACAAAGACAACACCAAAAAAATTGAAATCTTCACAGAGTCCTTCATGTGTCGTCTTCAAAAATGTACTTTTATTTTTTTCAATAAGAGTCACACTAAAAAGAAACTTGAAGCTCACCAACATGTGTCGATTAAAAAACACCATTTAACATGTATATATCATTTTGCTAAATAACAAAAAATAGATATCGGTCTGAAAAACCTCAAAATATAGAACAAACATAGTTTTTGTGTGTAGATTACTAACAAACATAGTTTTTGAAGTATATGCAGTTGGTATATCAAGTTGGTGAGTGCCAAATTTGTACCACTATATGTTCATAAAAAAAAAAATTGTACAAAGCTAATTCAATTCTATAAACCATTTGTGTTTATTTCAAGATGAAATTTCTAAAAAAAATATAAGTTTAAAGAGATCAAAAATTGAAAAACATAAAATTTTACAATTTTGTTTATAAAAGAACAAATTATATATTACAGTCAAAATTAGTTAAAATTAGAACAAATTATATATTACAGTCAAAATTAGTTAAAATTAGTTATTATGTAAACTTATATAATCTAGAAGCAAACTAGATTTATTACATTTCATTTTTTTTACTTTGTATTCAATTTTTTTAACACTATTTAGAATAATCACTACAAGATTTCGGAAATCCCTCATCAAAGTAAATAGATTAGCTGGATTTCAATATGAAACATTAGAGGATGATGCAATTAATCGATATAAACCACGTCAAGTACACAAAGGTATATATATTGAAATTTATATATATTGAAATTTGAGTAAGTTATGGGTAAAAGCATGTAATTAATTAGCATGTTTCTTTCACTATTTAGTATGTTGCAGGCTATTTAACAAGATTGTAGTGGGCTTCCTTTTGATCGTTAGATTTTAAGTTAAGAAGTCTACTACAACGTTATTGGCTGGTCAATTAAGTAATCAGAGAGCAACAAAGCATGCACAACAGACTATAGACTGAAGGTGAGAGTACGCTCAACACAGCTTGATTATTCATAGATAATAATTACAGATATGTAGGCTTAGAGAGCCTCCAATAGACTCCTACAATAGTGGATCTGGAACTACATGTACACTAACAGCATAACAATATACTAACATAAGTATTTCTCCATTATTATTCTAACATTCCCTCTTAATGGAGAAATGGACTTTTAGCAAATATGCTTGTATGATTTGTGGCTCCCCCTCTGAATTGTGCAGCTCCTTCTCTGAATCGTGCAGATTACCATGATAAAAAACTATTCTCAATTGAGAACAATTGTTTGTGATTGGAATCAACGAGTTAGATCAACAAACATCGGTCAAAAGAAATCTTCTTAATCATTTCAATTGATTTGTCCACACCAACAGTAGACAAATAAACAATAGCAGAAATTCTTTCACGAGGTATGTTGTCACTTGTGTTGGCCACTTTTCTGATGGACAAATCATTCACACAATAATCAGCACGTATGCATTCTAACTCATAATCCCAAACCTTGTCATCAAAGGTTGATTGATCATTAAGCCTGGAAATTCCAACAGTGACATTAGTAGGTACACTAGTCGTTGTATTCTGAAAATCTGGTGCTTCAGCAAATGAAATAGTGAAGACCGAGGGGACAATATCGATGGGCATCTCATCCAAAGCAGTTACATTCTCCATATCTTCAATAATCTGCTTTTGCTCCAATGGAATCTCCAAATCTTCTTCTTCATCTGCAAAGATGCTTTCAAAAGCAAGTCTCATGAGGAAGTCCATCTTCAATAGAATAATTACCTTCAACGCTGACGATCGCAACAACAAAACCTTCAATTTGCACAGCAGCGATCTATCTTGGGCAGTCTCTCTCCCTGCCAGATCTGCACGCACTTAACACCAGCTCTGTCTACGGCTGCAACAATGTTTTCCTCTGTGGCGGCTCCTTACTGACCCCACAGCCTGCTCCTTCAACATAGCACCAATCTTCAACACTTAGCAGCCGGCTCCAATGCAGCGGCTTCTCCAGCAACACTTAGGCAGCAGCTATCCTCTTCACATAGTCAGCGTGCCTCAATGGGCTTCACTTTGCATCAGGAGGAGGAAGTGCAGAGCCAAAGGCTCGCACACACACAGGAGGAGAAACACTCAACTCCAGGCCACTAGGAACACACAACAGCAGCAGGCCACAACGAGCACTTCTCGCAGTCAATCAGGCTTAACAGGTCATTAAGGGCTCTCACAATCAGGCCACAATGGGCTCAGACACCAATAGGCCACCATGGCTCTATCCAACAATTTAGGCAGCGATCCTTTGCTGCTTTCTACAGGAGGGACGAGCTCCCACGCTGCAACTGGGCAGTGTTAACCTTTTCTCTTCATGCTGAATAGCCTCGACACAGGTCCACTTGCAGCTTGACATTTACATTCACGAGCAGCTCCAGTGTTCAGCTCCAACGGGCTGTTCTTCACGGTGATCTCCACGGGAGCGGCTTTCCTCAAGAAGTCCTCATCAGCGGGGGCTTCTACTTCACGGTGATAGTAATGGTAAAAAAAAAAAATTCAGCTCCTTCAATGTTTACGCTCAGCCCTCACGTGGAGCTCTGATACCAAATTAAGTAATCAGAAAGCAACAAAGCATGCACAACAGACTATAGACTGAAGGTGAGACTATGCTCAACACAGCTTGATTATTCATAGATAATAGTTACAGATATATAGACTTAGAGAGCCTCCAATAGACTCCTACAATAGTGGATTTGGAACTACACATACACTAACATCATAACAATATACTGACATAAGTATTTCTCCATTATTATTCTAACATGGCCGTTTCACT
Organism: Larix kaempferi; assembly: GCA_027924585.1. NCBI lineage: Eukaryota > Viridiplantae > Streptophyta > Pinopsida > Pinales > Pinaceae > Larix > Larix kaempferi. Next base: position 2,384,268 of record BSBM01000135.1, read on the forward strand.
TGGTACAACTACAATAACGGTGACCGTTGAAGCATGGAATGCTAATCGTTTCCTGTAAAATTAAGGAATTGATTTCTTTAATGAGATTATTAAACGTCGTTTCTATACAACCAAAGATTTGATTGGGATGATAAGATTGTTAGATATCGTTAATATGCAGCAAGATTGTTTCCTTTGAGAACTGGGTGACAATCAAGCGTGGACTGAAACCATATATTGTAAGTCTGTTGTGTGGATATTTGAATCAATGACATCCAGGAAAGAAACATACCATTAGACCTACTCCAACTATTTTAGGTTTAGTTCTGTCACTCCTGTAATTTCCATTTTTTCGATCTGAACCTGACAATGAATCACATAAACCATTTGCATTCTCGAATACTTTTAGTGCAGTTACAATGGTTCATATACAAATAAGGATTACGAAAATGTCTAAAGGATTTTGTAGTCAGTCATACTCAGTAATGGCTTATCTTGTCAAGCTCACACGCATCATATATCGAAAACAGCCAGGAATTCCATGTTTGGACTGGAAAAAGCCAAAGAATAGATTGTGAAATCCAACGAAAAAGAAAAAATGTAGCCAGCATAAACATGCACAATAGAAATGTATCCATTATCCATTGCTCCATCCCGCAAGCTCAGCGTAAATCATGGTCGCCTGTTCAGGAATTTCTGAGTTGGTCAGAATATCAGCGATGTCCCATTCTCTGCAGAGATTATCTAATGCTTTATTTACTCTGCCTCTAATAGCTTTTAGACGTGATTTAAGGGCTACATAGAGTGCCATTTGCATCGGTCGCCCTTCCTGTTGAATGATACCTTGGATTCGATAATACAAGCGAGGGCACCAATCCTCTAAAAGTACATCTTCATAGTTTTCAAGGACACTCTCAGACCAAGGACTCGCGCCGGATTCCAAGTCGGAGCGTCTAACTGAATCTGGAAGACTCACGTTTTTCACTCGTTCTTCAAGGCGTTGCACAAAAGTTTGTATAAGCTTTCTGATAAGGACCTCCTCCCCAAAGCAACGAAGGAAATCCGTCACTGAGTCCATCTGTCCCGCTATTTACAGTGGGATTAATAATTAGCAAGCGGGATATCTTCTTCTTTTATCGCGCAGTGCATTCATAAACCTAGAAATCTTAGAAAACCTCGATTTTAGAGCGAGTCTCTTGACCTTCTGCATGCCTTGTGTTTCCGATATTAAAACGGCAATAAGTGAGGGAGAGCAAATATAAGTTTGTATATGCTGTTTTTATTCAATTTATTCTATGCGGGCGGTGAAACAAACCGAGAATCAATGATTGACAAGTTTGGGTGACAAGATTCTATGCATAATAAAAGTGAAAATGTGGTTTGAAACTTAATTTAAGAATAGTAAAAACATCCCTGATAATCTAAATTGCAGAAATAATTCATTAGCATTCTACCATCAAAAAGATGATGGGAATCTCTACAACATGTAGGAACTCTACTCTGTCTGCTCCGTTCCATTAAAATGAAGATATAATAATAAATCTATCCTACAAAGATAGGTCCTTGTAACCACCTATGGATGGGCGCTAATCCAGAGGCAACACACGAACATACAACTACTCAGTAATACGCAGGAATGGAAATATTTATTAATCTATTAAAAAGTTGTTCGTAACATCAAAGTCTTAATCTTCAAACTGTAAAAGTTGCAGTAAAAACTAGAATCATAACATGTAGGCGCTAGCTTGACTAGATGCTATCCTTCTATTTTAAAAATATAAAAATGTATCGTTCAATCTAATATCTTAATTTCTAGTCTACTTGAAACAGACGCTAGTGTAGATACAATTGGGCATGATCAACCGATGAGAATACGTTGTCTTGGATATGTGCACTAGTTTCCACACATTCTTGTGGATTCGGGGACTAGGCCTCAAAATGTAGGTTGACCTTTGGTAGCATCGAATCCACTTAATCATGTGAATTGGTGCATTTATATTTAAATGGTGCGTTCTTCGTAACTGGAAGTGTGCCATAAAAAACTAGTAGTGTTTGTCTTTAGCTGCCTGCACTATAGGTATTTGAAGCTTTCACTGAGTTAAAAACCAAAACCAGTACTTCTTGTGAGTATTGGATAAAAAAGTGTCAGATGAAAATCTTGGCTTCGTCACAATTATGCTAATCAATCAATTCATTAGTTTTCTTGCAATTCATTAGTTTTCTTTCATTTTAGTTATTAAAAAGCAAGAATTAATGAACTAAAATAAATATTTCATCTTGGTTTCATCACAATTATGCTAATCAATCAATTCATTAGTTTTCTTTCATTTTAGTTATTAAAAAGCAAGAATTAATGAACTAAAACAATTAATTTGTACGTCTTCATATGACCGCACTGCCTTATTCATCTCAATTAATGTCTATTATCTCCCTTAAGTCGATTAAAATAATCTAAGTTGACAATAAAATGGATGGCATTTCTAACCAAAGGTAGGAGCCATCACTATCATTGCTTGGGACTTAAACATTTATTTGGTCAAGTTGGTTGACACCGTCATTGTTTATTTCGTGAGGAATCTAGATGATGCAGGTGTGTACGATATTCAACTTTTTAAACTAACAAAAGAGTAGGTGAAGAAAGGACTAATATATTGGTCATATGTATGTTATAAGATCCTTGTATTATGGTCATTTCAAAATTAAAGAAAGGAAAAGTATTGGAGAGGAATTTCATCACGTTTAAATGCATCCTGAAATCCATCATGAATTGGTGCATGCTAGGAGAAAACCTCCCGTTCCTTTTAAATTTAACGCAGGGTGTCTAGTAGACTGTGACATACCCAAAAGCCAGGGAATTGGGGGTATAATGATTTTTTTTAATTTTTTTATAATCTAATAAAATAAAAATTTCAAATCTAAGCTCTGAATGTCTAAGCTCCGAGCATTCAAATCTAGTCCATTACACATACAATTTTTAAAACCTTAACACATTCGCATAAGGTCTACTGGACATCTTCTAAGAAAAAAGGTAAATGGTAAATTTCATACTAAGTAAAGATAGTACTCACAATGCAAGGTACAGTTAACCAACATGCATCTAAGTAGGGGGCTGTAATACCTCTAATATAAGTGAAACATGTACCAAACATCATTGCACATGGATAGTATATACATAAGTTCATTAATAAGAGTTATGACACTCAACAATTGATTAAGGAGGAGCCTCCACGATCTTTTATATACTAAGCCTTTATTTTAAGCCATACCACTAAGACACCATCAATATATTTATTCTTTTATTTTCTTCTTGGCCTATGTATAGAACCATTATACAATGTATACATTTAAACATTATTTTCTCATTCACCAACCTATGCATATATATATTTAAACCATAACACATATTGTCCCAATTATTATACAACTCTAATTTTGGACCCATGTGTATAATATATAAATTCAAATATTTTCATCGTCGAGCTGCATTACTGATTATACAATATACCAAATATCTATAATGCAAAAATAGGCATCCCACAAATCTACCATTCCATATTCCACCTAGATATAAATCCATAATTCATTTCATAAACCAAAGAATCTTTGGGTTAGACACTTGCAACATCCTTTCCAAATCGAGAGGGGAGTTGTACAAGGGCTAACCAAAACGCCCCCGACTTGTCGGAATCCAACATAGTAGTTATTGCTAAAATCGCAATTTGAAGTGCTCAGATTGCAATTTCGGCGATCTGGGTAGTTTTAAAATTGGGCAATTAGTCTAGAATAAGCAATCCCAATTGCTAAAATTACAAAAATGTGAAAATAGCAATTTCTAACCAGAATTTTAACTGGTTTTTATCCCAAAATCGCCGAAAAGGCAGGGAGTTTTGGTTGTCTTTTATCCTATGCGATCAAGAGGGCCATTTTATCCCACATAATCAATCTTTAAATAGTAATACAGAGAGATCCAATCTCAATATTGAAGAGCAATACAAGGCGTAAATCTCAAAAACTATGATAGACATCAATCGCATATTAAATCCTTATTGACAGAGTGCTTTTTTCTATTTCCAAAATCGATCCATAAATATTATTACAAAAAGTTGAATTCAAATCGATTTCACAATTCAATTAAAATTATACCCAATTTGTTATAGATCTGATTGATTTTTATACAATGCTATTATTAAAAATTTAGCCAAACTTGTACGCTAAGCCATCATTCATACATAAAGAAAATGTTGCATTGGTCCGTTAAAACAAAAATCAATCTTGTTGCGCCAAGAGGCGCTCTAAATCCCAGTAAGAGGGTTAGGGAGATCTTGTAACGTTTGTGGAGTAACATTTGTCAGCCATGTAACGTTTGTTGAGTATGAGGGAGATCTTGTGATGTTTGCAGAGTAACGTTTGTAATAATGCCGATTGTAATAACATTTGTACTAATAAAAAGTAATAATATATATTTTTTCAGACAATAATAAAAAGACATTTGAAGATCCATGGCTATATAATACACCAAAAAAACATAAAAAATTATAGAAAAAATAGTTTGGTCAAGAATGTGCGGTAGGGAACCAACTAATAGAGCATGTGATCAATGAACAGGAATCTATTTTTTTTAATTTAGCTCCTCGGTAGTGTGGGGTGAAAATCAAGCTCCACTCTCATGTATCTCCAGCTCTAGCTCGCAGCCCCCTCCACACAGATCCCCTCCCGCGCAGCCCTCCCTCCACACAACTCCTCCTGCGCATCCCTCCCTCCATGCAACCCTCCCTCCACATAGCTCCCTCCTACGCAGTCCTCCCTCCTACACAGTCCTCCCTACCTCAAGACATCCCTCCCTCCTCCCCTCCTCCACACAGCTCTCCCCTCCTGCGCAACCCTCCCTCCACACAGTTCCCTCCATGCAGCTCCCTCTTGCGCAGCCCTCCCTCCATGCCACCCTCCCTCCACGCAGCTCCCTCCTGCACACACGGGGGCTTCACTCAATAAACTGCTATCATAGCACTTTCGTTCGTGGCATATGAAACAATACCCCTAATTTCACTAAATATTGGAAAATACCTTCCAAAATCATTTTTTTAACCCCCTCCCAATATGCCTTCCCAATTTTAAAAAACCCCTATTTTCACTAGATATTGTATGTATCAATTTTTTCATTAACATTTTTTATGGCCCTTTATATTTCTACCTAGTATATTGATATGATACCCCTCTTGTGACCCCATATGCATTCTACAATGCACCTTGCTTCTTTCGATGTATATTGTGGATGCACATTACTTCACCCACAATGCAATTACTCGACCACATATCATTATGATTTGCAACATCTAATGTCTAATGAAGAGATAGGAGATCACTTATTGTATGTCACTAGAGCGAATGCACATAGTACAACATTTAGATTACGTGTTGCAGTTCCCCAATCACTGACTAAGCCTGTTGTGGGCTAGGTATCCAATGCCCCAGGGCTTGTAACAATCTCTAGGAGGTTGACTAAACCTCCCAAGGCCTGTAATAGGAACGAGTAGTTGGGTATTCAAGCCCCCAAGGCCTATCGAGGGCCTATAACAGGCCCTGGAGGCTTAGAGCCTCCCAAGGCTATTGGTAACAACTGGCTGAGTGCTATTGGTAACAATTGGTTGTTAATGACCACTGTCTCTCGATTATGATTGACTGGAAACCCACTTCACCATGAAACCCTCTGGCCTCAAGCATGCCTCAAGACATGATTTCCCTGTGTACTGATAAGCCTGAGACTTGCCTCAACCTGATTTCTCATCTGGTCATGATCCTGCCATCTCCATTTAGCGGATATTTTTCAGCCCACCCATATAAAAAAGACCCCAAAGTATTTTTGTATTTGAAAAAAGAAGAAGAGGATCTGTGTTTGTGAAATGAAAGTTCTCAAACGCAGATCCTCTTCTTCTTTTTTCAAATCCATCTTTGCGTATGGCACTTTATAAACATATTTTTGTATTGTTACATTAAATAAAAAAAACCCTTTGCCCCTTAATATATAAGCAATATAATTTTTAGGTTTTCATGAATATTTAATACCGCAATATGAATGAATGTGGTATTATATTTCCTTCTAGTGAAGCCTCCCTCCAGCCATCCCTCCCTCCTCCACTCCTCCCCTCCTCCATGCAGCCATCCCTTTCTCCACGCAGCTCTCCCCTCCTCCACGCAACGAGAGGATCTGAATCTTCCCTTACCGCGTACTTAAAGTTGTATCTAAGAACTTTCATCCAATGTGTAAACTCGGTTAGGGTGGATTCGTAGCGGTGTTCAAGGTACACTGAAATGGATAGTAATTCTGAATGTCAAATGATTTTCTCATTTGTGTGTAAGAGCTTCATAGTATGATTCAGTAGCGAACTTTTCCCATCGGAATTTCATGACACAATAATTATGACTCAATTAGTCAGAGTTTTGGTTGATTGATGTTAAGAATCAATGGAAACGTCACAGTTTCACCACTAGAGAAACAATTATAAATAAATGTAAAAAAATATACTTACTTGAAAAATAATAATGGGGAAAGAATACTTGGAGAATCATTTCCTCCCAACCATAGGAATAAACAGCACAATCGGTATCTCAACTCCACCCACGAGCTAGATCACCACCATGCACACTAGAAAAACAAGCAAAGCTTCCATGCAGCACTATTCCTGAGAGTTTGTAACAAGCTCACTGATGGATTTATGAAAGATATAAATCCTCAACACCTGCAATCATAGCACAATTTCTCCATTGCATAACACAATGTCGTGTGGTTTCTTAGTGCACCAATATATAGTTTTTTCCCAAGTCTTGTGCCATCCCAATCAAATCCCAATCAATCATTCAATCCCTATGATTTAGGATATTGTCTAGTAGTTAAGATTTTAGATTGGATTTGATTGGTAAAATATCCCTGGCTTGCTTTACACATGTTGTTTGTCTCATGGTGGTGTCCCCTCATTCAACTAAATCCTCCAAGTGTCTTTTTTCTTTTATTAATAATAAAATAATATTTTTTTGTGCAAGTGTCACTCACAACCTCTTGATGGTTGGTGCTTCATCAATCGAAGAGTCATGTGGAGCTCAGTGAGAAGGATAATTTGACGAGCCTTAAAGCCTCATCGTTCAGCGTACATCCTCATTACTATTTGCATGTAGATAATCTAGATTTAGCTTCAAGGATGGTTTGGTGGTATATTTTTGTTTCTCCGGGTTGGGAGATTGGACCTCTACTCATTGTTATCTTTCTGGTGTTCTTTTTTAATAGAAAAGGGGTGAGGATTTTAGGGGCCCCCCGTGGTAAGAATTTGTAAGGTGTCATCTTGGTTGGTATCAAAGAGGAAGTGAATAGCTCTGTGGAGTTCATTGGAAGAGCTCTAAGATATTTTCTCTAGAATTAGCAGGATAGAGGGGATTTGACTAGCATACCAAGAGTCATGGAAGACTGACATTGTGATTCCGGATAGTGTGATATGTGTAAGCAACATGTGTTTGAGACACAATAGAAATTATCACTGTCTGTGAGGAAGTGGAAAGGATGGAAAGAGGAGTAGAAATACAGGGAGGATGTGGAATCTTAGAATCAAAGCATGCATGTAATTAACAAAACTGTGCAGTTTGCATCTTGGAAGAAAAAAGAAAAAAAGTGTTTAGCTACCACAACATCTTAGCAAAAAGTATGCAAAGTTGCAAACCAAATGAGGCCCTGCAGGAAAAGTTTCAATATTAGAAGTTGGGTGCATATCTCTAGAGGTCCCATGAAATCTGTGGTGTACCCCCTACCAATGCATCTGTTGGTTTGTTTTGGTATGAAGTTTATAGAGTGAAATAAGAAGAAACAATGCAGCAAAAGGCCTGGAGGGTGACATGGAAATCATCCCATGATCCATCAGATCATATAGCCACCTCTCAAGTTGGTGACAAAATAGAATCCTTGTAGTGGGTGTCATCTTATGTAATATTTATATTTGAAATGTTTTGCAAAATAGTTTTGTTGCTAGGGAAGTTTATTAAACATCAGACAAGTCGGGCTCAGCGATATAGAGTTGGGATTGTAGGACTTGCTCAAATAAGGGTAAGCAAATTTTAACTTTTGAACTGTCTCAGGTAGTAGTCTCAGAATAGTTTATTTTTCCTTGTATTATATTGATTTATAGCTAGGACGTATCAACTTTTTAATACAAAATATATCCATTCTTGTTTTAAAAAAACTTGCTACAACTTAAACTACCTATAGAAACAAGCCTGAATCTATAAGGATTTAAACAATTGAAGCATGTAATCCAAAAGAGGTAGCTGAAAATAGAAATTGTTACCCGCGGAAAGCAAAAAATGGTTTTTATATCATGGGATATATAAATATTAAACATCATGTGTTTCCAAAGGGTTGAGTCGAAAGAAAAAGGAATTACTTATGATATGAAATTATTGAAAACAAGGAAAGCATATCTTACATTTGTTTGAACTTATCAAGCCAGAGAGTTTGTCTTCATCATTAGCTCTGGCATTCCTTCCGGATTCAATACTGTGCACTAATGCAACATTTTCCCGGTCATTATTGTTGAAGAGTAATTTCTCCTCCCGCAACTTGATGTCTGTAGTCATTTAATGTAGTTGGTAGATGTCATGTTAGTTGATGCATTTCATGCCGTAGGTAGGATATTTTTTAATGTAGTTAATGCTAGGTTTATATTCTCCATTTTCTTCATGTATCCGATCGTTGAATGGTTAATGAGTTGAAGAGCCATGTGCTCCTATTTTTTATGCTTTCCTGCTATTGGCTTATGCTTCCAATGTTTGACTTGGTATCAAAGCAGTAAGGCGAATCCTCCTTCACCAGCCTCGTGAAGGATCATAGAGCGGCCAAAGGAGCCCGTTGTAAACATAGGATCTCGTTGTTTGATCAACCAGAGGATCAACGAATCCTCCTTCACCAACCTCGTGAAGGATCATAGAGTGGTCACAGGAGCCCGTTGTAAATAGAGGATCCCGTTATTTGATCAGCCAGAGGATCAACAGATCCTCCTTCACCATCCTCCTGAAGGATCATAGAGTGGCCATAGGAGCCTGTTGTAAACAGAGGAGCCACCATTCCTTTGTAAATGTTCTTTCTTGAAGCCATAGGTGAAAGAGACAGAGGAGCCCAGGCTTAAATCGCCCAAGATTTAGTGAGTTGTGAACTTCAGATCTCTCTTTCAACGAGATAGGAAGCTCCCAGCTCCCAGCTCTATGTAGAGGAATAGATATTGCCGGTGAGAAAGAGAGCTCCATCCAAGCCGAGGAATCCCTCAAAGATCTAATGGAAAATATTAGATCTTGAGTCCAAGATCAGACGGTTGATAGGATTTCAGATCCACACCCCCTGACGGATTTCAAAGAAAATTTTATCCCCAGAACTTTTTGAGAAGTTTCAATCACAAAATTGATCGGACGGTTGATAGGATTTCAGAGCCATATCTCCTCACGAATTTGAAAGAAAATTCTAGCCCCAAAATTTTGAGACTTGTGGCAAGTTTTCATTGTATTTTTTTTTTTATAAAACAAAGGTGAGGCTCTTGCCAAGTTGCAATAGTTTTTTTTAATTTAAAAAAAGGAGCTCATTTAATATTTGAAAACAGCTTATAACCCAGGCAAAAGGGAGTTTCTTTTTAAGAACAAATTGAAACGAACATGGCTGTGAGAAAAAGGGAAAGGTGTCTGTGTTGCATTAGAAAGGGGGAGTTGCTTATGGCGTCAACTAGCAATCAAAATCAGTATCAAGGACCAATTCTAACAGGAACAAATTATGAAATGTGGGCAATTAAGATGCGAAGTTACGATTACAAGATTGTTGGGAAGCTGTATTAAATGGATTTACTAAGGTAGATCCTGCAGATCTGCAAGAAATGACTAATAATCAAAGAAACGCAGTTGCAGAAAATAGAAAAAAGGACTCACGGGCATTGTGGTTTTTGGACAATGGAGTAGAAGACACAATATTTCAAAAAAATGCACTAGTTGAACATGCAAATAAATCATGTGAAACTCTTGAAACATATTATCAAGGCACATATAAGGTTAAAAATGAAAAGCTGCAAACACGTAGGAAAATACTTGAGACTCTTCAGATGAAGGACACAGAATCAATGGACAAATTCATGACACAAACAATGAACGTTGTAAATCAACTTCGAGCACATGGAGAAAATGTTCCAAATCAAAGGTAGTTGAGAAAGTGGTCAGAAGTATTCTAGAAAAATTTGATATGGTTGTTACAACCATTGGAGAATGCACAAATTTAAAACGATTGTCTACTGAAGAGCTCACTGGATCATTGTTAACGCATGAAACGAGAATCAACAGGCATAGTGATTCTTATGAAAATGCATTCCAATCTCAGACCCCATTCAACAGAGGTAGAGGACGTGGAAGTAGAAGCAAAGGCAGAAGAGGAAGAGGTCGTTTTCAGACAGGAAACAAACCAATAGCTACAAAACAAATAGAGCAACCAAAAAATTTCCCTAATAACACATGAGGAAGAGGTCAAAGTAACAATCAACCAAGGAGGATTGACAAATCAAATGTTCAATGTTTTTACTCCTAGAAGTATGGCCATTTCGAGAGTTGAATGTAGAAAGAAGCAATAGGATTTTAACAAAGGCAGAGCCAATGTTACCAATAAAGAAGAAGGGACATCACAATCAATGTTCCTTTCCTTCCAAGCTACAGAAGAATTCAACAACAAAGATATATGGTTGTTGGACAATGGTTGCAACAATCACATGATAGGTAATGACGAAATTTTTTTAAGCTTAGATAATTCTATTAAGACTTAAATCAAATTGGGTGATGATCATCAAGTAAATGCTTTAGGAAAAGGCATAGTCTCAATCATAACCAAGCAAAATGAAAAGAAAGACATTTCAAATGTCTACTTTGTCCAAGATCTAAAACATAATCTATTAAGTGTTGGTCAACTAAGTCAAAATGGTTATGACGTGATATTTAAAATATCATCATGCAAAATCTTGGACAAACCACCTAGTCGAAGGGTTGTAGCCAGAATTAAAATGACCAAAAATAGGATGTTCCCATTAGTCATGAAAAGTACAAATCTGTCACAATCTTATGCTCAAATAGCTACTAGTTTAGATGAAACTTGGCTATGGCATTGTAGGTATGGTAATTCTTATTTTAAAGGTTTAAATGATTTGAAAAATAATTCTATGGTCGAAGTTTTACCCATGATAGATGTTCATCATAATCCTTGTGAAAGTTGTATCTTGTCTACACACAAAAGGGACATATTTCCAAATGCTGCTACCTATAGAGCCAAAGCACCTCTTGATTTAATCCATACAGACCTATGTGGTCCCATGCAAACCTAGTCTATTGGAGGATTTTTTGACTTTCTAACATTTATTGATGATTTTAGCAGAATGACGTGGGTGTTCTTTATCAAGAAAAAATATGAAACATTTGCAAAATTCAGAGAATTCAAAGCTACAACAGAAAAACAGAGTGGCAAGTACATCAAAGTGTTGAGATCATATGGAGGATGTGAATATGATTCCAAGGATTTTGCAACATATTGCAGAGAACAAGGTATCCATAGACAGTTTACAACAAGATACACCCCACAACAAAATGGAGTTGCTAAAAGGAAAAATCAGACCATCATGAACATGGCCAGAAGTATGTTAAAATCCAAAAATTTATCAAATGCATATTGGGAAGAAGCAGTTGCATGTTCAATTTATATTTTGAGTAGATCTCCAACAAATAGTGAAAAAGATAAAGTTCCTTTTGAAGCATGGAGTGGAATGAAGACAAATATTTCTCATTTGAGAGTTATTGGCTGCGTTGCTTATGCACATGTCCCAGCAGAAATAAGAAGAAAATTGGACGGTAGAAGTGAAAAATGTATCTTTGTGGGATACAGTGAACAATCAAAGGCATACAAACTGTATAATCCAGTCACTAAGAAAAAAAAAATGACTAGAGATGTTAAATTTCTTGAAGAAAAGGCTTGGAGTGAAGAAGATGAAGGAACAATAGGGAGTCATCTTTTCCCACATGCAATTTATTCAGTGGACAGTATAGAACAACATGGATCTACACAAAGACTTCCTCGATTACAGGTTCAAGGAGAAGTCTCAAGACAAGAAGGACAAGACACACACAGTCCAACATTAACTAATGAATCAGATTCCACATTGGCCTCGCTTAGAAGACCAAAAACAAGGGATCTAAGTGAAATTTATGAGCAGCATCAAAATGTAGATGAGCAAGTTCATTTTGCTTTTTTATCTTCTCAACCAATTTATTTTGAGGAAGCAGTCAAGGAGAAGAAATGGGTCGATGCAATGAATGAAGAGACTGAATAAATAGAAAAGAATGACACTTGGGATCTTGTGAATTTTCCAGCAAAAAAAACTAGCATTGGAGTGAAATGGGTTTATAAATACAAATACATTGAGAAAGGCAACGTGGAGAAATACAAAGCAAGGCTAGTTGCAAAAGGATTTGCACAAAAACATTGTATACATTATGGGGAAACATTTGCCCCTATTTCCAGATTAGACACAGCCAGGATAGTTTTAGCTGATGCAACCCAAAAGCATTGGCTAGTTTATCAATTGGATGTTAAATCAACATTTTTAAATGGCATTTTGAAAGAAGAATTTTATGTAAATCATCCCTTGGGATTTGAAGTGAAGGGTCAAGAATTAAAGGTCTACAAACTGAAAAATGATTTGTATGGATTAAAGCAAGCGCCAAGAGCGTGAACATAATTGACAAATATTTTCTCAACAATGGGTTCAAAAGAAGTAACAATGAACCCACTTTGTATACGAAATCAAATCAACAAGGTAATTTGTTAACTGTTTGTCTTTATGTAGATGACATGATATATATAGGAAATTTAAAATTTTCAGATTTTAAATCTGCAATGTAGAAGGAATTCGAAATGACTGATCTTGGTCTCATGAAATATTTTCTTGGGATTGAAGTTGAGCAAACTGAAAAAGGAAATTTTATCTACCAAAAGAAGTAATTCAAATATATTTTTGCAAGGTTCATATGACAAAATGTAAACCAACAAATACACCAATTGGGACATGCACAAAATTAAGCAAACAAGACAAAGGTCTACCAATCAATCCTACACTGTACAAACAATTTGTTGGTAGTTTAATGTATCTTACAACAACAAGACCAGATATAATGTTTGCAGTCAGTTTAATTTCTATATTAATGGAGTCTCCCAAGGATTCACATTGGAAAGTTGGAAAAAGAATTTTGAGGTATATTGTAGGTACAATTGAATATGGAATTTTGTATGAAACTTCTGAATAAAATCATCTAGTTGGATACACAAGTAGTGACTTTGCAGGAAGTATTGATGGACGAAAAAGCACATCAGGTTATGCTTTTCCTCTAGGCACAGGTATTATTTGTTGGGCATCTAAGAAGCAACCTATAGTCACTATTTCTTTAGAAGAAGCAGATTATGTAGTAGCGACATTAGCAGCATGTCATGCAGTCTGGATGAGAAGAATATTAAGTGATCTTGTAGATGAAGAGATGGATCCAACTCTAATATTCTGCAACAACAATTCATCCATTGCTTTATCAAAAAATCATGTGTTTCACCACAAGAGTAAACACATTGACACTCACTTTCATTTCATACGAGAGCTTGTCAACAATGGAGAATTCAATCTTCATTTTTGTGGTTCTAAAGATCAGCTTGCAGACATCTTTACTAAGCCATTGGGAAAAGAAAATTTTGAATTTCAAAGACAACACCTAGGAATTACATGTGCTGATGAATATAATAAATGCAAAGTTGAAATTAAGGGGGAGTGTTGAGGAGTAATTTCTCCTCCTGCAACTTGATGTCTATAGTCACTTAATGTAGTAGGTAGATTTCATGTTATTCAATGCAGTTAATGCACCTAGGTAGGATATTTTTTAATGTATTTACTGCTAGGTTTATATTCTCCATTTTTTTCATGTATCCCGTCGCCAAATGGTTAATGAGTTGAAGAGCTTTGCACTCCTGTTTTTTATGCTTTCCTGCTATTGGATTCTGCTTCCAATGTTTGACTATTATGGCCAATGCCTTTGTATGCATTTTCATATTTGTCTCGTTGTCTCTTAGAGAACAGTTTTTCTTTTGAAGAGTTCTCATTTCCACCAGACAAAGACCTTTGATTATATTTTTCCATGTTGTGTTTACAATTGAGGCTATCAGATTCAGCTTGAATATAACAAGATGTACCATTTTCAATCTTCACCAATGTGTCTGTGGGATTTGAAGACAATCATTGCTTCTAGGCTTCCTCCAAACAATGAAATTTTTTCCATCTAATAAATCTCTATTTTTAATTCTAGTAACGCACCTTTCAACATCTGTTTTCCCACATGGAACTCATAACGGTTGTTGAATGAAGATGATTTAGAAAATCTCCCATTGTTAGACTCACGAATGGATCCATAATGTTGTCTTTGAAGTAATGGCTCATCTTTCATAATATTACTGGAGTTACTAGAACATGAAGCATCTAGGTTACTCATCTCAAATAGATTCTTTATAGAAATCTCATGCTTTGCCCACCTCACAATAATAGGAGGCTTAGAGATGCCATTACTATTTTTAACAACACCACTCCTCCCAACTTGAGAACTGGCATGCTTCAGGTTTGCACACTTTATCTGTGCTTTAGGATGCACTTTAGACAAACAATTACTCATAGTCCCTCCAAAAGAAAATATGCCTACAGATGAATTTGATGATGCATATGACATTCCGTTGGAGGAAACATGCATACCATTTCTATTTTCTTTTTCCGGTATCACCCCATTCATAGGAAGAATAGATTTGCCTCCTTTTGGACTTGGATTGCCCCGAATAATGAACAACATGGATACTTTTTGAGATAAGACATTCTGTAAAGTGGATGAGGAAACATGGGCATCGTTATAGCAATACCAATGGTAATTTGCATCTTGAAATAAATAAAATATTAGTTTGAATTTTGAAAACTAGAAAAAATTGAAGTTAGGAACAACGAGTATTTCAAAATGTTATATTATTTTAGATATATCCAATCTATGATAGTTGTAGACAGTGACAGGTATTTTAGAAAATGTCTGACAACACATGAACATTCATTAATAAAATAACTATATATATGTTAAGGCATGTCAATACCTTCACATATGCATTATAATGACCAGAGTCTTGTGAGTATTCTGAATGGACAAAGATACCAAATATAGTATACTTTGGCCACACATCCCGTAATAGAGGAATAATATTAAAGAGACAATATTTGACATCAACAAATCATATACATTCACAAAGCATACACTCATGATAACGAATACAAATTGGAACAAGCATTTGGTGTTAAGATTTAATATGGTAAGACAGAAAATAGCAGCATTACATTCCATTTCACAATAATAGCATATACAGGATCACTGAAGAAACAACAAGCACAGCATAAACACAAGAGACACATATTTATCCTGGGAAACCCTCGTGGGGTAGAAAACCCAGCAAAGCTTCCTCAATATAGATGACCAACAATATACAAAGATGCAAACCAAAGACATGAACTCCTCCTCCATCATAGAAGACCTCTCCTCCACAAGTGCGCTACTCTCAAGTGAGTGAGTGTGTGTGTGTAAAATGAGGAATACACCTCCTCTATTTATACACTACTCTGACTTGTCTTTTACACAAATCATGTAGGCTTGTATTTAACCATTGGGTTAAATACCCCACTACAACTGATTGGGCCGACCCCTATAGGGTGGTCTAATAACCCTTTGACCCACATAACACATACATGGCCGACCCCCACTAGGGAAGTCTAATAACCCAAGTTACCACATTCTGACGGAGGAATAAACATCTCCGAATATACAATACGATCTTCACGGAGGAATGAAACATCTCCGGAATAATAAAGTACAATTATAATATTCTTTGAAGTTACAATATCTCAACACTCCCCCTTAATGAGAAGGATATTATAACAGCATCTGCACGAGCAAGGAGTCATCAACATCATACATGATACATCTATAAATCATTGGAAGCTTTCTCAACATCATCAGTAACTCAAGCAGTTACTGGAACATCTTCAATACAAGAACATCAACATCTTCAGTACTGAGTCTTTATCTTTTGCAGCACTCGAACAACTACAACAACATCAACATCTGGATCCTCACGATCATCAGCATCATCATCATATGATCATCAGCATCAGGATCATCTCGATCTACAGCATTTGGATCATCACGATCTACAGCATCTGGATCATCACGATCTACAGCATCTGGATCATCTCGATTTACAGCATTTGGATCATAACGATCTACAGCATCTGGATCATCTCGATCTACAACATCTGGATCATCTCGATCTACAGCATCTGGATCATCTGTATTAGTATCCACACCAATACATCTATCATCAAAACATGTATTCTTACTAATACATATATCATCAAAAACATGTATTCTCACTAATACATCTATCATCAAAAGCATGTATTCTCACTAATACATCTATCATCAAAAGCATGTATTCTCACTAATACATCTATCATCAAAAGCATGTATTCTCACTTAATACATCTATCATCAAAAGCATGTATTCTCACTAATACATCTATCATCAAAAGCATGTATTCTCACTTAATACATCTATCATCAAAAGCATGTATTCTCACTTAATACATCAAAAGCATGTATTCTCACTAATACATTTATCATCAAAAGCATGTATTCTCACTTAATACATCTATCATCAAAAGCATGTATTCTTACTAATACATCTATCATCAAAAGCATGTATTCTCACTTAATACATCTATCATCAAAAGAATTTATTCTCACTAATACATCTATCATCAAAAGCATGTATTCTCACTAATACATCTATCATCAATACATAGCAGCATACCCTACAACACACACGATCATATTACAGGATGATCAATCCCGCTCTCTTTAGGACATAGATCCATGGATGATACAATCCAGATCAAGTTCCAGGATGATCAATCCTTATCACTTTAAGACAAGTCTCATGTCCAGGGATGATGCAATCCTGATCAAGTTCCAGGATGATCAGTCCTTATCAGTTTAAGACAAGTCTCATGTTTAGGGACGATGCAATACTGATCAAGTTCTAGGATGATCAGTCCTTATCACTTTAAGACAAGTCTCATGTCTAGGGACGATGCAATCCCGATCAAGTTCCAGGATGATCAGTCCTTATCACTTTAAGACAAGTCTCATGTCTAGGGACGATGCAATCCCGATCAAGTTCCAGGATGATCAGTCCTTATCACTTTAAGACAAGTCTCATGTCTAGGGACGATGCAATCTTGATCAAGTTCTAGGATGATCAGTCCTTATCACTTTAAGACAAGTCTCATGTCTAGGGACGATGCAATCCCGATCAAGTTCCAGGATGATCAGTCCTTATCACTTTTGATGTTGATCATAAGCTCTAGATCACCTGGACTATTTGTATTTGGTGTTGAGCATAAGCTCTGGAATACCTATACTATTTGTGTTTGCTGTTGAGCATAAGCTATGGATCACCTGGACTATTCTTATTCAGTGTTGAGCATAAGCTATCGATCAGCTAGACTATTCTTATTCAGTGTTGAGCATAGGATATGGATCACCTGGACTATTTTTATTTGGTGTTGAGCATAAGCTCTGGATCACCTGGACTTTGATCATTGTCTCTAGGTGTGGGTTTGGGGACACCTAGATTATTTCTAAGTTATTGTTGATCATAAGCTTGTGGATAACAATAGAACTATTTCTAAATTAGTGTTGAGCATAAGCTCTGGAAGAGCACTAGAAATATTGATTGAGTGAGTGTTGGGTAACAAGCTCTAGAAGCACTTAGACTTATTGTGTTAAATGATGTTGAGTTGGATGCTTTGGATCATCAGTAATTGCACTAGTACAAAATGAGAGATAGGTGCCTAGGCGACTAAAAAAGTTAGTCACCACTGGTTTTTCAAAAGATAAATGACTAAAATTGAACAATTTTAAATAAGCCAATGAAAAACGACTAATTTAGTCACGAGATAAAATATATGACTAGATAACAAGTGACTAAAAAAAAAATGACTAACATAAATGACTAATTTAGTCACGGGAATATAAATATGACTAGCTAACAACGATTAATGTGAATTAGTCATTTATGTTAGTCATTTTTAGTTATGTCATACTTTGAATGGAAAATTACAATTTTTATAATGAATTTGTACAATATTTTACTAAATTTTAACAATGCGGATGGATGGAAAAGTCATCAATGGGGAAACAAACCAAAAAGAAAAGAGGAAAGGTACATATAAACGCTAAGTACAAAATAATAGAAACGAGGGGAAAGGTCTCCATCTATGAGCTAAAAACATGAAAACTGCCTGTGGAAAAAAGTAGTCCCCGCACCACTCCTCAAAATGAATACACCCCTTTGAGGCCACAAGACCACTTCTGGATAAAGTGTCTGCATGTGTGTTGAACTCCCTGAAGATATGCATGATAGAGACATCAGGAAAGGCTTTGAGTAGAAGATTAACATGAGCCATACAAGATGAGAGTTCCATCACCTTTAAAGAGCACAGACCTTTCACCCAATCAACTACAAGTTTAGAGACACCAACAATATGGTGTAAAGAAAGATGTTGATAATTGGCAAAAAAGAGGACAGGCCAGAGTGCCAATCGCTCTCCTCTTGTATTGGTCCCAATCAACCGCAATTTAACCATAAATTAAAGTGACGATCCAACTCCAAATTAAATAATGAGAGATCCAACACCACACAAAAAACCATGTTCCTGAGAATCCCAGTTGAAAAAGGACTTGCAGCTAGATAAAGGAGGAGGAGGAGGCCAAATCCCAAAATCATTTAACATGGGCATGTTGAAGCCTCAACACATTGCTATAATTGTAATTTGTAATTTTTAGTCTCAATTTCCATAGTTTCCTCAATAGGATGGAGGATGGCCTCCCATTGAACCTTGATTTGATCCCATTTTCCCAATGGATAAGACAGTAGTCTTTGGTCCACTCATCCATTTTTCTTTTTAAACTTATCACAATGTTTTGTTAAATCTTTCTCTTCATTTCACTTTGAATTCCATTTCCTAAGTTCTAGTAAATCCTATTCTAGGGAATCCCCCCTTGAGCCGGAGGAGAGCTGGCCTAAAGTGTGAAGAGAGTTTCTAAGGTGACATTGGCAATCTCTCTTACATCCTCCAAGGTCTCACTTGAGGTTTATTACTTTATCAAAAGAAGTGAGGGTTTGTACCAATAATTTTCTTCTTGAGGATCCTAGCAATCTTTTCAGAGGTTCCTTGAACATAAGGGATCATTAATTTATTCTCAAGATCATTAATATACTTCTTTCTGGTGTCTTTTTAGTTGTGTTGAAGGCCTTCTTTATTTGCCAATATTTGTATCCCCTATTTCTGAAACTTTTATAAGTTAAATGATTCATTAATTTCTTTCTCAATATGTTTGTCATCGGAGATTCTTAAGGCCCTAGGAACTAAGGTATTGATCGCACCTATTTTCTAGGATGGGTGATGGTGTGACTCTGATAACATCTAATTATCCCTAACAATGGCATCTGACTGACCCTAATAGCAACTAAATGAACCTAATGGAACTTGAGTCAACCTAACAACACGGGGATGATGTTGATGATGCATGATGACAATGATGATGGTATTGATGATGATTTGATTACAAGATGACAACAATGACAATTATGATCACTACATTGATGGCAGTCTATTAAGGTTTCGACGAGTTCATGTATTTTGCATCGTCATGTTAGCTAAAAATTGTCAATTTTACAACCTCACATATAATTAATTCTCAATATGCATCCATTCATCAAAGTTATCCTCGCGTCTGAGTTTGGAAAGTTATAAAGTTACCCTCGGGTTTCTCCCCTACAAAGAATCTCCAATATCCTCCATTTTGAAAAGAAACAAAAATCCTCCCTTTTTGTAAAATTCTTTCTGGTGATTTAGAAGATGCTCATCGTCTTTGACAGAATTTGGGAGTGAAATGTGTTAATTTGGAGACCTCCTGGGTAGCTAATTTTTGGTGATTTAGAATATGCACCTTGTCTTTTATGGAATTTGGGAGCTAAATGTGTTTATTTGGAATGCTATGATGAGAGAAAATGCTAGAAAATAGATCTGCAATGAAACATTTCTCATCAAATGCAGTAGACGGGTATTATGCCAGATAAGTTTTCGCTATGATTCTTGGTGTTTCCACAGATTGGTTACAGGGAAGGATATTCAGCAACATATTGTTAGATCTGGGAGGGATTGAGTTAGATGTGGGAGGTATTGAGGTAAACGTCCATCTAGATATATCTATAGATCAATGTATGGAAAATGTAGGTTTGTGAAGGATGCCTGTGACATGTTTGACAAAATATCTCAGAGGGGTGTTGTTTTGTGGAATGACATGGTTGCAGGACTACGCTCATACTAGTTTTCTAGTTGAGTCCTTGGAAATATTTATGGCACTTCCTATATTCCAAGCAAGGTTATAGAATTGGTATCCATTTGGGGTTTCAAAATTGGTCTTTGATCGGTGGTATTGCATGCCTCATTTGAGGGAATAGGGGAGATCACGGTGTGCTGGGGTTTTCATTCTTTGAGTCTGTCATTTCCTAAAGATCGATGTCCCAAGTTTCCCATTTCTTTGAAGCAGCTACATCCCACCATGGATGATGAGAAGAAGTGGAATTTCTAGGTTGAGTGGTTTGATTAGTATGGTAATTCTCTGGGCTTCAACCCTGGATAAATTTTTTCAATGCAGACTGAGTCTAGTTCATCAATGTAGATGGGAGAGGGATGTCAGGATCAGGACACCTGTAATCCTTCCAACCAGATGCTCCAAGATAATGGAAAGACAAGAAGCTGCTCTTTTCATGATGGCCATGCTAAGATCAATTCCAATCCGATATTCGATGGCAGAAAAGACATTCATAATGTGGACTTCAAGGTTGAGCAACTAGATCGTCGAATCTCTTCCTTGGTGGCCTATTTTGGCAGCTCAAAGTTTCATGAACAGGCTCGCTGTACCTGCCACCAAAACTCTATTGCAATTGGTGCATCCATCCCACTGAATTATCGTGCGCATGATGGAGATTCTAATGAAGAGAATCCATATTTGCACCCAAGTTCAAACTAGCAGTTCTCTTGTGATATTTTTATGCTTAGAATTTTGTCTAGGTTCTGTATTTACATGATGTGGAATATTAGCAATAGGCAGTATCATAACAATGCTGAGGTTTTTTTATAGGTATCGGTGTTGGTCTAGCCTATATTAGGCTTTCTATATAGCCCTATGGGAAGGATTCTATTAAACCGTTCTCAAGTTGTTTCTTTTAGTCCAGTTTTGGAGTTTTGGAGCTCGGGTGATATGAACTGTTCAATAACTTAGAACTCTATCATGCTGTAAATTTCTTATTTTTCTAAATTAATACGATGTGAGGGAGGTCCCATAACTCATTTCACTTAAGAGAAAAGGAGAGAAAAGGTGCCCCTCTTATCCTTGTCTTGTCGTGCCCTTACAAGGAGATGGCTCCTCCAGACTGGAAATGAAGGAGGGACATTGAACCTGCTAAATAAATAGAGGAATTCAAAGGTTACCCAGTGAATTTCAAAGGTTATCCGGTGAAGGGAAGGTTAGACTAGCCTGCCAAGACCAAAAGATGGCTCCCCCAGACTGGAAATGAAGGTGGGGCACTAAACCTACGAAATAAATAGAGGAGTTCAAAGGTTATCCAATGAATTCAAAGGTTATCTGGTGAAGGGAGGGTTATCCCAACCTGTCGAAACCAACATTTTCAAGAGCAGGGAAAGACAGGGATTAAAGTGGCAGTTTTCTCTCCTTATCTTCTAAAGAAGGGTTGATCTTTCAGTTAACTTAGATTTCCTGTATCTCTAGTGCACTTATGCTTCGGGTTTTCTTCTCTCTCTAGGGTTATTCACTTATTTTGCTCTAGTGCTGGTTTATTCTCTTTATTGTAGTGTTAGGTTTTTTCTGGTTGGTTCCATGAGAACCTCTCTCTTGTTAATCGCAACAACTAGTTGTGACCTCAAGATTGTTTAGCTTAGAGATAAATCTAATTTTTCTTGTGTTAAATAGAGCATCTATAATTTGATAGCTAATCACCTCACAACAGAATTTCAACATATGATGAACAGTGGAAAGCAAGTGGCATTATAATATTGGCAGTTAGAGTAGAGTCTTTACTTAAAGACAATACATAGTACTTTTATTTTTTAAAGGTAGGATGGTCTATCTACATTATGCAGGTTGCACGTCCATTTGGAGTTCCTCCAACACCGACAAGGTGGATTCTTCTGGTTTTCCTTCCAACGACTCTCCCTTATATTGCTGAAAGGCTTAGGTAAAGTTTCTTTACTATTAGTTTCACGTAGAATTTGTAAAGTTTACTCTTTATTGTCTAATGTCAACAGATTTCCACCTTGCTTTCCTTTTACAATTTTTTATCAAAAGTTCAGGAGACTCACTTCTTTATAATTTAAATCATTTACTGTTGACAATTGTCTTGCGATGAACATGGTGGTCAGTGAACCTGATTAATAGTTCTATAGTTCTAGGGTAGCTACATGTGGAGTATTGCTTATCAATCAATAGTCTGATGAACTGCACAATAGCTTTGGTGTTGGAAGGGGCATATCTCAAAGTGGTTCTAATATCACAGGAGATCATCTCTCCCTTTATCAAATAGAGGATTATCAGCCATAAGATGGTCAAGATTGAGTGAGACAGTGAAGAATATATGGTTAGCCATAGTCCAAAAATGGCCATTGGTATGTTCTTTTCCAGTAAGATTGGATGTAAATTGTAGTTATGTTCTAGGCTTTCAAATTTGAATTATGTGGAAAAGTAATTGAGCTTTTAGAAGTGATCTTTTGTAGACTATTTTGGAGTATCTTTGGTTTTGAATGTTATTCTTGGTTTTTCAATTTTTTGTTAAAAGCTCATATAAAAAATAGCATCTTTTCATTCCATACATTCAGTTTATTGTGCCTTCTAGAATATGAGATATGAATCTAAGATAGACAAATAAACTGGTTTAAACTTTTGAACATTCAAGAAGCTTATAGAGCATTCTTAAAGGGTGTTTGTTACATATTGGTATCGGATTCTTCCATCTATGCGAGAGGCTTCCTAGCTAGTTGTCCGTGCAAACCTGATGCTCTTTTATTTTGAGGGTATTTTCATTGTTTTCATATCTCAAGAAACTGCTAAATTCAGATATGCAGTGTAAGCTGATGTAATGTATCTATCACATAATACATTATCTATAAAATAGATTGTAACCTTATTACACATCCATAAATATACATACTTTGATTTCTGATTGAATTATTTTTGCTGCATCTTATGGAATCTTACAAACATTCCTTCTCTCTTTGGATATCCTCTTTAAAATTTCATCCATATTGCTTTTTTGTTTATAATTTTAAATAGCAATAGGTAAGAGTCCACAATTAAAGTAGGGATCCTTGATTGAATATTTGTCCCATGAAATTGGATACAATCAAGGGTATCTGGAGTAAGTAGAATTGATTGGGATTTTTGAGCATCAGTCTTATTCTGAGGAAGATAAAAAAACAAAAATTGCAGCTTCATGCTTTAACATCACAATAGCTTTAGCATTCTTTTTTCCATTTGTAGCTCTACTATTCTAAAAAAATCTTGGTGAATATCACAGGTCTCTGCTATCATATAGCTAAACATGCTGTAGGTATTCACTATGTATTTATTGGAAGGACATTGCATCAAAGACCTAGGTATTCTATGAGCTTATCTTGCATGCATCTCTAAACTTCTTTGGATTTAAATTTCTAAAAGAATTTTCTCACATCTTTAGCCACAATTCTATTCCATGTTTGTTACTGAAAATCTAGTGTGGCATTCATAGTTTTTGGAGTTGAAATTTGCAAGGATAAAGAAAGAAAAATAGAAGAAAAAGAAAATAAAAGTACTATGTATAGAATTGTGGTAAAGTACTTGGAACAGAAATGCTTATGGCTTTGTTAAATGCCCATGAAGTAAAGTCCCTGGTAAAATGCACCATAGTATTTTGAAGTGTTATTTCCAGTAGTTGTCAAAATACTCTCACAAACTGTTTTAATGTGACCAAACTACTTAGTGAAACATTCATAAGACCTCCTCCATTCCATGTTTGTACCAAAAGAAACTAAGAACACTGCAGCAGTAAACCTAGTAGCTTTGCCCTAGAGAAAATTGGACTCTCAATTTTTGGGCCCAATTCATCCTGAATAGTACTAGGGGAGTGGTTGAGAAATAGGCGAATTTGAACACTTGGATACAAGTATAAATTGTACACAATCAATGTGCCTAAAGGCATCTCCATTCTATGCTTATCCTGAAGGAACTACAACAGAGTATTGGCAGCGCCATCCTGGAACAATTTTGTACTCACTATATTAAGCACTTCTTTTATGCATCCTTGCCCTATGTCATTCTATCCTCTTCCCTCTCTAATTGTTCCCATACATAGTATCTCTTTCATACCTATAATGATATCTCTATTTCTATATGGTATTATCAAAAGATTATAAGATCCCATACCATTCTAAAGCATAATTAGTATTGCATACGTAATAGTAGCAATGTCGAAGAATTTACCTTTTCATAAAGGCCAACCATTATATAAGGGAGTTGATGAAGACCAATTACTACTTGGGAGCTGGGTTTACTAATGGAAAGGTAATTCGGTACTCTGGCACCTGCAGTGACCTTAGTGCCTATCCAAACTTCCTTTCTTGACAGTTTTGCCAAGAGAATTTCACTTTCTTTTATAGTTTGAGTGGAATAAGAAACCTTGCTAGAAGCCCCCTAGAATGTGACTAGGGTTTCTATAGGCAGGATAGAATTTCTCCTTCCTTGTTAGCTTCCACATCCAAACCAAATCCTGTGACCCTAGTCTCATTCCAATGGACAAGTAGCTCATCCCTTGAATTAAATACAAAGTTCATAATTTCTTCCTCCCCCTCCTATAAGTAGTCCACTACTTCTTCCTTCTCTATCATCATATTTTTGATCTACTGTGCATCAAATAAATACCATATTCTACACAATATTTTTATGCATGGTATAAAATCCATTTATGATGCAGATTTGCAAGTAGCGTAAGCTGAATCATGGAAATGTTTGGTTCAATTTGTTTAAAAGCTATCTCTTTTTAAAGCAAATGCTTATTGTCTGTTGCTTTTGCAGGCCAAAGAAAGAAAATAGCTAATGGGTTGATAATTAGATTACTGATTAATGCATGATGGATGAATTAATTGTCTTATAGTTGAAATTAATTCTTGCCACTTTGCTGTTGAAGTTGAGAACCTTTGGTTAAATGCTAGCTCTCTCTTTCAATTAGCTTGCTCATTTTGAAGAAAATACTCATTGAATGTGGCTTTTGCAGGCTAGAGCAGGAATAGATTATCAGTCATCATATGGGAAGGTCTGTCCAAATGATACAATATTGAAGCTTCAAAGAGAAACACCATATTACTAAAGAAATCATGCTCATGTATGTAGTTTCTATGTTCGTGGTGAATGTACATGTGGTGCTGAATGTCCATACTGACATGAGATGCCCATAACAGGGGAGCTTTCTCAACAGAATATAAAAGATCGATTTTATGGGCAAGTATTATGATCTAAATATTCTTGATTCAGATGATCCTTTTGCAAGTTGAAGTTATCTTGTGATATTTTTGAGGCGCAATCCATACTCATTTTTCCAAGTATCCCTTAACTGCCGATAACTTCCTTCTTGTATCTAATAGTTTTTTATGTTTCTTCTTTGTGAGCAGAGTAAATGATCCAATTGTAGCAAGGCTCTTGAATAACGCTGGTGAGATGCCATCCCTTGTTCCTCCTGAATATGAGGGTATACAAACTCTATATGTGGGTGGGCTTGATTCAAGGGTTACTGAAGTTGATCTCAAGGACAACTTATATGCATATGGTGAAATTGAGTCCATAATACTTGTCTTTCAAAGAGCATGTGCATTTGTTACATATACAACCAGAGAAGGGGTTGAGAAAGTAGCAGAGAATTTGTCCAACAAGCTAGTTATAAAAGGTTTGATATTAAATATATTGTGGGGAAAGCCACAAGCTCCTAAACCAGAAGCTGAGCACCAAGGAGATGAAGCTACAAAAATTATTAGTGGTATGCTTCTAAGAGTTGTTATTTATCAGTATCAAATCCAACAACAGCCACAGAATAGTCTAGATCAGCCTTCTCTAAATTATTTCAATATTCCTCCTCCACCCTTACCGTCAGGAAGGACCTACTACCCATCCATGGATCCTCAGAGAATGGGTGTTGTTGCCCCAGCGCAAGAGCCTGGCAGCAGTAAACAGGGCACAACAAATGAAGGCTAGGAAGGTCAACATTCCCAACAGGCTCCATATGGGCCCTTGGATGGTTCCTTTTATGGAACACAACAGTCTCAAGAAGGTCAATATCACCACTATTATGGGCCTCCTTATGGACCCCCACCACCATATCAATAATTATATCCACCATATCAATCAGCTCCACCACCACCACTTCCTCCTCCACCATATTATCAGCCACAATATTAAACTACACTAATATTTGTTTCCTTACTTTAATGTATATGGTTTATTAAATAGATCTGCAGACCTAATCCATGCAGGTATTGACTAATAGGTGTATTCAACAGAGAGGGTTGAGACAACCATTTGTACTTAGCTCAAGTTTTACCCAGCTCCTTGGTATTTGCATCTGACTTCAATGAAAACAAGTTATTGTTCTATGCCTCTGTGTACATTTTCCTAACATGTCAAGATCATTTGTATTGACAGTTATATTCAGCTTGTATTGTTGTGGACTAAAATATGGGACCTTCTTTTGTTCATAGTCTGGGTTTGATGAAAATTGATGTTTTAGACAAACATATCGACAAATTTGTTCTACCTTGTTGGCCACATTGTTTTGAGTCTTGTTCTTAAACACAATTATGAATTTGAATTGCTATATGTACATGACCCATTTCAGGTTCTGACTATACTGAAACTTAAACTGTGCTTGAAGATATTATAATGGTTTTTGGCTTGGTGTGCCCTGCAGTATCCCCTTAGTACCTTACCTAGCATATATTGTGGCCATTCCTTCACTTCTTACATAATGTGTACAATTGATTATATAGGTTAGATACTTGACCATTGCATCAGAGAATATCTTGAAAAAGAAATGCAACTGATCTATCCTATTGAGTGACCATAACCTCCATGGACTATATTGATGTCTATGTCTATAGATAGAAGATTAGTATAAGATATGGCTGCAGTGGCATTAGAGAAACTCCAGATTAGTATAATATCTGGCTACAGTGGCATTAGAGCATTAGAGTAAACTCCAAGTTGGCATTCTTGCTCTGCCAAAATGCATATAAAATGTCCTGCATTAGAAGTGGGAATTCAGAATTTATAGTTAGTGAAGAACACCACAAGGAAGAGGAACTCCAGTTATTAGAGGGCTCTACTTTGAATATGGCCTTTGTTCTAAAGGTGTTGAAAGATGAAAACTCTTGTATTCCACAGGTAGTTGCGACAACTGCACTATTGGCTCTTTTACTCCCACCATCTTTTACTTGGTTCATGAACACTTGGTCCTTTTTTAATTTGTGAAGAAATTGATTTGTGTTTGTTGCATGTGGATATAATTATTCTTTAGCTATTTTAACTACAGATTCTCTCAAGTGTTTTATGGTTTCCATGTGATCCAGGTAATTGGGATGAAGTTCCAACTTGATTTTAGCCTATACAATAGATTATTTTTCTTGTTCATCTGTCTTTAGATATTTTTTTATCAATGCAGTTTGGAGTTCACATCTTGTTTCCATGGCTTCTTCTTGAAGTAAATAAAATGAGCAAGATATTAATTGAACTGATAGTAGCGAGGTGATCTACGGCCCAGTATGGGGGAGATGTTGTAAGGTGTAATGTTGTGTACTATTATGTAACATGCCATTCCAATAAATAAATAAAATGCAAAAGATGCTAGATTAAACAAAAAAAAAAAAATTATAATGATTTCATATTAAATCTAGATATATCAAGCACCTCAAATATCTTGATGTCTAAATTTTTTCTTAATGTGTACAAGAATTAGGCTAAAAAGATTTTACATGTCAAGAAATGGGATCCTTCTTGGTGCTTGATTGATCCAGGTTTAAGATGGATCTATGCGGGTCCTTAATGCATCTTCTTGTTTGCTAATCAAGCTGGTATTGCTAGTTATTACTTAACTACTGGTCTACCAATGTGTTCTCTCAAAATGCTACATATGCAATACCAAAATGTAACACCCATCCAGACATTGACTGTAGTAGGGTCACAACCCTGACCCCCGACTAAATTGGATAACTTGTTAAAAGAGGAATTCAAGTCATCGAGCATTTTGATATTTTTCAGTGACATGGGTATTCCACCATATAAGTGTTTGGAGGACAAGTGCATGTCCTCGAGGTTTTGATGCTTACCCAATGAAACTGGCATTGAACCTTCAAGTCTGATGCAAGAAAGATATAGGTATTCTAGTGCTTTACAGTTGCCAAGTGCTCTTGGAATGTACCATGTTAAATGATTGGCTAAAATATCTATATCTTGAACCTTTGTCATATTGTTTACTTCCAAAGGCATAGGGCCCTGTATTAAATTGGTCAAAATATTGAAATACAAAGATAAATCTGCAAGACCTGCAATAAAAATTAAAACTAAACTAGAAAATACAAAAAGGTCAAAACAAAGCAAGCTTCCCCATAGGAAAGTTTGTCAGATAATGGTCAGCAAATAATGTTGAAGGATAGGCTAAGGGTAGAAATGGTACCATGCATTGACCTTGTGGGCAAGGTGAGAAAAAATATATTTTGGTTTGATAAGGTTCATATACCTTAAGAAATGACTTGGGGGCAGTATAACTAAGATTATTAATTCTTTCGAGTTCAATGGGTTAAGTTATGAAAGAAGACAACAGAGTATTACTTTCATACAATATGATTATACTTTATTGTTTTTGTAGATGTGCATTGAATGGTTGAGAGTAAATTCTGAGCTCTCTTTTAGGGTTCTGTTTTTTGTTTTAATTGATGGTGAATTGAACAATGCTAGGAAAGCAGTTAAACTTAATTGCAGTCATGTACATGCTATCGACTAAACAATTGTGGACACTATGATAGGAAATTCCATTGTTATAAGGCTATAAATAATTACACACCAATACTACCACATGTAATAGGAAACGAATGCTTGCATAAATGACATGCCATAATTTGTGTTGTCTCATTCTTAGCAGCATATTTGGCTGTACATTGGTAGTTTTGCCTCCATTGAGAGTAGGTTGTATTGTTTGGCTTGGGGAATAGTTGTACATGTTATAGTTGTAATGGAAGTTGTATCTCTCCATAGGTGTAAAATTGTCTTGTGCTCCAAATGAGTCATCATGACTGTTGAAGGTATTGAAGCGTATCTATTGTTGATTGATATTTAAATCAGTAAAGGATGTCTTACTCTCAAAACTATGAGTCATTTTTTTGCAAATAGCTAGTCTTAAAGCCTAACAAGGTTACTGCAAATAATTAATCCTATACCTTAATAAGGTTGTTTACCTTATTTGAAGAGCATAATGCAAGTTTGAGAATACTGCAAGAAACTTTTGTCATGTACAATAGAAACACCTAGTAAGGATTTTGTCATGTACAAGGGAAGCTACCTAGGGAGGATTTTTAATTCTTTTTGATAGTATCCCATATTCAGTTTGACGTCAGACACAAAGAAGACTACTCCTTCAATATCTAAAAGAATTATAGGGTTTCCACACTTAAAGCTCTGTATTAGAATAGACCTTTCCATAGGATGACTCTTGGAAAAGCTCAGTAGGCAGTCTGACACAAATTTTTTGGTCACTAGTTAAATAGAATGTATGGTTTAAAACTCAAGCTTTAACATATTTTTATACCAAATTTAGCAACACAAAAATAGAACAAACTTGAACTAAAAACTAGAAAGTTAAATTGCTAACCCAAGGGAAATTGCAATGTAAATAGCAAAAGGTCCACTGACAGAGGTTTGAATAGATATTAGAGCTTGTATGGAGTTACTCTAGTGTAGGGCTAATTGTTGAAGATTCAAAATTCCCTCTTGAAGCTTGAAACCCACCTGGACAGGCTAGAAATGGAGTTGATAATGAGAGTTGTGTCCTCATCTTCCAGTAGATTGAATAGTATGTCATCTAGTTTGGAGGACCTATTTGCAATTTCCCATTATATCATCTCTTTTGGAATGTGGCTAACGAAGCCTCATGTTTACTCTTTAACGTGGTGCTTAGTACTAAAGAAGCTCTTCAAGCTTCCATGATGGCTCGAATCTATTCAATGCAGCCTCAAGAAAGATAATTTCAACTGTGGGTCATATATGAATTGTTGCCACAAGACCAAATGTGAACAACCCCCAATGAGAACACAGAGACTATGTTTCATTGAGCTATGTTATTTCACTATTCTAACAGAAGTATTTATAACTTGTTTGTAGATATTTAAAAGATCATGTTGTTCATTATAATTGATTTTGATATTGTCTTGTGATGTGTCTTCTCTACAATATCTTATTTTTTTGCAGTTTGAGGATGCCTAAAATGCAGAAGATGCAATTCATGGTTGTGATGGATATAATTCTGATGGGCATCATCTAAGGGTGAGAATAAAAAAGAGCAACATTGATTAAGAAACCACCATTTGTTTGTAAGTTCTCAAGAGTTAAGAAACTACCACTTGTTTTTCCTTATTATTATGTATATTTTTATATGCATGGGATGAGCTAGCCATTTTTATTGTGTATATATGGGGGTGAGGGTTCAATTGTGACAACAACCACATTATCTCATGTTATTTATGGTTGTAAGCTAGTCATGTATTGCCTTCATATAACACCATTAGTTTTGTTGATTTTTTAGTTTTTACTTGGTTGTGCTTCTTCCATTACTTATTATAGTATGATGTTATAAATGTCTAAACTCATTCACCAAAAGGTGTAACAACAATCAATTGATAAACATTATATGCGATATTATGATTTTCAAGAGCTTAACAATGCCAACATTGACTATGGATCTATAGTAACTTGGTAATCATTATTTTGTATGCTTAAATGATGCAAAATTTGTTTGAATATCATCACTGTCAAGTAATAACAACTTCTTAAAGGGTGCTAGCCCAATGGTAGAGCACCTGCCTAATTAGGCAGGATATTGGTGGTTCGATTCCTCTGTACCCTATCATAAATTAGTGACTATGAAAACGACTAAATTCGCATATATAAGACTATTAGTAGCTAATTTCTAGCATTTTATAGCAGGACTAACGTTTAGTCATATTTAGCTTAATCATTAATATGTTATCATCTAGTAGTTTATTTAGTCATATATTTGGTCATTAATTGTGACAATCAATGACTAAATCAATGACTTATTTAGTGACTATCAATGATTAAATCAATGACTAATAAGTCAACCAATTAATGACTAGTGAAATATGACTAGAGATAAGATAGTGGAAATCGGATACTATTAGTCACTGACTAAAAAATAGTCGTTTATAGTCAAATTTTAATCATTTTTTTAGTCATTAATTTTTCATTTTGTACTAGTGTTGGTTTTACTATTTTTAAACTAAAATATTCATTATCTTCTTTTATTCTTTTTAAACTGTCTGGGACTGCCACTCAAAGAAGGATTAAGCATGGAAGACATTAGAAAGATTGAGTAGTTGATAACTAAAGATCAACTAGATGTTAGGATAAGTAAAATAAATCCTATATTATTTAAATAAACTATGATAGTTTAAATATAAATTATGTTATTTAGTAATTTGAATATTAAATAACTTGTGAGAGTTTTAAAATAGATTAATTTAGTAATAAAATATAAAATAAACCGTGAGAGTTTAAAAATAAATCAAGTGGTTAAATAAAGATAAAAACAAATAGTCAGTTTATCTAGTAACTCGACTGAGTGATTTAAACCTAAAACCCTAGGATCCTTCTCCTCAAGGAAACTTATAAATAAGAGGGCATTGCAATGGGAAATGGTTCGTAGATCATTGGAGGATCCAATTCATAAATTTTTTAGCACTAAAATTTTCCATATTGAGTTTTTGGATTAGTGAGAAAGATAACAATTTTTTAGCTGGGCCTTTTAGTCTCTTGGCATGCTTGGTTAGGCTAGATATGGTTCGAGATCTATGGTTGGCATGGGCCTTTTAGTCTATTGGCATGCTCAGTTGGGGTGATATGTTGAATGAACCAAGAATGGTTTGAGATCTATGGTTGGGATGAACGTGGCATTTCCCAAGTTAGTCAGAAAGTGTAAAGGACTGATAAGTATTTTTTATGTTATTGTTATTTTTTAAATACTTATTGTATGGATTTAATGAAAAAATATTATGCAACTATTGGACTCCAAACCTGTTCATGATCCGATATTTTATAGGATTTAATATTTGATGTTTTATCATGAATACAATGGTTTCATTTATGCAAATAAAGATTAGATTGTACATATTTTAATTTAATAACATAGGCTATTCCGATCGTTAAATTCTGAATTTCACATATTGATTTTATAAACTGTAATTATTGTTTTACATTTAAATTGTATTTTATAGCATAACTGCTTTTTAGTTCATGGCGCTTGGGTTAGCTAGTAATTCTTATGTTTTACATGCTTGAATCTACATTATTTATATTACTAAAATTATAGACATAGAATTTCTTAAATATTTCGATTTAAAATAGAAATCATTTATAAAATAATGTCATAGTCTTTCTAGCCTAGAGAAAAAAATTGTGTTAGTCCTAAATAGGGAAAGGATCCCACACAAGGATCCCAGGAGAAGTACCTTGACCTTAAGTAGGTTAATTATTGTATATATAATTATATATATACACTTATATGTATTAAATAAAACATAAATTAGAAATAATAAAACTAAACCAAAAGGACTTTACATCAAAATACAACCAAGACTCAAATTAGCATATTCTATATGCTAACTCATTTACTTTTTAAACCATGCGAAATGTATCATACGTTGGACTCATGTCCAACTCATCCATAATATCCATGCAAAATGAAATAACACAAGTCATAACACTATGACTCTACATGCGCCATGTACAACATGTAACATGATTATTATGATAATCTGCAAGGGATCTAGCAATTGTAACAAACTCACAATCAAACTCTCAAGTATGTTGCAAAGAAAAAGAGAAGGAGACAACCAATAATCACTCATAAACACAGAATAATGAACAATAATAGTATCATACAATGAATAATGAATGTAAAGAATGTGATACAATAATCTATGATGAGGCATCATATAGGATTCAAATTATCCAAGTAGGGAATTCGAATCTAAGCTAAAAGTCTAGCTTGGATAACTATGGAGACATCATCCAATCAGTAGTATCAGTCATAAATGGTGAGAGTCACTCAAGTGTGTCCAACTGAGTCTAACAAAACCATCTAGACATAAATCATGGAATGGAGACTCCAAGGGGGGCGCATGAGGCTATCTAGCTCAAAGTATAGCTTGGATAACAATGGAGACATCATCCAATTAGTAGTATTAGTCATAATTGGTAATAGTCAGTCAAGTGTGCCTAACTAAATCTAACAGAACCATCTAGGCATAAATCAGGGAGTTGAGACTCCAAGGGGGGTGCATGAGGCTGTCAAAGGGTCAAGTGGCACTCCAAAACTATCTAGATAGGAGCTACAAGTTGTTAGGATGAGCAATCAGTGGAACAACTACTCAATCCATGCACTAACTGAGTGATAACTCCCAGTGGGTTAGATAAGGTTCCCTAACTAAGTGATAACTGAAAGTAGGTGAGTAAAGGTGCACTAATTGAGTGTGGTAGGTGAGAAAGGAGCACTTTCCATACAGAACAGTCAAGAAGGGCACATTAGGTAGGTAGGAGGCCAAATGGGGGCTGTGGACAGGCTCTAGAGATCTAGAAGCAAGCTCTAGGTGTTGGGGAGACCACCATGATGATGACTGGATGCATGCAGATTTGCATGTAGGCATGCAAAATATGAAATGATGGTGTGAATATTCCAACAATTATTAACTGTCAATCAAAACACACTTTCACTACGTTTCTATAAATATAATACATATGCATTCGCTATCAATTAGAGATAAAATCACATACACAGACAAGGCGATAAACATGTAGAATTCTTCACCACACAGTCGACATGTCTATCATTTATATATCTAGTCATCTCAAGTCAAACAGAGGACACTATCCAAGGTTAAAACTCACAATTCCAAGGTTTAACTCAGAGGGATAAGCAACACACTATCCCCACGATATACGACTGAGTTATTTCAGAAAGTCAAGGATCAAATCCCGTAAACAACATTTTTCTTTAGTAAATCCTATACATGTCTTTAACTAATAGAAACTATTGTGCACAGAGGAGTACTTGACATGATAAGGTATGAGCATTGAACCAAAACATAAATCAATTGAGTTTGAATACCTGAGCGATATCTAGCAAGAAGAATAAGTAAATACATGCCAACATAATTACAAAACTAAGATTTAAACCATTGTACTTATCTAGATCAAAGTATATCGATATACACAGGGTTTAAAATAAGCCAAAGCATAAAAAATTAATGACCTATTGAAAAGCCATAGGATTCGTTCTTCATTCAAGGGTTAAATAAACTTAGATTTTACACATTCCTAGGATTCACGAGATGTAAAATAGAAATCAGAAACAGAGCATCTCATTTAAAAATTCCTTCAAGGCTTAGAAAGAACATCACACACAACAATTAAAATAATGATATGACACATATCATATTTTTCCATTGATTCCAACAAAAGATAATGTAAATATGAATAAACAGTTAAAGTTTGGAACATCCAGAAAGATGCCAAAGGGTTTTACATATCACCATAAAAACAAACAGGGTAAAACCATGTTGCAATGGATTTGAATCCATAATAACTTCCATAAAAACCCTTGTATCTCCATTATAAAATAAATCAATCCCAATATGGGAATCCATAAGAAACCAAAATGAAGATTCATTAAAAATGTCATCCTTATGTTCTTCATCAAGTCAAATAAATTTGCAATCATCTCCTCATAGGAGGAATCCGGTCCAAGAGGGGCCAATAGATTACCAATCAACACAATATAAGTTATGGTCATTAACATCACTGCATCCAATGCCCAAGACTTCACCTACACACAGTTAAACCAACCACATATCAGTCCTCAAAAAATAAACTAAAACGTAGAGTTAAAGATAATAACATACAGAGCCAAGCGTTGAACAAAACCATACCTGGAATGAAGTCGTGGTGACCACAACTCAGACCACGATTTACTTACATCCATTGTCCTCTATTCAACCAGCGCTTGAAAATGATAGGAGAGAGAAGATCTGATTTTCTGAGAGTGGTTCACAAAAGGAAAGCGTGGAAGAGGGAAACCCTCTCTCCCATAGTGAGTGGAGGTAACCAAATGAACATTCCAGAGCACAAAATCCGGGAAGAACTTACCATAACCATCAATGTTAATGCAAGTGATGGCGTGGCAATCTACAATTTCCCCTTCATCTGCCCATCACATGGGCTATATTCAATGCATAACCAACTCCTAACTAATGCTATTATCCAAGGTTTTAGTGTCAACATAGAAGAGACAAATGTTGAGCTAAGACTTAAATGCTTTAGCGTTAAGGCTTAGTACTTACACTTTTCATAGATAATGTTTTGAAAGCAAGCATTAAGCTTGGACCTTTTTACTTTCATAAAATTTGGTTAATTATTATAAATACCATAGAGATGGATTATAAGGATAAGGATAGGTACTTTAAATACACCTGCAAGAGTTAGAAATAAATGAAAAGGTTAGTTTTTACTCTAAGTAAAACTTAGGCCACTTATGGGCCAGGAATACGCCTATGAAGTAAAAGATTCATGAAAGAAGTAAATGGAACAGATACAACAAATATGGTCAAAAGACGAGCTAATTAATGACTAGTTAAGAAAACAGTCTATAAGATCATATTGTTTATTCAGGAAATCAATTAGATATAAATGAGATATAGAATCAAGCAAAAGATGGAAAGCTTATCATTGGATTAAAATACTCATACACATGTATAAAAATGCAAGGAATTAAAAAAACCAAAATATTACATGAAGACCAATCCGAGTAAAGTAAATGAAGAAACTTCAATCTTCACCATGACTGTAAAAGAGCATGCAAAATATTAAAAATGCAAACAAGTAAATTGTTGTTAATCTATAGGTAATACTTATCAATGCTGAAGTTAATTTAAATAGACATATGCTGTTACAACAGTTTCAGAGGCCCTTATAAAAAAACATTAGGGTGTATTTTGAGGGACATTACAAGTTGTATCAAATCCCAGATTCAAATACTCAAACCTATGAGCTTATTATTTAACTGCTGCAAAATTTTAAAATTTAGTCAACTAATAAAATCTTGTTTGTTGCACATTGCATAACTTGTTTTAGAACTGAAAAAATCATGAATGTTGAAAGAGATAACAATCGGAATGGGAACCTCGATTCACCACCTCAGAAAGAGCAATTGGTGGTAAAGCTGAATGATAGCCTTGGGACATTCAATCCTTCTGAACTATTGAAAATAGTACAGATCTTATGAGCTGAATTTTGAATTTTTAAGGATGACAACCTAAATGAAAGAGGGGAACAACATGAAATAAATGAAGCACTACTAAAAACTTTGACATGAGTAAGAAACAAAATACAAACAACTCACTCAGCAAATAAATATATGGATAAACATCACCATAAGAAAAGAGCTAGTAGTTCAAAATTTAAGGAGCAAGAAGAACATTCAGAGTCATCCAATACCATGGATGACGATTATGGTAATTCTTCCTATGCTATTCACCATCTCCTCATAAGTGATGAAATCCTGCAAGGAGAATTTAGGAAGATAAAATCCCCAAGTTACGAAGGAGAGATGGATACCGGGGAGAAATCCGAGGAATGCATTTTAGGAATGACCAAGTACTTTCAGGTACATGACTATTCCAGCAAGATGAGTTCATGTCTAGACATCTACAGTTTGAATGGAAAATCCACCAGATGGTGGTGAGATCTCAAACACACTAAGAAAAGGAGGGCGAAGAGTATCAGGTGGAATACCTTTAGGATATTGTTTCTAGAAATGTATATATATGAAATATTTTTCGATAAGAAAATAAAATAATTGCACGGGATGAAAATGGGATCCTTAACGATGGATTCTTTTATCAACAGATTCTTAGAATTGTTATGTTCCTTATGTTAAGGATAGAAAGGTAAAAATACAACAGTTCTTGGGATGTCCTCCACCCATTTTCCAAGACAAAATTGAATTTGATGCACCCAAGACATTGGATAGAGCCTTGCACAAGGAAAGACTCTGTTATGAACAAAACCATCACATGACTAAAAACATGAACAAAAATAAAGAAAATAATAGATTCTTTTTGGACAATAGAAGGAAGGGGTTTAGGAAACCTCCTTACTCAATGAAAAACTACAATTTTTTCACTAACCAAAATTTTAACAAGTCTGGAAAACAATCAAATATGCCAGCAAAATGTGTCAATAAACCAACAATGGATAGAGGATATAGAACAACCCCACTACTAGTTAAGTGTTGGGGATGTCAAGTATATCGCTACTACAGAGACTTCCCCAACAAGAAAAACGAATTTCTGAACAACTTACCGCAACAAGAAGAAACCGTGGAAGATATGAAAATAACACCAAGGGTTTGTGCTTCTCTAGAAGGAAGAAATGAAAACCATCAATCTACAATGGTCGATAAAGAAGGTAAAATCTCAACCACACCTATTTCAATTTTAATTGATCTAGGAGCTTGTTGTAGTTATGTTTCCCAAAAAATTGTCTAAACTTGTAAATTGAAAAAAAAGAAGCATAGTAAGTTGTGGCTGGTATAGTTAGAAATGGGTACTTAAATAAATATTTATGAACTTGTTAAAAGTTGTAAGATTGACATGAATGAATACCAGATAGAATCAGGCGTAAATAATTTACCATTAGGATCATATGACATACTGATAGGCATCGATTGGCTAGAACAACACCATGTCATGCTTGATTGCATAAATAAATATTTCATGTGCACAGATAAGAAAGGAAACCAAAGCAAGGTACAAGATATACCTAAAAAGATATCATTTAGATATATGTCGCCACTACAAGTTAAGAAATGTGTAAGAAAGGGATGCAAGATTTATGCAGTTAACATTCACAACTTTGCATAAGAGAAGGAATATAAAATTGAATATTTTCCAGTTCAAATGGATTTTAAGGATGTATTTCCAGAGAAAACACTAGGTTTACCACCTAAGAGGGACCTAGAATTCTGCATAGAACTAGTACTAGGAACGATACTGGCTTCAAACGCCCCTTACCGCATGAGTACCCCTGAGTTAATAGAACTAAAACTACAATTGAAAGAACTAGTAGAGAAAGGTTACATTAGACCCAGTGTGTCCTCGTGGGGATCAAATATACTTTTTGTAAAGAATAAAGAAGGTACAACATGCATGTGCATGGATTACCGACAATTGAACAAGTTAACCATAAAGAACAAATACCCACTCCCTAGGAAATATGATCTATTCGATCAAGATACAGGAGTGGGAATATTTTATAAGATTAAATTATTATCTGGATACCATCAAGTAAGGATCTGAGAAGATGACATAATCAATACCTCTTTTAGGACTTGTTATGGCCACTACGAGTTTGTGACCCATTATGGTCACTACGAGTTTGTGGTAATTCCATTTGGGCTAACTAATGCACTGAAAATTTTTATGTGCATGATGAAAAACATTGTTCGTAAGTACTTGGATAAATTTGTATTAGTATTCATAGATGACATACTAATATATTCTAAAAATGAAAAATAAAATGGAGAGAATATTAGGATTGTGTTGCAAGTACTATGAGAACACCAACTATATGCTAAATTTGATAACTGTGACTTCTATAAACCTCAAATACAGTATCTAGGCCACATCATTTATGAGGAAGGTATCGTTGTAGATCCATAAAAGATCAAATCTATTGAAGAATGGATTACACCTAATTGTGTCACAAACATAAGATCATTCTTGGGATTAGCAAGATATTATAGGAATTTCATTAAGAACTTCTCCTGGATTGCTTGTCCCATGACATTTTCGTAGAAAAAAGGAGACAAAATTCTTCTGGACAGCTAAATGTGAAGAAATCTTTCAGAAACTAAAATAATTACTAACTACTGCACCAATACTGAGGACTGTGGATCTCAATGAGAATTTATTGTTTGCACAGATGGAAGCAAGGAAGGGCTTGGGGGAGTCCTTATGCAAAATAATTTTTTGATCTATTATGAATCACATAAGTTAAAAGAACACGAGAAAAACTATCTAACACATTATCTTGAGTTAGCTTCCATCATTCATACCTTGAAAATGTGGAGGCACTATCTCATGGGAAAGAAATTTCTCTTGAATATGTACAATATGAGCTTGAAACATATTTTCAATCAACCAGGCCTAAATGCTAGGCAATCTAGGTAGTTGGCTTTAATTAACGAATACAACTTTGAATTGAAACACATTAAGGGTAAAGAGAATAAAACTGTTGATTCCTTAAGTCACAAATTTCATCTGCTTTATGAAGTAACAGTAAGTCAAACAAGTTCTAGCTTACATGAAAAAATCATAACAACAAGTAAAAGTGATCGATTCTATGTTGAAATTCTTCAAAAGATACTAGAAGACAGGTTGTTTCAACAACATAAAGAATATAAAATTGACGAAACAGGGTTGTTATTTTCTAAAGATAGACTTTATGTACTTGAATTTTGGAATCTTAGATCCAAAATATTGATTGAATTCCATCAAAGCTTTATTCCAGGCATCCATGATATCAAAATAATGATATCAGTAGTAAAGACACACTTCTTTTGTCCAAAGTTAAAATTATATATACCATTATTTATTGTCAAATGCCAAGAATGTCGGCTAGTTAAAGTTGAACATCAACATCCAACATGTTTGCTTCAACCTTTTCCCATTATAGAATGGAAGTGGGAGGTGATTAGCATGGAATTTATCACTGGTTTACCTAAAAGCAAGAAACAAAATGACTCTATCATGGTTTTGGTAGAAAAAATATCTAAAGGTGCACACTTCATCCCGGTAAAATCTACTTATAAAGCTGTTCACATGGCATATATTTTCTTAAAATAATTTTTCCAGTTAGATGGAATACCTAAAGCCATTATCTTTGATAGAGATACAAAGTTCCCAAGTAACTTTTGGAGTTCATTATTTTTCGGATTAGAAACAAATTTAAATTTTAGTACTGCTTATCATCTGCAAACAAATGGACAAACAAAATGTGTGAACCAAATACTAGAAGATATGCTTAGAATGCACGTGATGAAAAATCCCACAAAGTGGGAAGACTAGTTACACCTTACAATGTTTGCATATAAGAATGGTTATCAGACCTCCTCCAAGATGATTCCTTTTGAAGTAATCTATGGAAGAAAGTGTAGAACACTGGTGACTTGGGATAGCCTGGTAGATAGCCTCATGTTGGGGTCATATTTGTTAAAATATTTGCAACAGTGGTTACCAGGGTACAATAGAATCTAAAAGAAGCAGAAGATCGATAGAAAAGATATGACGATAGAAAAAGAACAGATAAGGAGTATCAGATTGACGGACATGTTTACTTAAAATTAAAAGCAAAAAGAATCTCATTAATCTTAGGGAGATGCAAAAGTATAGCTCCCATATTCTGTGGGACTTTTGAAATATTGGCCAAGAAAGTCTCGGTGGCCTATGAACTCGCACTGCCTGCGCATATGCAAGTTCACAATTTCTTTCATGCATCCTTACTAAATAAATATGTTTATGATATTAAACATTTGATTGATTAGTAATTGGTAGAGGTAGAACTCGAAGGGGAAATTATGCCAGAACCACTTGATATACTAGAAAAGGGAGAGGTATAGCTCAAGAAGCGAACCGTTGTCCAATTGAAAGTCCAATCGAGGAATTTCGGGCCTAATGAGGCCACAAGGGAAAATGAAATCACAATGAAAGATGCATACCCATCCTTATTTCAGGGTTTCATTTGAAGTCCCTAACACCTGGACGATGTTGTTCTAAGCAGGGAGTGTTGTAATATCCCAAGACTAGACTACTTTTATTTTGTGTTGAGCCTAAGCTCTCGATCACATGGACTACATTGATTTTGTGTTGAGCGCAAGCTTTGGATCACATGAACTACTTTTATTTTCTGTTGAGCATAATATATGGATTACATGGACTACTTTTGGTGTTGAGCATAAGATTTAGATCACTTGGACTACATTGATTTGGTGTTGATCATAATATTTGGATCACCTGGACTATTTTTATTTGGTGTTGAGCATAAGATCACCTGGACTATTCTTATTTGTGTTGAGCATAAGCACTGGATGACCTGGACTATTTTTATTTTTTGTTGACCATAATCTTTAGATCACATGGACTTTGATCATTTTTTCTAGGTGTGGCTTTGGGGACACCTAGACTATATCTAAATTAGTGTTGAACATAAACTCTAGAATATCACTAGAACTATTTCTAAATTAGTGTTGAGCATTAGATCTAGAAGAGCACTGGAACTATTGATTGAGTGAATGTTGAGCAACAAGCTCTGGAAGCACTTAGACTCATTGTGTTAACTAATGTTGAGTTGGAGGCTTTGGATCATCAGTAATCGGTTTTACTAAATTGTTAAACTAAAATATTAATTATCTTCTTTTCTTCTTCATAATCTGATTGGGACTTCCACTCAAAGAGATATTGAGCATGTAGGATATTATAATGTCTGAGTAGTTGATAACTAAAGATCAACTAGATGTTAGGATAAGTGAAAAAAATCCTATATTATTTAAATAAAATACGAGAGTTTAAATATGAATTATGTTATTTAATTTAAAGACAAAATAAACTTTGAGAGTTTAAAAATAGATTAATTTATTAATAAAAGATAAAATAAATTGTGAAAGTTTAAAAATAAATCAAATGGTCAAATAGATATTAAAAAAACAGTCAGTCTATCTAGTAACTGAACTGAGTGTTTTAAAAGTAAAACCCTAGGAGCCTTCTCCTCAAGGAAACTTATAAATAACAGGATATTGCAAGGGGAAATGGTCTGAAGATCATTGTAGGATCCAATTCATAACTCTTTGAGCACTGAGATTTTCCAAATTGAGTTTCTGGATTAGTAAGAAAGATAAGAAATTTTCACCTAGGCCTTTCAATCTCTTGGCATGCTTGGTTCAACTTAGGGGTGATTTGTTGAACGAACTAGGAACATTTGGAGATCTACAGTTGAGAGGAATGCGGAAGTTCCCAAGTTAGTTGGAAAGTGTAAAGGACTGGTAGATATTTTTATGTTATTTTTATTTTTCAAATACTTATTGTATGGATTTAATGAAAATATCTTATGCAACTATTGGACTCCAAACCTATTAATGATTGGAGATTTTATAGGCTGTAATATTTGATTTTTTCTCATGAATACAATGATTTCATTTATGCAAATAGATCTTAGATTGTACATATTTTAATTTAAGAACATAGGTTGTTCCAATCATTAAATTCCTAATTTCATATATTGATTTTATAAACTATAATTATTGTTTTACATTTAAATTGTATTTTAGAAGAACTATTTTTTAGTTCATGGCGCTTGGGTTAGGTAGTAATTCTTCTGTTTTACATGCTTGAATATGCATAATTTATATTACTAAAATTATAGGCATAGGACAACTTAAATATTTCCATTTAAAATAGAAAGCATTTATAAAATAATATTATATGCTTTCTAGCCTAGAGAGAAAACTCTCATTAGTCCTAAATAGGGAAAGGATCCCAAACAAGGATCTCGGGACAAGTCCCTTAACCCTAAGTAGGTTTATTATTGTATAAGTATATATGTACAATTATATCTATTAAATAAAACATAAAATAGAAATCATAAAACTAAACCAAAAGGATTTTACATAGAAATACAACCAAGGCTAAACTTATTGTATTCTATATGCTAACTCATTTGCTTTTCAAACCATGTAAAATATAGCATATGTTGGACTCATGTCCAACTCATTAATAATATCCATGCAAAACTAAATAACACAAGGCATAATGCTATGACTCAACATGTACCATGTGCAACATGAAACACAATTTATTAATTGTCAATCAAAATAGTGCTTTGCTCTATTTCTATAAATATCTCAATCAAAGATAAAATCGCATACACACATACAGGGTGATAAACGAGTAGAATGATTCACCACAAAGTCAATGTGTCTATCATTTAGACATCCACTCATCTCAAGTCAAACAGAGGACACGTAGTTGAGGTGAAAACTCATGATTTCAAGGTTTAATTGAGAGGGATAAGACCCACGCTATCCCCATAATCTACGATTGATTTATGTCACCAAGTCAAGGATCAAATTTCTTAAACAACATTTTTTCTTTAATAAATCTATACATGTCTTTAACTAATAGAAAACGATTATGCATAAAGGAGTAAGCCATGATAGGGTCTATTCATACAATAAGTTCACTATTCATACAATCCTATTTAGATTTTACTTTTGTTTGGATAATCATTGCTAACACCCAAAATTGTCCACATAACTCATCTCCCTGCTCACATAAACCATTTACAATGTTTTCCTACATTTTTGGCCTCCAAAACCCTAAATTGGTAACCAAATGGCAATAAAATCATTATTTCCCTCCTCAATTAATGAAAATCCTCCAAAAAATGATAAAATCCCGTAGAAAAGGGTTATTTAATCCCCAAAAAAAGAAAAAGAAAAAAGGGGAAAGGTCAAAATAAAATTAAAAAACAGGGAAACATCAAATACCACTAGCCAATACTATTGGTTTCCCAAAACCATGGGTCAATACTCCACCACCAAAAATCACTATAAAAAGGTTATGGAGGTCCCACATTTCAAATCCATGATCAACTATTCATACCCTTATGTTGCCAAAATTCCTGTTGAACTTTAGCCTATCACCTTGAGCTTATGTTCCCCATTCAGTCTAGTGTTGGCCACCTCTTGAGCATTTGGAGAAGAGAAAGGAACTCTGGAGACCCGACGTGCTACTCTTCGTACTGCTATGAGGGCCCATATCTACTCACCTTCTGACGTAATCCTTATTGTAAACTCTTG
The DNA here is from genome assembly GCA_027924585.1 of Larix kaempferi. Taxonomy (NCBI): domain Eukaryota; kingdom Viridiplantae; phylum Streptophyta; class Pinopsida; order Pinales; family Pinaceae; genus Larix; species Larix kaempferi. The sequence continues at coordinate 2,428,771 of BSBM01000135.1, forward strand.
TTTGCACAAGAATATATAAATACTTCATAGGTTCCGATCTATTTGTTGTTTTTACTGCAGTAATTAGTTAGATTAAATATTTTTATTGTTATTTTCTCTAACACATCATTATTTATCTTTTTTTGAGTCTTCTACTAAGGGTTTCATAATCCTTAGTAGGTTCCCTTTTGCACAGGCTAGTGTGAAAACACTAGCTACAGATTTGGCGACTTCGCTGGGTCGATTCCCATCGATTTTTGGTTTAAGTTATTTTAAGTTTTGTACTTGTTATTTTTCTTGCATTTTACTTTTCAGGTGTAGCCACAGGCCCTCTACTTCTAGATATGGCTCTTTCCTTCGAAGTTCCCTCCATTATTTCCATTTTTATGGCCCGACCCGCGACTTTCTTCCATTTACATGCGGCCCAACGCGACTTTCGACCCGAAACCCGCACTCCCTAGTGTGACTTTTGGCCCGAAACTCGCACTCATAGCTCTCTTTTCGACATGTAAGCTACGCACTCTGTGCGCCTTCCCGTCATAAAGTTGTGCACTCCATGCTCCTTTGGGCATCTAAGTTGCGCCCTCTGTGCACCTATAAAATTGCAAACCACGCCCTCAGCACGCTTTTGACCCTGTTACCCATGCCCCCAGTGCACCTGTGCCCTATTTCCTGTTTCTATTTTTTTGTTTCGGCGTGACTTTTTCTAAATCTCGTAGTGCCCAGACAAAGGCTTTTCGCCTCACAGTCGCACCTTGCAACCCTTTTTACCTCTTTTCTCACCTAAACAACTTCTTGTTTTCCTGCATCCATTTTGCTATTGGTATTGTTGTGTTGTTTTCTTGCTATAGCAGTTGGGACATTTCACTTTGCATATATCCTTACTGTATTGCTACCTCTTGCATCATATTTTTCAGTGAGTTCATTTATTTACATGTTATAGAAGTTACTACTTTTATTTTCAGTCTCAGTTGTTTATTTTTCGCATTTATCATTGGCGATATTGGGTTTACACACCACTTGTGCACCCACACACTCCCCATAATTCAAGTGAGATGAAAATTATATTAATTAAAACACACATTCACCCCACTTGGGGAACCCAAAAACAACTTTGTAGCTAGGTAGGACATTGGGGTTAGGAATCCAAAAAACACCCCCTTTGTCATACACATTTGAGACATAGTTTGTTCTCCCTTACGGATAAAAAATCCCCTATTATTTATCGGTACAGTTGACACCGATTTTTCGGAGGGCCTTTCCCTTAGGAGGGAAAGTGGAAAGGCTGGTGCCAGAAGTCTAAGTGGAATACCGCTCTCCATTTTGTACTGAAGGACACCAACTCGTTTTTCTCATTGTGCATGTTGGCGCCCATATCAGGTGCATGATGACCAAAGAAATGAAGTCGCGGGACACCTTTTTGGATGTGCCATGAATAGGGTAGATTAGTTTCCATTGTTTTAGGACTCTTTTACCTAGATTCCCTCTCGGTAGAGGGATATCCTTTAGCCATTTAGTTCTAGAATTCATATTGCCTAACTGTTGATTTCATCACCCTGTAGGGGATGCGATTTGTGTGAGCTTCCATATCTTTTAGATAGGTGTTTGCATGCTCCTCTAGTCCCATTGGTTAGTGAGACTACCTTTTTATTTTTTATAGGAGTGTTGCTTGTTGGTATTCTGACCATTTTATTGTGTCTCTGCTTGTTGTAGCACGCTGTTGCAGCAAGTGTTTTTGAGCTTGTTGTTTGCATGAGTGTCTTCGTTTTACGATATCTCCTTTTGAAGACACGGTTACACGAGGATTTTAAGAATTTTACCCACCACATCCCCTCAGCACTTTGACACCTATCACCATTGATTCACCGAGACACTCTCGTCTCCTACAATGAAAATCCTCGTAGTACAATCCACATGATCCTACTTGCCACGTTCCCTTGAGGCACACATATTCGTCGCTGGATATTCATCCCGACACCCCTTATTTTACATCTGATTCTGAGCCAGATTCACCCACATACACCTCTCTGTCTAGCCCCATGGATGGTATGAACCCCAACTACCATTTACGGATCCATCCATGCTATTCCATGTACATGACCTACACCTAGAATTTCAGTTACTACTTCAATACCCATTGGGAGCAGATAAATTCTGACCACTGTCCCTTTGGTAACCAGTAGTACCCTTGGGGCAGTGCCCCTTCCACCTCGATCCCCATTATGACACATTCCATTACCCCTCCACTCGATGGAGGTGTCACCACGAATCTTGCCATGGCTACCACGCAGGCCACTTTGACCATGCCACATCCTCCTGCTAGTTTTTCAATCATGGGAAGCCTCAACCTATGTGATTTGGCATGATTGACTAATGATTCGATCCAACATCACCTTACATAGCCTCCCATGTCTTCCAAACTCCCTTCAGGCATCCCAAAATTTGAGGGGAAGGGTGGTGAGGACCCCCAAAACCATATCATGTCCTTCTACTTATGATGTTCCTCCAACTCCATAGTGGATGACTTGATCCTCCTACGCCTTTTACAATGGACACTCACTAGCATTGCAGCCAAGTGGTATATTGAACAAACACATGGGATGCACTCCACTTTTACATCCTTCACTTCAACTTTCATGTAGTTCTTCTAGTTAGCCATCCTTTATGATGTTGGTGTTGCAATTTTACTATATTGCAGACAGAGCACAGCTACCCATATCACTGACCATATTCATGAATGGCGTAGATGTATTAGTTTTTGTAATATCAAGTTAGACGACCACACCTTCTTATATTGGTTCTTGAAGTCCCTCATACTAGTTATCACCAAGGATGTGGCATCTGAACGACCCCAAACCGAAGAAGAAGCCACACTTAAATCCCAATAGTTTGACCTTATCTATGCACACTCAAGCTACCTTTACTCCAATTTACCTGATGCTCCTCATGGTGATTCTTCCTAGAATGACAAGTTTGGCACTTCCCACGCTGCTGACAACATTATTGGACACATTGCATCTCGTAGTAAGATATATCTCCATATGCCTCCCGCCACCACCCCGGACTATAATTGTACACCCAACTGTACACAAAAATGCATGAGTAGTTGTCTTGACCTTTCGTGTACCATGGATCATTATGGAGAAACATCTGCTCATGTTCCCATGGCCCAAGCCCATCATATACATGGATCTTCATGTCTGACGCATTTCTATGGTCACACCCCGCCAGCATACGTGCCCCCTGCCATGCCACTTTCCTACTATCATCAACTAGTTGCACCTGCACCCGCACAACTGCAAGAACCTCCCACTTATTATACACCACCGGCTGCCCATGCACCCACTCAACCATAAACCCCCCCATTCCTCAAGGACAAGTTTACACTAAAAAAAACCAACCGCAGAACCAACCTTCCCAACAAAACCAATAAAGAAAACAAAATAGGGGGCATGGGCATAATCGCGGTAATAACCAGCCTCCCGGTAGAGGCGATCCACCACTGAAACCCCCTAATAATAATGGTGTTGTATCAGCTAACCAAAATATTGATCATCCACCTCGGCAAGGTAAATAAACCAACTTATGTGTGAACCACCCATGTTCAATTTGTGGAGTCTATGGCCATTACACACACAATTGTCCCCATCTAGAGCGAGCTCACTAGCTCTTGAGTGACTACGCTCAACTCCAAAGACATGCTTCACCTTTGTTATCGCCAAAACCCCTGCAACTAATACACAACCCATGGTGTTGCAGAACCCCCTACCCATGCAAGGGGTAACACCTACTCACCCTTTGGCTCCCCATCAAAGGGCTGCTACACCACAACAACCAACTACTTACATTTCTCCTGGTAGTCAACACGTTGACTCAGATACCCACCACCTTTTAATGATGTCTTCAGCTAATATCAACCTTAAAACACACCATAAACAGTATGGTTCCACAACTAAAACCATTCCTCCGTACAAAGCCCCAACCACTCTTCCCACAGATTAGTCATTACATCTACCCCCAACACCGTTCCACGAGGCCCCGAAAGCCCCTAGGTTTCCTTTTCACCATATCAATAACAACCACAATGCTCGACCTACCCCAATCTATAACATCGTCGATGACTTAGCTTAGTACCCACTTCTATGTTAGCCTTCGAAGTTTTAAAGAATTTCCCAGTGCAATGCAAAACACTGTTTCCCTCCATAGGTGCAATTGACCCTTCTGACTCACGAATGATGGAATTCGATTTAGACCAATCTGAACCACACATGCCTTCCACCTTAGCATTTCAAGTCTCCATGTCAATCTAGAATCTTGTTATCCATCGGTGTATCATCGGTGAGGGTGACTCTACATGCGTTATGTCTACATTTATGTGGAAGAAGCTATGATCTCCTACCCTACATCCATCCATGACTGCCTTACGAGCTTATGATGGTCGTTCATCTTAGCTGTAAGGCCTTCTTGCTAATGTTCCAGTCCAATTAGCTGGAAAAACTGTCTTGATTGACATTGAAGTCGTCAACATCGAGCTCAACTACAACATACTCCTAGGACGAAGCTAAATGTATGCCATGAAGGTTGTTTCCTCATCCATGTTTTGGCTTATGATGTCCCCCCATGAGGGAAGGGTTGTTAAAATTGATCGAGTCAGTTACTATGACCTGAACGTGCTCGCTACACCCAAAAATGTTTTCCCCATGGTTGAACAACCTGTTTATGGTGCTCCTACCTCATTGATTTCCACTATCAGACCTAGCCTTTATTCATATCCCCCAATTGTCTCCACATTTCATTATGTACCACCTCCCTCTCTAGCCATTGAGATCTATGATTTGTGCACCATTTCGTCAAGTCAATTGGTCCCTAACCCTCAACCTCCACTGCTGTCCGAACTGCCATTGGTACCTATCTAGGTTAGATCCACACTGATCAACACAATCACCTTCTTATTTCCACCATCAAGGATAGTAAGTATGCCCTTCATGGCCACCCTGAATCTCCCTGGGTTGACATAGGAATCCCCATGTGGTATTTACCTGCCCCTAATCCCACTCTGACATAGGAAGTCATTCTTTAGCCGGTCTAGTCAATCACCACCACAAAACATCCACCTCCCAGTATTGTGGCACCATCTTCCTACAACACCACCCCCTCCATCCAAGAACATTGGGGGAAGATCCACACACACTCATATTGCACCAAATGCGACTAGAACCATGCATCCCCCTCCTCCAGCACGAGCACCTCCCAAGTGTGCCTTGTGCGATGAGTTGGGACATTTAACCCATACATTTCTAGAGTTTCCCTATATTCAAGCACACATCAAGGCGTTGAACAATGACTCCACTATCCCATTTGTCGAATTTCCACCTACCCCCTCACCACGTAACAAATCGTTGCGCACGAACTAGTCCTACGCCATATGCCTCATTTACGACCATTAGTATCATCTTTGTCCAAACTTACCAGAATATCTATTGGTGCTACATGAAATGTGTCAGCCCATATAGAATCATCCATTGCCACCATTGAGGAGATTCACCCACCTGAATCCTCCTCTTCGGGAGAGGTTAAAACTATTTACATGATTTCCATAAGCGGCGAACCAACTAGCCCCGCAACCTCCAACTTTAACTCTTTCGATCTCTCCACATAGTTTTTTCGTATTGACAAAGAAATACTCGAAGCACTAATTTTTCCTGAATTCCCTTGGGATGACATGCATCATAGAGCCTACTTCATTCTCGAGGAGTCTACTCATGTTACAGACAACCAACTTTTGGTCGAGTCCAAAGACTTCATCCCCAACCAGGTGGACCGGTTCAAGAAACCCATCCCAGCTCTTGATGCCTTCAAAGAAGGAAACATGGATAAAATATTGCCTACCATTCATGTTGATATTTTCATCATGCCCAATATAGTTGAGAACATTACTTTAGGCGCTTCTTGTACTCCAGACGAAGTCAAACCCTACAAGAAGCTCTTCCAATATTTTTGTGATGTTTTCGCTTGGTTATATACTGAGATGCCTGGTATTGACCCTACCATATTTGAGCACCATATTGATACGTGGCCTGAAATTCCACCTATGTTCCAAAAGAAACAACCCATTCACCCCTTGCAATTGTGATATTTTCAATCGCTAGGAACTAGATTCATAAAAAAATTTCACATGGAATATTTCATACAATGCGAGAAGAAGAATAGAGAGAATAAATTATGGTAATCACTCTGTATCTTATTCATTGATATGATGACAATATATAATACATCCTCCATGGATAAAAGCGAATTTCTTTGAGGCAATTAGGAAAGAAAAAAAAAGAAAAGGCTTAGAAAAGACAAAAAAACCCTAGGTGACAAAAGCATTTTCCAAAACTATACTAGAGGCTCACGAATTGGTTAAGTATGGTATGGAAACTTGTGAGTGAGGTAAAGAGAATTTTTTTATGGCTTTAGAAGGTTAGATATGATGTGGAGGTCGAATTGGTCAAGTGGCAAAATATTTTAAGTCAACTAGCTTTACCTTTTCCACTAGAAAGCAGAAAAAATAGGACAAAGCTAATTAAATTAGGAAAGCACCTTCTAAAACAGAAATGGAAAGAAATCAGATAGAATCCAAAGAAATCTTATCTAGAATCTTCTCTAAGGAACCTTAGTGACTTAGGATGGCAAGTGGTCCACTAAAAGACAAAAATGGGCTATTTTACCTAGTCAAAACATAGGAAATTAACCATAAATGATTAATTAATTTATCCTAAGTCTAGAATGACGTAGTGGGTTTTTTAAATATTCCAACACCCCCCCTTAAGCCTGACTTTATGTGATGGGAATCAGAAAAATATCAGAAATATAGGGCCCAAGCAACAAGGCTTATGGTCACCCCAGTACAAAAAATAACTAGTCCATGTAAACCGAGGAAATAGGGAAAACCTCATGGGAAAAAAACCTTCCCTCAAAAATGGACATACTTGATGTCTTCATACTGTCATGTTTCTCATTTGAAATAGCTGAATGGGAGGCTACTGAGTAACATACTTGATGAATAGGTTGTGGATGTCAGGATCATGCATTAGTGCACCAATGTTGTATAGGCAAGAACCATGTGTTGAAGCTCTATGAAGCTCATCTTCTGATGATGGAGGATCATCAAACGAATTTTTCTTGCTATTGTAACATATATAATCAGATTTGAAAACGTAATCAATGATGGAAAGAATATATATGCATACTCCTTCCCAAGAAGAAACAATGAATTCAACAGGATCAATTTCTTCTAGAGTTGCAATGTGGTGCACTAGTTCTGGTATCTTCTTCTCAAACTGATGTAGGACCTTTCTGATATTTAAAATGAGATCATGCAGCTTTGAAATATCATAATGTGATTCATATGGAGCAGAAACCAATAAATATGTGGAGTCTCCATGATCAAACAGAGTTTCTGTAGGAAAAGTGTGAGAAACTAGATCACCTTGAAAGTTGAGTGAGCCTTTAGAGTGTGAGGAATTAACTTTTGAACCATGAGTGATGGGGTCAAGTCCATATGTGTGGAATAGAAGTCCAAAGAATTCCAAAAACATGATTTTCCAACCAATTAAATATATGAAATACAACAGTGCAATAGAGGCAAGTGAAACAGTGTAGGAAAACATAGAATTGTGTAGTTTCTTAACTGGAGAACTTGGGGGTTGTGGGGTCTTTTGTGCATCCAATGGTTGGGAAAATGTTGTCAGCGATGTAATGAAATGCATATCCAAATTTACATCATGTTCTAAATCAGAATCTAAAATATTTGAATGGAGGTGGAAGGACCTTTCAGAAGACAAGTCAAAAGCTAGTAAAAAATGAATAGTTTTGAGAGTAGACTTGGATGAACTGACTGAATATTGTTCCAAGGAAGAGTTGGATATTTCTGATTCTGATATATTAGAATGTAAATCAATATTAGAGACATCAGAATTATATTTTACTCTATCACTCAAAGCATAAACATGATTACCTTTGGGAGAGGCTTGGAGACAGAGTTCTTGTTCTGCAGCAAGATTGCCTTGTTCTTTCTTTGCAAAGTCAGGAATATCTATTTCATGTTCTTCAAGCATTTTGGCCATGATGTCCAATTTATTCTTGAAGCAAGATTCTCAGGATGAGTGCCTTTGCCTCAATATGAACACTTAGGATTCTCCTTCTTATATTTGGAATCTCCATCAGAATCCTCTTCATCTGACAATATCTTATGTTTGCTACAACATCCAGACAAGCTACAACTTGTCTCAAAGACTACACAGTCTTTCGCATCTCCACCCTACCTCTCTGTACAAATTTTAGATTACAAAGTTTAACTATTCCTGCCCTAGGAATAGTCTCATGCTATCATTGCATTTTTGTTCATGACCTCATCAATTGTAACTCCAAGTGTAACAACACTTTTGCTGATCCAAGATAGTGTCCTCGAGCCTATTCTTCCTCAGCTTCAGTACCAGAAATATCCACCTTCATGCCTCCTGAGCTGCTCCTTCAATCTTCACTGAAATCCTCCATACACCGACAAAATTCTCTTGACTATCCTGAAATCAGAACTTCCTCAACATTCAATCCTCCCTGTCTTATGCATCCCGAAATACCTTAAAACTCCTTGAGGTTCACCTTCATCCAATCAGATATAAAAGAAGCGAATTAGACCTTTTATTTATACTGGAATGTTCATATATTAAGGAGGTAGACATGTCCAAAAATAGAGCACATAATATATTTTTGTTTCATTTTATTTTCTAGATTCGTGGAGGCTGATCATTCTTCATTTAATCAAGTGATACGTTGGCATTTGACAAACGAGTGTTTAATTGGTCTTTAAACCCGCAGTATGGTGGTCTCCTCATGCCTGCGAGGACATGTTTGACACTTCCAGGTATATGCGGTCTCCTTATGCCCGCGAGGACTAGTTTGACACTTCCAAGGATATGCCAGTGATGGGTCTCAAAAAATGTCTCCTCATGAGACATACCCGCAAGCTTATGCTTCTTGGGCATATGTCTTCTTATTCCATATTAACGTGGTCTTTACTCTCATCACACTGTCCTTCATTTCCATGCTTGCAATGTCCCCTTCGTTGATTCCTACATCAAAGCATGCCCATGGGCTCTATTTCTAGATGCCCGCAATTCCCTATTTGAGCTATCAAATATGCCCACAACTCATTCAATTTTTCCCACACTTATTCTTAATAACTTATGCCTGCAGCACCATGCAACATACTCAGGTCCATTTCGGGTGCACGTATAGATTTGTTTTTTCTTAGTTAAGGTGCCTATAATGGGGCCATTCAAATTCCCTCAAGGGCTTGTTTACCCATCTCCAATGATGCCCACATATGCCTCATGAAGCATTCCTGCAAGCTCATGCTTGCTTGGCATGTATTATCCATCCATGTTGTCCATCCATGCTTTCCCATACTTCTTTGTCATTTGTTTCTTTTCCATTATCATCATCCTTGTCTAGGGTGTTTGGACCAACTCCAAATGACCACAAAATGGTTCATTTGGTCTTTCCTTCTTGTATTCATTCATCCTCTTCATTGGTCCATCTCACCTTCTTCAAAATACTTATGAAGTCAATGACAACAATTTTCCAATAGTCTCCCCCTTTGGCATTGATGTCAACCCACTGATCAATTTGAGGTTTTGAAGAAGAGTGATAGCTTCTTATTGTTCTCCCCCTTTGAGATCAATGGCAAATTTTTTTTGGAGAATCTACTCCTCCTATCTCTGTTGTCCAACACCTTTCATCGTGCTCCCCCTATCTCTGTTGTCCTGCACTTCCTTTACATGCTTAAAACATTTTTAATGTTTCTTTTGTTGAGGGAAGAGCATTACTCCCAATTTGTCTCTAAGATTTTCAAAAACCTCTTTTGGTAGTGGCTTGGTAAAGATATCAGCGATTTGCTCCTTAGAGTTCACATATTCCAATTTGATATTTTGATCATGGGCTTGCTCTCTCAAGAAGTGATACTTAATGGGGATGTGCTTGGTTTTTTAATGCATAAATGGATTTTTTGATATACTGATAGCACTGGTGTTATCACAATAAATTACAAGTGGCTGATCAATTTTGATCTCAATATCTTCTAGGATTTGTTTCATCCATAAGAGTTGAGTGCAGCATTCAACTATTGATATGTATTCAGCTTCGGTGGTTGATAGGGAGACAGATAATTGTTTTTTTCTTGACCAAGCTACAAGTCAATTTCCAAGGAAGAAATCATTTCTGTTGGAACTCTTTCTTTCATCACGACTTCCTGCCCAATCTGCATCAAAAAATCCTACAAGTTCAAAATTTTCATTTTTTGGATACCACAACGCATAGAAAAGTGTTCCTTTAAGATATCTAAAGATTCTTTTGATAGCGGTCATATGGGATTCCTTTGGATTTTCCTGAAATATTTCCACTAACCCAACTACTTGCATGACATCAGGACGAGATGCAATAAGATATAGTAAACTTCCAATCATTGACCTATACACTGTTTGATATATAGCAGGAGATTCATCTTCTTTGCTGAGCTTACAGCTAGTTACCGTAGGTGTAGTGACAAGGGAGTTGTCCTTCATACCAAATTTTTTAAGCATATCTTTCAAATATTTGGATTGAGATATGAAAATACCTGTAGAGTCCTGTGAAAGTTGTAGATCAAGAAAGAATGTTAATTATCCTATCATTGACATTTCAAATTCTTTGGACATCTATTTGGAAAAATTTTGACTGAGACTTTATTCATTGCTCCCAAATATTAGGTCATCAACGTAGACAACAGTGACCAATAGTTTATCATTACTGAATTTAAAATAGAGATTAGTGTTTGTACTACTTTGCTGAAATTTTTGTGGGATCAATAATTTTCTAAGCGCTCATACCAAGCCCTTGGAGCTTGTTTGAGTCCGTAGAGAGCCTTCTTTAATTTCCAAACATGGTCTTCTTTTCCTGGAGTTTCAAAACCTTTAGGTTGCTTAGTGTAGACTTCTTCCTTTAATGACCCATTTAAGAAAGTTGATTTAACATCCATCCGGTAAACTTTAAATTTTTTGAAACAAGAGAATGCCAAAAAGATTCTGATTAGCTCCATCCTAGAAACTGGAGAAAATGTTTCATCAAAATTTATCCCTTGCATTTGGGTTTAACCTTTGCACACCAATCTTGTTGTATTTCTAATGACCTTCCCACTTAGATCTACTTTGTTTCAATAAATCCATTTTGTGTCAGTGATGTTTTTATCGCTTGGTCTAGGAATTAATTCCCACGTTCCGCTCTTCTCGATTTGATCCAATTCTTCTTTCATTGCACTTTTCCAAAATTCATCATGAACATCTTCATTGAAGTTTTTTGGTTCAACTGTTGAGAGCAGAGATACATTTTTCTTCAATGGTGTTGATCGAAGCTCCATGCCTTCATCCAAATCTCCAATAATAAGATCCTTAGGATGATCTCGCATAACAGATTTTATTGAGGGTTTGTTACCTTTTGTGGTGGTGGTTGAGATCAGTTCTTTGAGTTCGGTCTGAACTCATTGTTTTTTATGATCTTTTGATTGTTTATTTGTTGTTTCTTCTTCATCAGATGGGTCTTCATCGTCAGTTTCAACACGATCTGATCCTGATAGTTTTTGCATCAATTCTTCATCTACAATAACATATCTACTTTCAACAATTATCCTTAATCGTTTATTCTAGCATTTATATGCTCTTTTTTCAGTTGAATAACCCAAAAAAATCCCTTCATCAGTTTCGGAGTGAAATTTACCTAGATTTTCATCAATGATTTTTATGTAGCATTTGCTTCCAAACTTTTTGAAATAGACTGTGGTGGCCCTTCTTCCTGTCCACAATTTGTATGGAGTCTTATTGCTATTGACTCTCTGTTGTGCTTAGTTTAAGATGTAAACAATTGCTGCTACTGCCTCTCTCCAGAAGGTTTCTGTTAGATTAGATTCAAGCAACATAGTTCTTGGAACCTCTTGAACAGTTCAATTTTTTCTCTCAGCAATGGAATTTTGTTGAGGGGTGCGGGTTGTGCAGTATTATCGCTTGATGCCTTCTTCATCACAATTTTTTTTAAATTCACGTGATGTGAATTCTCCTTCATTGTCTGATCTAGGACATTTAATATTATGTCGACTCTCATTTTCAACCTTATCTTTAAAGAGCTTAAATTTTTTTAAAGCCTCTGATTTATTTTTCAAGAAGGTGACCCAAGTCATTCTAGAAAAATCATAAATGAACAGCATGAAGTAGAGCTCACCTTGAAGAGTTTGAGTTATTGCAGGCCCACATAAATCTGTATGAATGATTTCAAGAGGATGTAAGGTAGACTGATGCACTTTTTCCTTAAATCTTGCTCTTACCTATTTCCCATGTCGATATGATCCGCATAGCTTATTTACAGGTTTTGATATCTTTGGTAGCCCTCGAACTGCTTCAGTTTGAATCACCTTCACTATGTTATCAAAGTTCAAGTGGGATAATCATTTGTTCCAAATACAGTTGTTCTCACTTTTAATGATAAAGCATCTTTCACCTTCTATTTCTTCTAAAACATAAAATCCTCCAGGATATCTGACTCCTCTCATTGTAATATGTTTGGATCCATTTCTTCTAATTTCACAATGATGTGTAAAGAAGGTGACATTATAATTAGCATCAAAAAGTTGTCCAACACTTAGAAGGTCATTCTTTAGTCCTTCAACATAGAGGACAGTCTGAGCCTTGGCATTTCCTTTTAAAGGTACGGTACCTCTTCCAACTATATTGGTTGTTCCATTGTCTCCAAAAGATATTTCACCTCCATTATTCCTTTCTAGAGTGAGAAAATTGTCCTTATTTCCTGTCATATGCTTAGTGCACCCACTATCTATATACCATTTAGCTTTATCCTTATGAGCATAGAAAGCCAAACCACAAATATCTTCAGAGATGTCATTAACATGACTAATATTTAGCCTGCAATCTTCAGCTGTGTGTCCAAAGTTGTTACATTTTAAGCACTCCACTTCTTGAGTGAGGATAGAGAAGGAATTCTGGTTCTGATCATTATTTTCTTCACTATATTTCTTTCTAGGAAGGTTTACACTTCTTCTAGGGCCTCTACAATTAATTTCCTTGTGACCAAACTTGTAGCAATTATAACAGTGACCAAGAAAGGAACTTTGATACCTGGGAAATCCTTGTCTTTTTGAAGGCTGGAAGTTGTTTGTGATTTTTTTGCTTTCATCTTCAATCCTTCTGTTTGGTTTCAAATTGTTTGAATTCTTCAAGCTAATTACTTCTCTCTAGAGTTCTTCGACCTCTTTCTCTCTTAGAACTAGCTGTCTTTGAGCTTCATTTACGGGGTCATGAAATTTGTCTAGATTCTTCTTCAATTGACTGATAGTTCTGTTGATAGTTTGAACTTCTTGATTTAGGGAACATTCAGGTTTGTTTTCATTTAATTTCTTCATATTTTCAATCTCTTCTAATGCTTCAATCAGCTTAGCTTCAAGGTCTACAACACCTTCTTCTAATTCAAGCTGATCTTCGTTGTTATCATGTGCTAGGAACATAATTTCATTTCAGTAATTTCCAAAAATTTCTTCCTCTTCTTCTCAAAGTCTAAGACACTCTCCTCTTCAGTCCTAGTGAAAAATGTTTGCTTCTTTGTTGTTCTTCGATCCTTGAAGTTTCTTTGTGGAAATGTTTCTCTTTGATATTTCTTGAGGGGACACTTGGCAACAAAGTGTCCAATTTTTCCACAACTAAAGCATTTCAGTGGAAGCTCCCCTTTATACCTTCCAGTTCCTCTTGGGAGTCTGTTGACAAAGTTAGCCATTTCTTCATCAGATATTTCATAATCAGGTGAAAAGGATTCATTATGCTGATGTTTGTTCTTGGTTTCTTTGAATACTACTTCACTTGGTCCCGGTTCTTGAATTCTCATCTCATATGCTATTACAATTCCTTGAAGTTCTTCTATCTTCAACTCATCCAATTTCTCCATATATTCAATGGTTGAAACCTTGGGATTGTATTTGTAAGTCAGGGTTCTAAGAATATTTTGTATCACTAGTATTGGGTCCATTGTTTCTCCAAGGACCTTCATGGTGTTCACAACTTCCTTAGCCCTTTGAATGTAGGCAACTATATTTTCTTCCTCTTTCATTTTGAGACCCTCAAATTGACTTCTAAATGTTTGCAGCTTTGCTTGTTTAACTTTAGTGTCTCCTTGATAGATGGTGGCTAACTTGTCCCACATCTCCTTAGCTGAGGTATAGTTCATAACCGTATAGAATTCTAACTCACTCAGGCTGGCTAGAATTGCATTTACAACTCTACCATTATTCTCACAATCTTTTATTTCTTCATTGGAAATTGGACCATTTATTGGTTTTTTGTATCCATCCTTTATAATTTTCCATATATTATAGCCCAAAGATACTAGATAAGTAGTCATTCTCTTGCTCCAATAAACATAGTTGCTTCCATCTAATCTAGGAACATCTCTGAATTTTGCTCATCCCATTGTGTTTTCTCAAGGATGTCCTTCAGCTACCAAACCTTTTGAAGAGACCTAGCTCTGATACCAATTGAAGAACACACACCCAATATTGAGAGTGGGGGGGTGAATCAGTATTGACTACTTGATTAATTTTTCTCCTTTTAATATTTTCTAACACAAGACAGGTTTGGGGCTTCAAATTAAATAACTTCAAGTAGTAAACTAAAACTCACAAAATCACATCACTACAACTCAGAGTAATTTCCAATTTAATTTGAATATAATTTGATATGTAAATATGAGATGCTTCAACACCTCAGGAGGCTGCAACCTCAAGTATTGACAAATGGGATGCTACAACATCCAGACAAGCTACAACTTGTCTCAAATACTACACAGTCCTTCCCAACTCTACCCTACCTACCTGTACAAATTTTAGATTACAAAGTTCAACTGCTACTGCTCTAGGAATAGTCTCATGCTATCATTGCATTTATGTTGATGACCTCATCAACTGTAAATCCAAGTGTAAAAACACTTTTGTTGATCCAAGCTAGTGTCCTTGATCCTGTTCTTCCTCATCTTTAGTACCAGAAATATCCACCTTCATGCCTCCCTAGCTGCTCCTTCAATATTCACTGAAATCCTACATACACCCACGAAATTCTCTTGACTGTCTTGAAATCAGAACTTCCTCAACATTCAATCCTACCTATCTTATGTCTCCCAAAATACCTTCAAAATCCCCCAAGGTTCACCTTCATCCACTCACATATGAAAAACAACAAATTAGGCCTTCTATTTATACTCGAATGTTCATATCTTAAGGAGGCCGACATGTCCAAAAATAGAGCACATAATATATTTTTATTTCATTTTATTTTTTGGATTCGTGGAGTCCGACCATTCTTCATTTAATCAAGTGATACGTTGGAATTTGACAAATGATTGTTTAATTGGTCTTTAAACCCGCAGTATGGTGGTCTCCTCATGCCCACGAAAACTAGTTTGACACTTACAGTGATATGTGGTCTCCTTATGCCCGCGAGGACCAGTTTGACATTTCCAAGGATATGGCCGTGGTGGGTCTCAGCAAATGTCTCCTCATGAGACATCCCCACAAGCTCATGCTTGTTGGGCATATGTCTTCTTCTTCCAGATTAACGTGGTCTTTACTCCCATCGCACTGTCCTTCAGTTTCTTGCTCAGAATGTCTCCTTAGATGATGCCTACATCAAGGCATGCCCGCAGGATCTATTTCTGGATGCCCGCATCTCCCTGTTTAAGCTATCAAAGATGCCCACAAATCATTCAATTTTTCCAGTAGTTGTTCTCCATAACTCATGCCCGTAGCACCATGCAACATACCCGGGTCCATTTTGGGTGCCCGTATAGATCTATTTGTTCTTAGTCAAGGTGCCCATAATGGATTCATTCAAATTCCTTCAAGGGATTGTTTACCCATCTCCAA
The DNA here is from genome assembly GCA_027924585.1 of Larix kaempferi. Classification (NCBI taxonomy): domain Eukaryota; kingdom Viridiplantae; phylum Streptophyta; class Pinopsida; order Pinales; family Pinaceae; genus Larix; species Larix kaempferi. The sequence goes on from BSBM01000135.1 coordinate 2,444,741, forward strand.
TGATGCCTGCATATGCCTCATGAAGCATGCCCGCAAGATCATGCCTACTTGGCATGTCATCTCCATCCATGTTGTCCATCCATGATTTCCCATACTTCTTTGTCATTGATTTCTTTTCCATTCTCATCATCATTGTCTAGGGTGTTTGGACCAACTCCAAATGACCACAGAATGGGTCATTTGGTCTTTCCTGCTTGTCTTCATTGGTCCATCTAACCTTCTTCAAAATACTTATGACATCAATGACAACAATTTTCGAACACACTTGACATCTATAACTGCTACAACCTTATCGATACATGTGCATGCTTCAACAACTGAACAGTTCCTTCGATTGGTGAGTCTTGCACGATTTTAGGACTTGCATAATTGTTCTACCATTTGTTGTTCCAATCTGCTTGTGCACTCCTGAACCTTGTCTAATCAACTCTTTGGGTTGCTTGCGCACTTCGAAACTTTTATCCAATCAATTCTTTGGCTTTCTTCCACACTCTTAAACTTTTTTCAAACCAATTCTCAAGTTTTTACCTTGAAGGACTATGACTGGGAACACTTGAAACTTGAATTGACACCACATTTCTTTAATTTGGATGCACTTCTGGATATACTTCTTCAAAGTAATTTTCATATACTTCTTTAAACTGGCACATAAATATAATTCTTCAAAGTGGATTTCATATATTTCTTCAAGCTGGCACATGAATACTTAACCCTCTTTAACATCAGTTGACATCAATGACAAACAAATTTAAAAAATATCCCCCTTTGGAATTGATGTCAACATGACCTTATGAAGTTGTGCAGAATCATCTGCTGAAGTTTGTATGCTTCATATGTGCTTGTTGTAGTACTCCCCCTGTTTTCTTTGCCAATTTGATCCTTTGACATCTATGCATTTTGTTGTCAATGTTTTGTCTTCTTTCTATTAATTATGTGCGGATCTCATGCTTCATGATAATTCTAATTGTGTTGTTGCATGCTTCATGATCATTCTCATTATGATGCTGCATTTTTCATCATCAACTTCATGCTCTTTCTCCCACTATGAAGTCAATGGAAAATAGGTGCCATCACTATGCAAATTTTGGTTCTCCTTTCTTTTTTTTTGCGTTGGCATTCAATAGTTTTATTACTATGATAAATACCACTGTCTTCATGCTTCATTCTTTTATTAGGTTTTCTATGCTTGATACCTTGCAATCTGTACATTGTTTTCATAACCATCTCGGATGCTCCCCCTATAGCCATCTCGGATGCTCCCCCTATATAATAGTTTCTATATTCCTTTTGTATCTTGATCTTCTATTCATGTCATAATAGTTCACAATGCTTGATCATTCCGTGCATGAATATTCATGCAATATTCTTGTTTTGCTAACTATGAAGTACCAAATTCGAGTTCCTTCGGGTTTTGCATCGTCTTTTTTCGATTTCTTTTTTGCATATGGATTTTCCTTAAGTTGCATTTACTGTACTATGACTTGGAAGATGTAATAGAAAGAGTTGTAATCATTGAAGTAATTTTCATACTTGAAAGACTTCACTTGATTTGGAAGATGTTCACTATCGCAAACCTTCCTATATGTTCTTTCATAACCAAGTCCTAACTTGTCTTATGGTGATCTCTGATCATTCAGAATTAATGTGCTACCTTTGAAATTGTTCTTCACTTCATCTTGAAGACCATCTTGTCATTGCCTATATGTGCACAGTTTGGAGTGTCACTTACGATGTGATCTTGAACTTGTTTCTTTCCCTTTATCTCGATCAACTTGTCTTCAAAAAGAGATATCTCACTATCCTCTAGCTCAATTTGACTTTCCATCATCTTATTTTTCTACATTAAATCTTCCAAAGAAGCCTTCAGTATAGATTTCCCTTCTTCAAGCACTTTGACCTTGTTGACTACGCAATTCAATTGTTTCTCATAGTTCATCACTTTTTCAAAGACCTGTCTATCAAGAGACTCTTGAACATATTTATCTTTCTTGACTTGTTCTTCATTTTTTCAAAATTGATCCTTTAAGAGTTTATTATTCTTCATTGATTTTTTTAATTCATCTAATGCACTAACCAATTCACCTTTCCAATCAACATCTGCACCTTCTTCTTCTTTTTCAGATTGACTATCAGATTTAATTTATGCAATAGGTTTTGAAGGTGTATTGAAGGATCCACTAAAGAAGTACTTATCTAGTGTTCCTTTCACCTGCATTGCACTCATATATCCTCTTCTCAGCTAGGTCAATTGCTGCGATTGTTGGGACATTGTAACCATCCACAATGGACTTCCAGGCATTAACTCCGAGAGATTGCAAATACACTTCCATCCTGACCTTCCAAAAGGTATAGTTGGTACCATCAAACCATGGTTCTCTATTGGTTGAGAGACCTTCTTGCTTATCCATATCTGCAAACATATCCATCTTCCAGATGTTAAGCTATTACAAAAGATACCCATTCTAAAACCAATTGCGGGAATATATTTAATATTGAGAGGGGGAGTGAATCATTATTAGCGCAGTTACGAACAACTTTTATCTTCTTAATTCATTAATTTTTAGCTTTAATTATGCATCCACCATAAATAAAACATTCATCCACATATGCCCAAAAACATAGAAAACACAAAAATTTTACATGGAAACCCAAATGGGATAAAACCAAAAAATGCTATTTCGTAATAAAAATATTACATTCGAGGAAGCACCAACTTCCTACATTATGTAGAACCAAGTGGAAGGAGGAAATGATCCCATGGTTTTATAGGAACCAACATGAGGGAAGCATCAACTCCCTTATTTACCGGCACCAACTGGAAGGAGGCTATGACAACCTATTCCTTGCCCCATCCTACCGCCCAAATATATAAGAATAATATATTGCATTGCTAAACATCTAATCCACACACACTTCCGATAATATGTTGTTTCTTTATGTTGTGTGCAATTTCTGCAACATTGATATATTGCAATCACTGTTATGTATCACGAACTCCACTTGAACACTTTACATATTTACAATTTACTTTTCACTCCACGCACTATGCACTAAATCATCAACTTCTATAGTCTCTGATAAGTTTCTGTATTCCATGCTGATTCTATGCTATTGCTCTTCAACTGATACTGTGCATCAATTTATAAACTTCCATTTTGAATTTGCACATCAGTATCAAATGGAACTGCGCACCTTCTGAAATGTGTTTGTTCTGTCTTGGTACAATAGTATTTAGAAAATCTGTAACATTATGTGCATCATATGATTCATCATTTATGTTTAACGCACTTGTCTTAGATAATCCTTATCATAATGCAAATCCTTTATTGTGTAGCAATTCTATCTTAGTGCATTAGATAAACTTCTTCACTTCACACATCACAAAATACACTTTAGATCTATCTCTATGCTTTTGTCTTAGACAATCTGTGACTATATGCGTCTTTTCTGCAATACTATCATTCAATCCTCACACACTTGTGCATCTTCTATAATTATTCCTTTCTGTCTTTGCGCAATTGTTAGAGGTTCACAACATCATTTTGCGCACCATCAGATATCTCATTCTTCTCCATGTGAAAACTCGGCTCTCCTCTAGATCATCTTGTTATGGTTCCACAATCCCTTGATGCCCCAAGTATAAGAATCTATATAAATCTTTATCTTCCATCTTTCCAGCTACAATTATTTCATCCTTGCTCTCAATCTTACTTCAAATCTCCAACTTGCTTTCTATTTATACTTGTCCTGCATGGATTGTATGTCCACAAGTTGGTTGTTGCTTTCCTTCTTCTTTGCTTCACAGTTCATGCTTCTTCCACTTGTCATGTTATGTGATAATGAGTTGTCATCTCTTATGGGTCTTGCACATACATGGTCCTCACCTTAGTGGGACTTTCACCCTTACAGTGTGGTCTTGCGCCCTTGATGTTCCATTGCTTGTGGGGCTTGCACACTTGAAATATACAACCGCTACAGCCTTCGTGGTACTTATTCATTCTTCAACAACTTGAAGCTTCCTTGGATTGGTGAGTCTTGCAAACTTTTAGGACTTGCACAATTGTTCAACCATTTCTTCTTCCAAGTTGTTTGCAGACTCTCGAACCTTTTCCAATCAATTCTTTGGCTTGCTTTCGCACTCCAGAAGTTTTATCCAATCAATTCTTTGGATTTTTTGCGCACTCCTGAACTTATATCCAACCAATTCTTTGATTTTTACCTTGAAGGACTATGACTGGATGGACTTGATATCTTCACCTATACCACATTTCTTTAGGCTGGCTGGAATTCTGGATATACTTCTTCATACTCGCATCCATATGCTTCTTCAAAGTACTTTTCATATAATTCTTTAAACTGGCACATATGTATACTTCATCAAGGTGATTTCATATATTTCTTCAAGCTGTCACAGGAATATTGAACCCTCTTTGACATTCGTTGACATCAATGACAACAAAATTTCAATAAATATGTAATTGATTATTTAATTTAATTATAAATTGGAATTGTTTTAACAAGTGTGCTAGCAACAAAGTCCCTCCCTTTGAAAAGATAATAAAATGAAAATTTGGAAAAAAATTCGAAGCATAATTAATCAATTTTTAGTTTTGTATGTCTATGATTTATGATTGAAAAGTATATATGATCTAACACTGCAAAATATATATATAATTAATATTAATAAATTAAAAATATTAAAAAAAACAAAGTTACTGTTTGTCCTAAAGTTTGTACTGACTGCTTAGCACAAAGTTTAGGCACCTCGAATTGAATGAATTTGGATTTTTAATAGTAGAAGAGGAACTTGAAAGGGTGGATGGATGATAAGCCTAAGACAAAGACCTATAAAGTATGATAAAAATCCAATAAAGATTGTTTATATGAAACAATAAATAATGTATTATATGATTACAAATAGTTAATCATATAAATAATGATGTTTTTTCAGACAAAAAGAACATTGACATATATAATGAGAAACTAGGATAATAACATCATTCATCATAAGAGTCATTACAGTGATAAACAATATCTGCATAAAAATAAATCATAAACTGGCTTATATAATATTCAATCCTCATGCAGTTCTAAAACATACAGATAGGTTGAAACAATCCCAGACTGATAATAACACTCTTACAAATACAATACACAGCCTCCCAGGTTGGAACCCTCTTTTCCGAAATGCTACAATATGCATTATATAGATGATGAGGTTGAAATCCTCCCAAATCCCAAAGATAACAATCGGTTACAATGAGTTTCTGAAACTCCCTGCCACAAAAATTGGGCCAAACTGTTGAAAAATGGGGCTCAGAGATGGATTTGTTTCTCCAAATCTGTGACACTTGTGTATAAACTGAAAAAGGTTATTGTATATTGGTTTTTAGTGAGAAAAAACCTCTCTCAGTTATTTGACATTCATTTTCATATTCCCGAGATCTGTATTTCAAAAACGTGTGTCAAACAGGGAAATTTCGAGATCCGAAAATTAGGGCTCAGAGATGGATTTGATTCTCCCAATTTGTGACACCTGTAGGAAAAATGAGAGAGTTTATTGTTATCTGACATGTTAGGAACACAAAATTCCGCCCGTTTCACAAAATTATTCTTCAGTTGCTCAGAAGCATCATTTGAAAATGATGACTCAGCACAGTAAAAACACCACATTTCTATATGAGCAAAGGATGGTTCTTCTATTTGGGATTCAAATTCTTTACCAAAGAATTTTGCAGTAAATCTCCTCGCCTCTTCATATAGTGCCGGCTATTCATCAACAATAGACTCCTGGCACCCTGTAGCTTAGACACCTTGGTCATTGGACTATGCACAAATCAATGGTATTAGCTTTGGATTTTTTGGCATTTCCACACCAAGACTCGCACCATAACCATTCTTAAAATAGTGAGAATATCGGTATTGTATGTTGAGCATAACTTGGAAGAGAGGCACTAAAATGATATGGCTTGATACGCAGGTGATCCTTCCAGAAACCGTATTTCTAGAATCCAGAGACTGATCAGCTTCATTATTGTTTTGGTAACCCTGCACAAAAAATCAACCTCGGCAAGATGACAACCTCTATACATATGAATGATGAGATGCGCTGCCAGTCCATGTTAAACATAGGCAATACTTTATTAAATCTTAACTTTGAATAAATTATGAAAGGACTTTAATTAATCTATAGGAGCTTAGGCTTTTAAACTATGATTTTGCAAATGCATAAAAATGACTGTTAAAAACGAAGATCAAGCAACCAAAACAAAGGAAAAAAGGAAATAAAAAGGAAACAAGGACAAAGGTGAAAATCAAAAGGTCTAGTAAACAAGGTAACAGACCTAGGAAAAACAATGGCTCCTACTGGGGATGGCATGCTCCATGTGAGCTGCCAAGGACTGTAGACCAAGTGCCTTAATTTCTTTTTCTTATCAACCATTACACACAACTGCTACTAATCCATTGGGCTATGGAGTCATTTACCAAATCTCTGCAATTTTTTCAAACTATGAGCACATACCTCTGAGATGACAAAATACTGCTGAATCTACATTCTAATGTGGCGAGCTTATTCTTCCACCTACTCCCACTCTAACCAAGTCTCTATTTTTATCAAGTAAATGCAAACTTCCACAGTAACCATTTACGCAACTTGATAACTGAAATGATCTCATCTTTTCCACTGATCAATAGATACAAACATAAATACAATAGCACCAATATAAAGTCTTTGAGAAAATCATACTCACCCAGAGAAATAGGTGAAATAATAAAATATGAAATTTTTAGAAAATCTGAATAATATAAATCCAACAAGGCTGCTACTGGATCCACAAAACCATGATTGGGAACACATTGATCCCAAGAAAATAACTCCCACTGCAAACATTCCTCCATGAGTTCTTTAACATCCAAGTATGGTCTTTGCTGCTCATAAACTTGTTCATTCTTAGCTTCATTTTCTACCTGTAAAGACCCTTGACTAAACTTTGTGAAGATAAAATCATTGAAGGTTAAAAATGGCAGCTAATTTTCAATACCAATAGCAAGACAATAAGGGGCAGTAGCTCTTTCTGAGACAAAAATATCATCATTCTTTGCATACTCTTTCTCATGATAATCATCACTTTTAAGTATATAAAACTGTGATCTATTAACTTCAAAGTCTGAGAAAGAAATAAAATCTGGAGGAGATGGATTAGCATAGTGAGGAAAATGAAAATCTGGATTAGATTTCTCTAGTTCATATTCCTCCTTGGATTCCCCTACCTTCAAATCTACTTTTTGTTGTCTATAAACTTGTTCTTGCTTTAAATCTTCATCTCTATTTCGAGTTACAAGCTTTCCACAAGCTCGTAAATTGTCTTCAACCTTTTTGGCATCTAAAAACATCTGTTGCAAGGAAGATGACTTCCTCTCTCTAAGATGAAGGACTAAATCAAATTGTTGAAGAGGTGATGCATAACATATTATAGCAGCTTTTTCTGAATGTCTGATCTCCTTAGGCATGTTGCAAATGAAACTATAAAACCTTCTGCTGAAAGAAGCCAAAGCTTCATCCTTTCCTCTTCTCAAAGCATAAAAATCAAGGAGATCAAATATATATATAATTCCAAATAATTGCTATAAGATGAAATTTATAATTTTAAAACTAAATAAATATACATATCTTGCCAAATCCATTTCCCCTAATTTACCATATACTTTTCAAGGTTAATAAAATTATATTTTCCTTGTTACATTAGTAAAAATAACTAAACATCCAAATCATTCCAATGAATAGAGTTTGACAAGATCTATTCCACATTACATTAGTTAGAATACTAAATATCGACATATAAACAATACTTCCTTGGGGTTGAGGGCAGGAGCCAGCAGTGGGGCCTGATGGTTGCCTCGATGGAAGCCCATTTTCGATTCCTGCGGGGGAGGTGTGGTTAATACAGTAGCTGCACCCCAGAAAAAGTTCGTGTGATTGCTGTGGTGGTCATACCTCCATTGATTACGTCCTATCCAACATTTCTGCTGACCTCGGCCCATGGGTTTGGTATCCAAGTGGTTCAGTTGACGACGCTCACTGGACGAATTGCAGAGGTTCCCAAAAAAACCAGTTCCTCCTAATTCCTTTAATCCATTTTAATACATAATTGACTATACATGTTCCACAATAATTCATTACTATACTTTGAATAAAAAACTAAACGTAGCTCTGTTTCAACTCATCGAAGGAGCTACCATCGTGGTATTCAGTGAATACATTAATACGTGGCACTTATGTGAACTCATTGAATGGGTAAAAATATATTAGCGATTATTACCACATTCACTAAATATACATGGCATTATTTTAAATTGATCGAAATAGTCAACAAAACACGGCATTTAGTTGAAAAATATATATATCAGCTTAAAAAATATTTCAACTACCAAATTTGTCTACATATCTCTTGTAACAACTCTTGTTTACTCTATGTCTAGAAAAATAGCTCGACACTCGAACTGTAGTTACACGAGAGGGGAGGTTGATGGTAAGGAGTATGTCGTGATTTCCTGGGCGTTACCTCCACAAAGGTCGCAGATAGAATCGAATACATAGAAATAAAAGTAGGGGTGGCGGTCTATTTTAGTGGAGGTTGTCCGATCTGGAGATATTTAACCAAAGACCGAGCACAAGAAATGTTATAGCTCACCAGTTTGGGGTTAACACGACATGTGCTCCATTTCATAGCTTCATTATAAACAACCCACAGTCTGTACAGTTTTTTCGACTTGGGACAATACAGAGATAGATCGCTACATAACAAATAGTATATAACTAACATTACATGCAGTAAACCATTCGATTCATATAAAGACTAAACATTTACAACTTTGATATTTTCGATCAATCACACCATAGATTTGTAACTATTCATTGGATCACCCATAATAATTTAATACATATATCTAACATGATTTTACAACAGGATGCATTATAATCCTAACAATCCACTGTATAAATGCGTAGCAGAAATAAACTCTTCCATTTGGTAAACAAATAAACAAAATATAATATAAAACAACCTACTTGAGATCAAAGGGGGAAAACAATTGAAGTTTCTTAGTTTCTCCCAACTGTATAAGAGGAAAACCATGCTTCCTTGCCCAACTTCACTCCCTAGCTCGATCACCGGCATATACCAATGAACATAGCTAAGCCAATATGAATGCAACACTCTTCCCAAGAGTCTGTAATAGATTCAAAGGATGGAATTTCAAACAAGGAGAGAGTACTCAATAGCTTCCCCTCAACATGGAAACAATTTCTCTCTAATGCACCACACAATGTTCTATGTCTTCTCAATGCACCATTATATAATTTTTTCCTAGGTCTTGTGTCATCTAAATCAAATCTCAAGCAAATATCGCAATCCTTGTAATTGTGGATATGGTTGGTTTGCTATGCTTTTGACTTGGATTCGATTGATACCAAATATCTTGTTTGATATCCACTTGTTCATTGTCTCATGATGGTGCCCCCTCTTTCAACTGGTGGATACAAGTGTCTATTTTTTATTAATAATAAAATAATATTTCTTGTTCATAATATTCACCCACATGAGTGTGAGTATAGAGTTTTATAACTCTTTTACAAAATAATAATAGTTTGGAGAATATTACTCAAATAAAAACAATAAATCAAATAATTCAAAATTCTTCGGGGGTATTACACATAGACTCTGCTCTATTACCCTTATCCAAGCCAATCAATTTTTTTTAATGTGAATTGAATAAAATTTTACCTGAGACAGGCCCTTCACCAAGCCAATCTGGAGCCCTTAACACATCCACTTTTCCACAGAGTCACAAAGTGGACAAGACCATGTCAGTTTCCTTAATGGAAGCCAAGATAATAATACCAGATCAAAACCTCCCCTATAATTTTTAGGTCCGAGGTGAGCCAAGCTATGTCGAACCTCCCTTCCTCAACAAAACCCTAGTTTCATACAAATGAATTAAAGTGAAATTTATTTTAGAATTCGCTAAAAACGATTGTTACATGTCAAGGCTAACCTAAGGATTAACAGTGCCTCTTCAATACTAGTCTCCTTAGTTAGATGCATACAAGCACCTTTAATGAATCTTATGAGAATAAATTCTGATTGTTGAACTATTTGTTTTGGATTTACGTTTGTATCATTATGGTAGATTCAAAAAATATTTGATAGCTTCTTTGAATGGTCACATTGCAATTCCATCTAATGCAAATCCATTGATGTAACTTATCATTGCTTGCTTAACTTCAAGGCCAAGTCCATCAAGAGCCCTGGCTGTGGCCTCAAGGAAGCTGGGCTTTTCCTACATAACATGTGAATGTTTAGTTCCTTTTCTTCTTTTTTGTCTTCTCCACCTGGATTTCTAGACAAAAAAAAATAGATGGCATTCTCTTTCTAAATCCATCACTATTGATCAGTTCCTTAGCTAAAAGATATTACAAGAAAGCTAATAATGAGACATAAATGCATAGAACCCGTGATGCTGGCAAACAAAAGAAGATTGATTCAAAACTATAGACAAATATAGAACATTTATAAAATGTTGTAGAGGAAAAAAATAGAAATGTTGAAATTAATTCGCAACCATGGGTTTTCACTATGACACACAAATAAAGATTACAAAATCTTGCAAACAGAACAAAAGTTTCCTTAACTAAAAGAGCTTGCAAGAAGACTATTAATGAGACATAATTGCAGAGAGCCCATGAAGCTTGCAAACATAAAAGGTTTATTGGGACCTATAGACAATTATATAATATTCATAAAAAGTTATAAAGGAAAAAAAATGAAAATATTTAAATTAACTCGTACCCATGGGTTTTCATTGTGACACACAATTAAAGATTACAAAATCTGGGTGATGAAATAAAAGTTTATTAATGCTATTGAGTTTTTAGTGCGAAGGAAAAAAATATGAAACAAAATTATATGAAAAAGGGAAAAAAATCTGAAAGTTTCCTCTTTCATGGGAAGTTTCCATGCTGGTCACTATTTATTTAATCTTTATTTAAGTTTCTTGCATTAATGATAGAAATTTTTCTTTGAGTAGGTCCAATTACATGAAATTACATTACCAAAAAGGTTCATGACTCGTACTTGTAACTCGAGAACCTTGCAAAATTATAAAACTATGTGAGCCCACATGGCAGATTCTCAAGAGAACATGAAAACTCATACTCAGAGTTCTATATCCTTACAAAATTAATAAATTGATATGTTTTACACATTATAATAATATGTATACTTTTAATAGTTTAAATTGAACAGAAGAAACAACTTAGATCATAATTTGATATTCTTTAGAGTAATTCTTTATGATAGTCAAGTTATATGATAAATTGATTCCTGGTAGTAATTTTTATTTATGTGAAAATTTATGTATTATTTTTTATTTTGTAGTTTGGAATTACATAAAAAACAATTCTTATTGAGTTATGAGACTGACCTGACATAGATATATATATATATATATATAATATGGAAAATTTATGCTTTTTTATTATTACTATGTAATTTGGAATTACATAGAAAACAATTTTTATTGAGTTATAAGGTAGTCTTGATCTATACATATTTATTAATTGATCAATTATATATAATGCAATTTGAAATAAACTAGTATAGATCCATTTTAAAGGGGATCTACCAAGTGGCTAGAGGGATCAAATCTCTCCAAGTGCTAACCCTTTTTGAGAGTGCTGATGCAGGAGCATCGGGGCATAGGAAAATCAGTCGAAGCTAGTCGACATAAGGGAGCCGATCAGAGGGAGTGCCGACAACCATTGGTGCGAGGAGCAGATTGAATTATCGAAGTCAATAAGTCGAGCAGGGAACTGTCGAAACAGTCAACAGATGCAAAGGGTTGAGAGTTGTAAAATGGCAATGTCCGACAGACGAGAGGGTGAGAAAAGGCTTCGATTGGTTGACATGTTGTTGAACCATGACACCGAGAGTTTTGACAGAGTCAAGCGTCGAGGAAGGGGAGGACTGGTGAACCGCAGGGAGCCAAAGTAAATCGACAGAAAGTTCGAGATGTGATTGATTACTGTAGCAGGGTCAAAAAAGCAGAAAGTCAAGAATTTTGTACTTGGCAGCCATTCGGGGTTGCTAAGGAAATTAATGACAGTTATTGCGGGTAGATGAGGCTGTGAAGCATGGCAGGGGCGATAACAGTTGCAAGTCTGTAGGATCATGGAAGGATTGGCTGACAGAGGAATCATGCTGTCTCGGGGATTGCAGTGGTGTTGGGAATAGCAGCATCAGAGTAGAAGACGGAGATACCAGTGTGTTGGAGTTGTAGAGAAGAGTTCGGGGAGAAGTTTTGTAGATTGGAGAGAACAGTGACAGCTTCCGAACGCAGAGAAGATCGAGCCATAGCTCAGAGTTCCATAGTGAACTGGGACAAGGTGAGGTCGACACACACAGAGAGCACACCACGGTTACTTCTGTATTGTAACGACCGAGGCCGACAAGTAGTTACTTACTTGTATTTACAGTTATTCCGCATTGTAACCGATTGGTAGAAGTAATATAAGCCACTTTTGGAATCTTGTTTTACACCTTGTTGTGTGATCATTGTGGTCGTGTTGTGTGTGTTTTTAAGCAAGAACCTTAGTGATAAGGAGGCTTACGTTAGTTGGTATCAGAGCTGTAGTGTCCTGATATTTGAATGATAACGTCAGTGGTACTAATCCTACAAGTGCGTTGAACAACTCTAGCTGAGGTTGGGTAGAGTCGTGCACGACTTGTTGAAGTCCGGGTGCGATTGGATGAGTGGGAGTTTCAGCTAAGGTTGAAAATGGCTCACATAGGTGTTAATGTCTGAGGACAAAGATTGCGTGGCGCAACAGTCACAGTTGATTGAGATATGTTCGATGAGTGCGTCCGAACAATGCGGACTTTGACAAATTTAGTCGCATCGATCAAAGAAAGCCAAAAGCGTGGTTGTATTCCTGATGCGTTGGACCACAACGACGAGGAAGTCGAAGAAGTGGAACCACAGGAAGTAGTGGGAGATGATCCAGAAGAAAAACTCATCAAGCTTCTCACAAATATGAAAGGTCGGATGAATATGGATATACATACCTACTCGAGAACTATGGACCCAGAAGACTTGATCGACTGGTTCAGAGATGGAGAAATACTTCGACATATAGCAGATCGAGGATCCTAAACGGGTTAAGACTGCATGTCTGAGGTTGAAGGGTCATGCCTCATTGTGGTGGGACAATGTACAGGGTGACAGAGTCAAGAAAGACAAGGAGAAAATCAAGTCTTATGATAGGATGGTCGCCAAGTTGAAAGGGAAGTTCTTGCTGGCTGACTATGTAATTTTCTTGTACCAGAAATTGCAAAACTTTCAACAAAAAGAGATGACCATGAAGGAGTTCACAGAAGAGTTATACCGATTGTCGATTCGGTTGGGGAAAACCGATGAAGGAGAAGACGTTGTCACTATATATGTGAACGCCTTAAAATATTCTATTCGGGAGGAATTGAGCATGTCAAGATTCAGAGTAGTGGGAGAAGCCTACCGGTTAGCTCTGAAGGCAGAAGAGAAACTGTCAAGGAATTCTACAGCGACCAGAGGAAGGATGACTGGTCTGGGTGCGAAGACTGTTTCCATGAAAGGCCAAAGTAGCGGTTACAGAAGGGAAACTATCGAAGATAATCGACATATGGAAGGGACATCGACAAGAGAGAAAGCGTAAGATAACTGACGCGATGGTCGTGAGACTCGTGGTCGAGGTGCATATGGTTGAAGTGCTTGATTTGATAGAAAAGTAGCTAACAGACCAGCCATAATCTGTTACAAGTGTCGTGGAGCCGGACACAAGGCATATGAATGCCCAGAAAACCTAGATGTTGTAGAGGAGTCGAAACCCATATGTCAAAGGGATGAGCAAGTCGACGATAGGGAAGAGTCGACATCCGAAAAAAGTAGAGAGGAGAGAAGAAGGAACCGAAGTCTGATGGTCAACCGAACATTGGTTCAAGAAGACAAACACGACAAGCAAGAGCCGGCACAACAAAAGGTGATCTTTCAAACGAAAGTGCAAATCGGTGAATGACGTTGTAAGACCATAGTTGATGGTGGAAGCACTGAGAATCTTGTGTCAACAAAAGTGGTCGACAAAGAAAAGTTGAAGTGTCAGGAACAGCCACACCCATACAAGATCTCATGGTTGCAAAAAGGACACCATGTGAAGGTAATCGAATAGTGCCTGACAACCTTCAGAGTTGAAGGATTTGAAGACATCGTACTGTGTGACGTAATCCAAATGGATGTATGCCATCTGTTGTTAGGGATATCGTGGTAGTATGATCGGAAAATGATCTTTGATGGTCGAGCCAACACAATCAAAGTGTGAAAAATGGCATGAAGAGGACTCTTAAGCCGAAGCCAGAGGAGTAGGCCAGCTATAAGCACAACAAGAGAAACTTTTGGGAGAAATGAGTGCTGATGTGTTCAGCAAAGAAATTTCTTGTAGAGAAGGAAAAACAGTTGGGGCATTATGCTATAATTCCGAAGGGACCATGTGTCGAGAGGACGGTAATGGAGGAGAAGATTTTGGTCGAAGTCGGAAAAATGCTCGAAGAGTTCCACAGCATAGTAGTCGATGAGATATCGACGGGATTGTCGCCGACAAGGAGCATACCCCATCAGATCACTTGATTCTAGGGTTGAGTCTACCAAACAAAGCACCGCATAGGATGAGTCCCATAGAAGGTCAAGAACTCAATCGATAGGTCTAGGAGTTGTTGGACAGAGGATTGATCAGAGAAAGTATGAGTCCGTGAGCGGTACCAGCAGTATTAGCACTGAAGAAGGGTGGAGAATGGAGAAAGTGTATAGACTCCAGATCCATCAACATGATCACGATCAAGTATCGGTTTCCATTGCTGAGAATAGATGACTTGATGGATTGTTTGAATGGAGCGAAGTACTTCACAAAGATAGACCCGAAAAGTGGTTATCACCAGATTCGGGTTAGAGAAGGAGATGAATGGAAGACAACATTCAAGACAAAAGAGGGGTTGTATGAGTGGTTAGTCATGCCATTCGGATTGACTAATGCACCCAATACATTCATGAGGCTGATGAATGAGTTATTGAAACCATTCTTGGGAAAGTTTTTCATAGTCTACTTAAACAACATTCTAATTTTCAGTTGAACCAAGACAGAACACTTGGAGCACATTCGACAGGTAGTGCAAAAGTTGTAGGAAGAGAATCTGATGGTGAACCTACAAAATTGTTAAGGAAGAACTGGTATACTTGGGATTCGTAATCTCGGGTAAGGGGTTGGTGATGGACCCAGAAAAGGTGAAGGCGATACTGGATTCACCTGAACCGACAACCGCAACTGGAGTAAGGAGTTTCCATGGACTTGCCACTTTATATAGGAAGTTCATCAAGGGATTTAGTCAGATTTGTGTACCTTTGATAGATTGCATGAAGAAAGGGGAGTTCAAGTGGACAGAAGCTACCCAAAAAGATTTCGACAAGTGGAAGGAAAAGGTGACTGAGAACCCAGTGTCAGCGCTTCCAGATTTTGACAAATTTTTCCAGGTCGATTGAGATGCAAGTGGAATAGTAATTGGAGCAGTGTTGATCAATGAGGGCCGACTAATTGCATTCTTCAGTGAAAAGTTGGATGATGCGAAGCGGAAATATTCGGTCTATGACCAGGAAGTCTATGCTATTATGCACGCATTGAAGAAGTGGAGGCATTATTTGTTGCCCAAGGAATTTGTGTTGTACATCGATCACCAAGCACTGAGATATCTGAATACTCAGTCAAAGTTGAATCAACGACACATGAAATGGGTCAAATTCCTATAGGGATATACATTTTTGTTGCGACATAGGACAGGCAAGTCAAATAAGGTTTCCGACGCGCTCAACAGGAGAGTTGCATTGTTGAACACGACGACAGTTCAAGAAACAAGAATAGAGTCGGTGAAGGCGGAGTATGAAACTGACAGGGATTTTGTGAAAGCATGGAAAGCTTGTCGTGAACCATGGAGTGTCAACAGAACTCCATACTTGGATTCTTTTGTCCAAGAAGGCTATCTGTTTAGGGGAAATTAGTTTTGCATTCCCAAAGGATCAGTTAGAGAGAATATAATCCGATAACTGCATAGCGGTGAATTAGAGATTCATTTCAGCATCGGCAAGACCATGGCATTGGTCGCAGAAAAGTATTATTGGCTAGTAATGATGACATATGTCAGAAATTGGGTTCGACATTTTAGAGTTTGCCAGTTGGAAAAAGGGAGAAGTTAGAACACGGGTTTGTACACACCATTTCCTGTACTGAATACCCCATGGGAGCGGCTGAGCATGGATTTTGTTCTATGGTTTCTGAAGACGTAGTAGGGAAGCGACTCAATATTTGTTGTAGTCGACAGATTTTTGAAGATGCCACACTTTATTCCGTGTCGGAAGACAAGTGACGCCAAAGGCGTTGTTGTACTATTATTCAAGGAAGTAGTTAGATTGCATGGGTTGGCGAAGAGTATCACGTTGGACCAGGATACTAAGTTTATGGGGCATTTATGGAGAACCCTATGGAAGAAATTGGACACAAGGTTGCAGTTTAGCTTGGCATATCATCCGCAGACATACGAACAGACCGAGGTGGTGAACAAAAGTTTGGGAAACCTTCTGAGATGTTTGACAACCGACAGACCCAAGCAGTCGGAGAACGTGGTGGCACAAGTAGAGTTTTCATACAACAATTCTCTGAATCGGTCGACAGGTTTGAGCCCATTCCAGATTCTTCAAGGAAAAAGCTCACATGGAGTGGTGGATTTGGTCGAGTTGTCGACAGAAACCAGGAAAAGCACGGATGCGGAATCATTCGCAGAGCACATGAAAGAAGTTCATGAAGATGTGTGAAAGCACATAGAAAAGAGCAACGCAGCATACAAGTTGAGAGCCGATAGGAAGAAGAGACTACAGTCGTTCTGTAATGTCCCCATTCAAATAAGTGCATAGTAAGACAATCCCATCAATCCTACTAGTTTCCTAGGTTGGATGGGCACATTTGGGATGGTAATAAGGAAACTAAGAAATGATATTTAGACATTAGAAGGGTTCAAGCATTTAATAAATATGATGAATAAATAAATTCAAGAGAAATTCTAGGTGGCAAGTGGTTTTGGAGACATATGGAGGTGGTGGGACCCACACTAGCTTGATTTTTCAATGACACATGGCAGCTCTCTCTTGCTAATTCGAACTCATGGGAAGGTGAACACTCTTGGGTGAGTTGGTAAGTCATAACACATGGCATTGATCATATTAGGTCGAAATGGGAAGGAATAGTAACCTCCATGGGAGAGGAAGAGTCAAATTGGAGACTAGTGGACACATGGGCTAGATTCCCTAGTTTTATGACAACAATAATGAAGTATCTATGACATTTTATGACAAAATTCAGACCTGACTTCTTACACCTGACCATTATGACATGTCAGCCCCAAAAATAGGCTCAAGAAGGCGCTCATGGAGTTGGAGGAATCTAAAGAGACTCAAATTCGAATTTGGGAGAAGATGGAAGGTTGGAACTAGGAGACAAGTGGCAAATGAGGAATATTTTCTAAATGGAAAATTATTTAATCTATTGAGAGGATTTCGACCCCTTGAAGGCTAATGTTGGTTATAAAATGTAGAAATCAAGTATGAGAATGGCTTTTGATGATTTGAGAAAAATTGCATTTGTGAAGAGAGAGCTAGTGGATGACTAGTTTCTTGCCTTAGCTAATTTCGAGGGTGAAAGATTCCCATCCAAGTTGGTGTTTGGAGAGGCCACTCAGGTCTTTCATGGTGCTTTAATGGAGTTTGTATTTGCAGGTAGCGGCTATAGGAAGTTCCATGGTTTGGTTTAGTGCAGCACTTTCTCTCCACCGTTTCCAGTTTTGAAGGCATATTCGTGCTCCTTGAGGGAGGGAATTTTTGGTGAGCACTTGTGCTTCTTGAGAGAGCTTCTCATTATATATTTATGATTTTAATAGCTTCATATCCTCTGTTATTCATATTCAGAAAGTCTCAGGTCGAAATACCCACTGGTTGTATGCAAAACTATTGATTAATGAGCAAACAATGTCCATTTCCCCAATCCATTGATGTATGCCACTATGATGTTGATTATTTCGAATGGATGGATGATTCTTTGATATATTTGTGATAAATATACTGCCATGGATGTATTCAATAGGAGAGCATACAGTAAATTATCAAATTCCCGAAATGAAATTCCAAGATTCAAAAGGAGTACAAAGAGTTGTGAGAGGGAAACACACTTATCCAAATCAAGTAGTGACTTGCAATAGCATGATATCTATATTGAGGCATGGGGATATAGAATGGGCTGCTGAATGTCATATTACATCTCCCAAGCCAACTATAAATATTGTCAAACACCCAAAGGAGATAGAGAGACTTTTGCAAAAATATGAAAAGGTTTTTAGAGACCTTCCACATGGTAGGCCACCAGATAGGGGGGTTGAGCACAGTATTGTTTTGGAGGAGGGTACTTCACCCATGCAGATACCACCTTATAGACCCCTAAAAGGTTTAGAGATGAGATTGAGAAAGCTATCGAAGAACTCCTAGAGTTGGGGCTCATTAGACCAAGCTCTAGCCCTTATGCTTCTTCAGTAGTGCTAGTGAAGAAAAAAGATGGAACATTGAGAATGTGCATAGATTTTAGAGCCTTGAACAAAAAGACTATCAAGAATAGGTATCCTATTCCTAGGATTGATGAGCTCATGGATGAGCTACATGGGGCCAAATACTTCTCAAAAATTGACCTTAGATCAGGGTATCACCAAATTCGAATGAAAGATGAAGATGTGCAAAAGACCGCTTTTCGATGTCATTTTGGCCACTTTGAATTTCTTGTCATGCCTTTTGGGTTAACTAATGCTCCAGCCACCTTTCAAGCATGTATGAATAGGATATTTTGCAAGGAACTAAGAAGGTTTGTTTTGGCTTTCTTTGATGATATTCTTATTTACAGTAAAACATGGGAAGAGTATTTGCAACAGTTAGAGATTGTGTTGAAAATATTGCAAGAAGAGTCCTTATTTGCTAAATTATCAAAATGTGAGTTTGGGATGAAAGAACTACATTATCTTGGGCACATTATTGGGAAAGAAGGAGTGAAGGTACACATGGAAAAAATCAGGGCTATCTTGGAATGGCCATCACCAAAAAATATTACCGAATTGAGAGGCTTTATTGGCATATGCACCTACTACAAAAAATTTGTGAAAGGGTTATCCAAGTTGACTTCTCCACTCACTGATTTGACTAAGAAGGATTCTTTCAAGTGGGATGAAGAGGCTGAAAAAGCATTCCAAAAAATGAAAGAGGTAATGAATAGTTGTCCCATACTTGCACTTCCTGACTTTACTAAACCTTTTGTTGTGGAATGTGATGCTTTAGGTGGAGGAATAGGGACTGTGCTAAAGCAAGGCCAACACCCCATAGCCTTTGAGAGAAGAAAGTTGTAGCCTCATGAAAAAATTTACTCCATCTATGATAAAGAAATGCTGGCCATTATGCATGCATTGGCCAAATTCAGACAATACTTGGTGGGCAACGAGTTTGTGGTGAAAACTGACCATAATAGTCTAAGACACTTTCTCACCCAAAAAGATCTAAATGAAAGGCAACAAAAGTGGGTAAGCAAGATTCAAGCTTATGATTTTGATATTGAATATGTCAAAGGAAAGAATAATATAGTAGCAGATGCTTTGTCAAGACGGCCTTCCTTTTCTCTCATGGATATTGCCAAGGATTGGAAAAACATGCTACTAGTTGAATATGCCAAAGACAAATTTGCTTGTGATGTGTTGGATGGAATCAAAGGGGATGATAATTATAGGATTTTGAATGGGCTGATATATTATAAGGGAATAATTTATTTAGTTCATAACTCCAAGCTCAAGTACCGAATTTTGCAAGAAGCACATGATTCCCCACTAGCGGGCCATCCGAGGATCTTCAAAACTTATAGACAGTTGAGGCAAAGATTTTTTTGGAAGGGGCTGAAGGAAGATGCTCAAAAGTATGTGAATGAATGTAAAGCATGTCAACAAAACAAATCAGAACTTACATGTCCAGCCGTCCTATTACAACCATTGCCCATTCCGAAGCAAAAATGGGACAGTATTTCCATGGATTTCATCACCGGATTGCCTAAATCCTTAGGTAAGGATTGCATCTATGTGGTAGTTGATAGGTTGACAAAATTTGCTCATTTATTTGCTGTTACATCATCTTTTAGTGCTGCACAAGTGGCTGATATTTTTTTCAAAGAAATCTTCAGATTGCATGGGCTCCCCAAGAGCATTGTCAGTGATAGAGATAGTAGATTCATGGGTGCTTTTTGGCAAGAACTTTTTAGATTGGTAGGCACTCAGTTGACTCCAGGTACCAGCTATCATCCACAAACTGATGGACAAACAGAGAGGGTAAACCAATGGTTGGAAGGATACGTAAGAAACTATGTGGGAGGGCAGCAAAAAGCATGGGCAAAATGGCTACACTTGGGTGAGTTTTGCTACAACACAACTTATCATATGTCAATAGGAATGTCTCCTTTCAAAGCATTACATGGTTATGATGCACTTACATTTTCTGACATTATATTTGGTGATAGTAGAGCCCCAAAGGCTAAAGATTGGGTGGAAGAGAGCCAAGAAATTTTAAAGCTCTTGAAAGACAATTTGCAGGTTGCTAAAAATCAGCAAAAACAATATGCTGATAGACATAGAGAAGAGAGAACCTTTCAAGTCAATGATTTAGTATATTTAAGGTTGCATCCCTATAAACAAACATCTCTCAAAAAGAATGGAGCAGAAAAATTAAAACCAAGGTACTATGGGCCATACAAGGTAGTGCGGAAGGTTGGAGAAGTAGCATATGAACTAGAACTTCCGGAAGGGAGTAAAATCCACAATGTATTTCATGTTTCTTGTCTTAAGAAAGCTCTTGGTCAGCAAATCATCACTTCAGAAATACTTCCTCCTTTGGATGATGAAGGTCAGCTCACACTTGTTCCGGAAAAGATTTTGAAGACACGGGACAGAAGGTTGAGGAGTAGAATCATCAAAGAATATTTAGTGCAATGGAAGGACTTACCAAATGAAGATGCCACATGGGAAGAGGAGAAGATTTTGCAGCATCCAAATTTGAAATTGCTTGAGGACAAACAATCTTGGGTGGGGAGGACTGTAATGTCCCCATTCAAATAAGTGCATAGTAAGACAATCCCATCAATCCTACTAGTTTCCTAGGTTGGATGGGCACATTTGGGATGGTAATAAGGAAACTAATAAATGATATTTAGACATTAGAAGGGTTCAAGAATTTAATAAATATGATGAATAAATAAATTCAAGAGAAATTCTAGGTGGCAAGTGGTTTTGGAGACATATGGAGGTGGTGGGACCCACACTAGCTTGATTTTTCAATGACAAATGGCAGCTCTCTCTTGCCAATTCGAATTCATGGGAAGGTGAACACTCTTGGGTGAGTTGGTAATTCATAACACATGGAATTGAGCATATTAGGTCGAAATGGGAAGGAATAGTAACCTCCATGGGAGAGGAAGAGTCAAATTGGAGACTAGTGGACACATGGGCTAGATTCCCTAGTTTTATGACAACAATAATGAAGTATCTACGACATTTTATGACAAAATTCAGACCTGACTTCTTACACCTGACCATTATGACATGTCAGCCCCAAAAATAGGCTCAAGAAGGAGCTCATGGAGTTGGAGGAATCTAAAGAGACTCAAATTCGAATTTGGGAGAAGATGGAAGGTTGGAACTAGGAGACAAGTGGCAAATGAGGAATATTTTCTAAATGGAAAATTATTGAATCTATTGAGAGGATTTCGACCCCTTGAAGGCTAATGTTGGTTATAAAATGTAGAAATTATGTATGAGAATGGCTTTTGATGATTTGAGAAAAATTGCATTTGTGAAGAGAGAGCTAGTGGATGACTAGTTTCTTGCCTTAGCCAATTTCGAGGGTGAAAGATTCCCATCCAAGTTGGTGTTTGGACAGGCCACTCAGGTCTTTCATGGTGCTTTAATGGATTTTTTATTTGCAGGTAGCAGCTACAGGAAGTTCCATGGTTTGGTTTAGTGCAGCACTTTCTCTCCACCGTTTCCAGTTTTGAAGGCATATTCGTGCTCCTTGAGGGAGGGCAATTTTGGTGAGCACTTGTGCTTCTTGAGAGAGATTCTCATTATATATTTATGATTGTAATAGATTCATATCCTCTGTTATTCATATTCAGAAATTCTTAGGTCGAAATACCCACTGGTTGTATGCAAAACTATTGATTAATGAGCAAACAATGTCCATTTCCCCAATGCATTGATGTATGCCACTATGATGTTGATTATTTCGAATGGATGGATGATTCTCTGATATATTTGTGATAAATATACTGCCATGGATGTATTATACAAGTTTCATGTACTGTACATGAGCATTTGAAGCATTTTTACTCAGTTTAGTTGTATTGGGAGGTGAAATAGTGCCATTTCCCCAAGGGTCGAATTGGGGGTTTTTGCTGTTGAATGTGAGTGAGTTAGAACAGTATTAAAAATCAATTAATGGTGCATATGAGACCTTAATCACATACTTAACACATTATATACCTCTGTTCATAAATTTGTGGGATTTTGGAGGCATTTGGAAGGCCATTTGCAGTGTTAATCGAGGGGGATTTGATGCACAAATTACTAGTCAAAATTACATATATTGATCAGAATACAAATCAAGTTTGCAGCAGTATTTGGAGGGCCATAAAACATCCCTGAACCTTATATTCAAGTTTAAATACCATTTATACACTCCTACAGAAGATTTGGGAGCATTTGGGTTGATTTGGAGGTCAAAACAGTAAAACTAGTCAAAGGTCGAAATTGAGAAAAAAAGTGGAAAATTGGGCATTTTAATAAAATTTGAAAAAGGGATACTACAAGTGGTATCAGAGCATGGTATTGGCACCTGATGGTATTAACAAGTAGCCAAACAAATAAAACACCACCCTTTGAATCAGTAGTTGAAGAAGTTTTGGTTGAAGAAGAGATAGTAGCAGAAAAAGAGTTTTTTTCTAAAACAATGGGTAGAGAGGAGGAGGAAAAATTAAGACATAAGGAGGAATTTATTGAAGCCTTAAAACCATGTTTTGAAGGACTTACCATGGTTATGCTAGATATGAATAAACAAATGATGAAAGGTTTCGAATTGTTGGGTAGCCAACTTTCAAGCAAAGGGATGATAGGAGATAATAGTGGTTCACACTCAGGGGAAAAGATGAAAGAGAATGAGCATATTTTCTCAAGTACAGGACCTCATAATAGACCTGATGAATTTCAAAGCACACAAAGGCATACTGCACCTAAATTTCTCACACCCAAAGAAGAGCCCAATCTTGAATTGGATTACAAGAAACTAGTAAATAATTGGAATGATTTGAATGAAGAGTGTAAAAGAGGTGTACCACTTAGTGACTACATTGATGCTATGCAAAAGATTAAAATGAAGGGAGACAATAGGAGTCCATTCCAAAACAAAGAATTGAATAGTGCTATTGGAAAAATGTCACTTCCTACTTTTGATGGTTCTTCTCAAAATTCTGCTAACACTTGGGTGCAAAAATTGGATGTATATTTTCAGCTGAATCCTATGTTGGAAGAGGATGCATTAAAAATGGCCATTTTGCATTTGGAAGGAGATGCCAATGAATGGTGGTTTCATGGGCTGAAAACCTTGGGTCATAATCAGGTTAAAACATATGGAGAATTTGTTGACAGGGTACTAGAAAGATTTGAACAAAAAGATCCAGAATTGCCTTTCAAAGAACTAGCTCAATTGAGGCAAACTGGGTCCCCTACCGAATATATGTTGGACTTTCAAAAATTATCAGTCAAGGTGGCTGATGTATCTATGGGAAGATTAGTATTGCTGTTCACTGAAAGTTTGGCTGAACCCTTAAGAGGTTTGGTCAAAGCCCACAAGCCAACTACATTAAAAGATGCAATGAGCTTGACTAGGGATCTCCAAAATGTGCTTCCTAGAACGAGATTTCCTCCTAAGCCTAGCTATAAATTTGAAAAGAAACCTTGGCAAAGGGATGGATATGATAAGAAACCTTGGCAAAGAGAGTCATTTGAGAGGAATAAAAAAGAGGGACTAAACAGGGATGAACTTAGAAAAAAGAAACTATGCTTCACATGCTTCCAACCATGGACACCGGGGCACAAATGTACCAAAGGAAAGGCTCAATACATAGAAGTATTTTCTGATAATGAGGGGTATGATGGGGGAATGGATGAAGATGGACATATTTCAGATCAAGAAGAGGCATATGAGACAGCAGTAGAAGAGGAAAGACAGAATAAAATCAGCCTTCACCGGACAAAGCAAGAATGGCAGTGCTTTCAGGAGTACCTCGCTATCATACTATCCGATGCAAAGGTGTGGTACAAGGACAAAGAACTTCAATTTTGGTAGATGGAGGAGCCACTCATAACTTCATTGATGCAGAGATGGTAGAGAAAAGAAAGATACCTATTGAACCATTTGATGGCTTCACAGTTGTCATTCCCGGTCACAACACAATGCAATGCAAAACATGGGTTCCAAAGCTGCAAGTCACCGTAGGTAACTATACTTTTGTTGATAGTTTTTATGTGGTTGATGTTGTTGATACTAATGTGGTATTGAGAGTGCAATGGTTGTATTCAATAGGAGAGCATACAGTAAATTATCAAATTCCCGAAATGAAATTCCAAGATTCAAAAGGAGTACAAAGAGTTGTGAGAGGGCAACACACTTATCCAAATCAAGTAGTGACTTGCAATAGCATGAGATCTATATTGAGGCATGGGGATATAGAATGGGCTGCTAAATGTCATATTACATCTCCCAAGCCAACTATAAATATTGTCAAACACCCAAAGGAGATAGAGAGACTTTTGCAAAAATATGAAAAGGTTTTTAGAGACCTTCCACATGGTAGGCCACCAGATAGGGGGGTTGAGCACAGTATTGTTTTGGAGGAGGGTACTTCACCCATTCAAATACCACCTTATAGACATCCTAAAAGGTTTAGAGATGATATTGAGAAAGCTATCCAAGAACTCCTAGAGTTGGGGCTCATTAGACCAAGCTCTAGCCCTTATGCTTCTTCAGTAGTGCTAGTGAAGAAAAAAGATGGAACATTGAGAATGTGCATAGATTTTAGAGCCTTGAACAAAAAGACTATCAAGAATAGGTATCCTATTCCTAGGATTGATGAGCTCATGGATGAGCTACATGGGGCCAAATACTTCTCAAAAATTGACCTTAGATCAGGTTATCACCAAATTCGAATGAAAGATGAAGATGTGCAAAAGACCGCTTTTCGATGTCATTTTGGCCACTTTGAATTTCTTGTCATGCCTTTTGGGTTAACTAATGCTCCAGCCACCTTTCAAGCATGTATGAATAGGATATTTTGCAAGGAACGAAGAAGGTTTGTTTTGGTTTTCTTTGATGATATTCTTATTTACAGTAAAACATGGGAAGAGCATTTGCAATAGTTAGAGATTGTGTTGAAAATATTGCAAGACGAGTCCTTATTTGCTAAATTATCAAAATGTGAGTTTGGGATGAAATAACTATTGTATCTTGGGCACATTATTGGGCAAGAAGGAGTGAAGGTACACATGGAAAAAATCAGGGCTATCTTGGAATGGCCATCACCAAAAAATATTACCGAATTGAGAGGCTTTAGTGGCATATGCACCTACTACAGAAAATTTGTGAAAGGGTTCTCGAAGTTGACTTCTTCACTCACTGATTTGACTAAGAAGGATGCTTTCAAGTGGGATGAAGAGGCTGAAAAAGCATTCCAAAAAATGAAAGAGGTAATGAGTAGTTGTCCCATACTTGCACTTCCTGACTTTACTAAACCTTTTGTTGTGGAATGTGATGCTTCAGGTGGAGGAATAGGGGATGTCCTAAAGCAAGGCCAACACCCCATAGCCTTTGAGAGCAGAAAGTTGCAGCCTCATGAAAAACTTTACTCCATCTATGATAAAGAATTGCTGGCCATTATGCATGCATTGGCCAAATTCAGACAATACTTGGTGGGCAGCGAGTTTGTGGTGAAAACTGACCATAATAGTCTAAGACAATTTCTCACCCAAAAAGATCTAAATGAAAGGCAACAAAAGTGGGTAAGCAAGATTCAAGCTTATGATTTTGATATTGAATATGTCAAAGGATAGAATAATATAGTAGCAGATGCTTTGTCAAGACGACCTTCCTTTTCTCTCATGGATATTGCCAAGGATTGGAAAAACATGCTACTAGTTGAATATGCCAAAGACAAATTTGCTTGTGATGTGTTGGATGGAATCACAGGGGATGATAATTATAGGATTTTGAATGGGATGATATATTATAAGGGAAGAATTTATTTAGTTCATAACTCCAAGCTCAAGTACCGAATTTTGCAAGAAGCACATGATTCCCCACTAGCGGGCCATCCGGGGATCTTCAAAACTTATAGACAGTTGAGGCAAAGATTTTTTTGGAAGGGGCTGAAGGAAGATGTTCAAAAGTATGTGAATGAATGTAAAGCATGTCAACAAAACAAATCAGAACTTACATGTCCAGCCGGCCTATTACAACCATTGCCCATTCCAGAGCAAAAATGGGACAGTATTTCCATGGATTTCATCACCGGATTGCCTAAATCCTTAGGTAAGGATTGCATCTATGTGGTAGTTGATAGGTTGACAAAATTTGCTCATTTCTTTGCTGTTACATCATCTTTTAGTACTGTACAAGTGGCTGATATTTTTTTCAAAGAAATCTTCAGATTGCATGGGCTCCCCAAGAGCATTGTCAGTGATAGAGATAGTAGATTCATGGGTGCTTTTTGGCAAGAACTTTTTAGATTGGTAGGCACTCAATTGACTCCAAGTACCAGCTATCATCCACAAACTGATGGACAAACAGAGAGGGTAAACCAATGGCTGGAAGGATACCTAAGAAACTATGTGTGAGGGCAGCAAAAAGCATGGGCAAAATGGCTACACTTGGGTGAGTGTTATTTTTTATAATATTTTATTATTTTTTAAAATGAACACGTATCAACTCTAAAATAAACTTCGAAGCATTCACAAATTTCCAATAATTATTTAAAACAAACCTCTAATTTCTAAATAAAAAACAAATTTTATTAAGTTATAAGGCAACCCTTAACTATAATTGACCAATCCAACTTTAAATGAATCACAAATTTCCAAAAATCATTCAAAACTAATCCATGAATTCCAAGAATTGCTCAAAACTAACCCATTCTCAATTTCCACTACATTTTCAACATAATCAGATCTTTATTTTCACTATATTTTCAATACAATGAAATCTTTTTCGACTTTATATATATATAGAATTCTAACATATGAACATAATTATTTTAAAAATGTATCATTAATATTTTAAGTGATTTTGAAAATAATTTATGCTTATATTTATCAATATATTACATTCTTGATGTTTCTTCATTATATAAATTAATTAATTAATTAGTGTCTTGAAAAATGTTGTTGTTAAATCAATAATATTCACCATAAAATTTATCTATTTAAAAAGAAAAAAAATCGGTAAAGGCTCATCTTGTGGAATTCACATGTATGATATATTGAAAGCAACCCGAAATTCCATGTTTGGACTCTAAATAGCCAAAGAGTACATGGGAAATCCAAAGAAAATTAAAATGTAGACAACTCAAACATGCAGTTTACAAATTTACACAATCTTGGTTGGTTTCTGTAAGCACAGATTAAACTGAAGGAAAAAATTTGCGAATTTGTGCCTCTAGGTCAGAAGGCCTGCCACTTGCAATTAGATACACTCCCAGTACATGTAGTTCTCGATTCGTTCTGATTTCTACATTTTGTAGACGCGATTGAAGGGCTGCAGGAAGTTCCATTGGCATGAATAGCCCTTCCCCTTCAACCAGAGAATTGATCAGTTCAAACAACTCGGGCGACTAGTCCTCTAAACGTACATCTCGGTCCCAAGAAGCACGAGGGAACTCCAACCGAGAGCGACTAACAATTGGTACCTCCCATCGCTCCAAAGTTTGAATGAAACCTTTAACGAAGATATACTCCAGGAAGGAAAACAGGAAATCCAACAGCAAGCGAATCTGTGTCGCCATTTTCACTGGGATAAATAATGCAGAAGCAGGATATCTTCCTCGTTTGTTGCCCACTGCATTTATATACCTAAAAACCTTTAAAACTTCCATCCTACAATGAGACTCTTGACCTTCTACATGCTCCAATTCTTTCGGGAATGGTTAACAACAACAATAATAATAATAATAGGTCAATATAAACTAGGAAGATTGGTTTTAACATTGATCAACTGTTGACAAGAACGCGAGGATGCGATCTGTTGGGGTTCTTGTACTTTAACCTAGCCGCCTGCAACCTTCCACCCGTAGCCATGGTGGCCTACAGCGAAGGTTACTCTAACTCATCCTTCAGCGAGATAATTTCCCGGTATACTCAGACAACCAAGCCTCTCCTCTTGACGGGGACAGCACCTCCAACTACAAAATGATGGTCTCAAAAAGGAAAGGGAGGAGAGGGAAGCATAGCCCTTGCATCAGCAATCCCGAATCCTACAAACACAAATCAAGAAGAAGCAGCCACTAAAATAGCGCACACAAGAGATACCAACAAATGCAAGCCCAAATATCTGCAAATTCCCAGGTATGAAGTAACTTCAAACCTTGTCAGCCAACAACTCCAATAGATTGAAGACCATCCGATAATTTGCAAATTTATAGGCATATGGCCAACTGAAAAGAATCTCACATGGTGGCTCACCAACACTTAGAAGCCAAAAGGACAATGTGAATTGAAACTAGGATCCAAAGGCTTCTTCACTGTAATCTTCCAAAACCTTGAAGACAAAGACAAAATATTCCAAGGCGGATTGTACTTCTTGCACTCTGTAGGTTTGTACATGAGAAGCTGGAAAGAGCACTTTAGCCCAGAGAAAGAAGACTTCAAGGTGGTTCCAGTATGGCTATGGCTATATTCGCTACCACAAGAATAGTGGAATTTTGAAACCCTAGCTAGAATAGGAAACACCTTGGGAACCTATGTTCAAGCTTCTAATGCCACCTTAGCCACTCGCTACACCTCCTACGCCCTCAGTTGCATCTATATGGATATCTCAAAGGCGCTCCCTGAAGCGATCCGCCTAACCTACTAGGACTCGGAATGGATCCAACTGATAGGTTATGGGCATATTCCTTTTATATGCAAGAAGTGTTATGAGCATGGCCAACTTTTCTGACAATGTCCTCTAAATGCCAAACCTCCCCCTCCTCCTGGGAAAAATAGAACCAACGAGGAAGGCTTCACCAAAACCAGCAACCGCAGAAGACCCGGGAAGAAACCCTCTCTTCCAAGCACCTCTAACAACCAAAACTGCCATAATAGGTTCTCCGTCCTCACCCAACAAAACCATGAAATCCCTGAGCCTCTTGCTCCCACTTCCAACAGACCCCCCTCCAGTTTCCAAGATCCCATCTTCAAGGATGTTCTGCGCTCGCAAATCCAGACTACCCTTGAAAGATACCCCATGGAACCTGAAAAAATGGATATAGGAGAACTGGATCTGGAGGCCATTCAAGAAGCCTCGTGGAAGAATGATCTTCATCAACAACTCTTTTCGACCCTTGCATATGCCACTGTAGCTCCCACGGCTCACAATCAACTGGGGATAAACATATTAAAGTGCAAGGATATCTCCAAGGGGGAAAATGCAATCCCGAAAAAAGGTAGAAAACCCAACAAGCAATTAATTTGAGAACTGGGTGAGCACTTAATAGATTATGGGAATGCCACTCAAAGATGGATCGAGCATGCAAGAGTTTAGAATGGTCAAGTTGCTGATAAATAAAGATCAACTAGATGTTAGGTGACTAGAAGTCTTATTTTAATAAATAAAGATAATAAAAAAAATTGTGAGAGTTAACATAAACTGAATTAATAATTAGAGATAAAAACAGTACAGTGAGTGTGTCTAACAATTAAAATGAGTGATTTAAACCTAAATCCTAGAATCCTTTCCTCATAAAATATTATCATTAGCAAAGACAGGAACATTGCAAGGGGCAAGTGATTTCCAAGTTCACCGAAGGGTTCAACCGTGAGTCTTGAGCACTCAGAGCATCGGATGGTCTGATATTTGGTGTGTCCTAGAAAGAGGACTCTGGGAAATTAAGGGAACTTATTTTATAAAGATTCACACAAAGGGTTGGTAAATGGACCTTGTGACTACTATGCTATTAGTAAAGAAGATAGATAATTCTACCCTAGGCCTTCTAGTTCTTGTCATACTCCGTTCGGGTCGGGGCTGTTGAAAAAACCATGAATGGTTTGAGGTCTACGGTTGGGTGGAACGTGGTAGTTACCAAGTTAGTCAAATAGCAATAAAGGACTAATAAGTATCTTCATATTTTGTTATTGTTAATTGAGGAATCATATTTTACAGATCTGAACTATTTTGGTTGATGCAAAATTCTGCAGATAAATGTAGATGTGTTTAATTCAGTAGATAAATTCCATTTTGAATTAAATATTTCTGTAAATAGTGTTTTCCAATTATTTATCATGCAATTTTAAATTATAGGTTGCGATAATTAAGTTTAGGAATTACACAGAATCATTGGAAGAAGTATTTAGCAATGATCTTGGGGTTACCTTTTGGAACATCTCATTAAAATATTATTTAAGGAGAAAGCTCCTATTATCGCTCACACAGAGAGAGAATCCGAGGAAACGACTCGTGGACCAAGTACCTAAACTCTGATATGGTTATTAACATGTATTTATAAATTATATATTTTTAAAACATAGCATTATACTTTAAACCAACATTCCTTTCAAACATCCTCCATCGTATATAAACATCAAAACTAAACGAATAGGAAACCACATAAATCTTACTATAAATTCCTTCATATTATATTCTTTTCTTTCACATTATATTTATAATTTAGGATTTATGAACATTCTGTCAAACCACGCATAATACAGAACGAGATCGAAATCTCCACGATTTAAGCCAAATTACAAACCAAATCCAGGGTCACGTTTTAGCGTATATCCAGGATCAAATCCCATCATTCCCACGAAACAAACACAGCTAAGGATCACGCTTAGCGTGGATCATGGATCGAATCCCTTTCACTTCAAATACATACAATAAAGGGTCATGCCTAGCGTAGATCAGGGATCAAATCCCATCGTTTGCATAACACCCACAGTTAAGGGCACGCCCAACATAGACGAGGGATCAATTCCCATTATCACCATTCACATACCTTCAAAAGGTCAGGCTTCCAGCGTAGACCGGGGATCAACTCCCGTAAGGGTCAATTCCCAACACACCCACACACTAGTAAGGTCACGGATAATTGAATGAACACGGATCCATTCCCTTAAACAAGGAGCCAGCTTCAGATTTAAAATAGGAAATAGGGTCATACTCATGCGCAGACTGGGATTGAGATATAGAACCAGACCCAAAATTATTAAAGAAAAACACAGTAATCATTCTAATAACTCATTATAAACCAAAGCAGTAAACTTCGATCACCTCAACATCAAACGTAGCTACTAAAGAACAAAGTATATGAACCCCATAACAACGATAGCGCTTAGATACCGAAAAACATCATACGATGCGAAATATCAGGTTTATATTACAGATGAAGTCTATATATTAAACACACAGACTGTAAACAAGCAAGCAAGGCGCAACTAACAAAGGCCATCAGTAACTTTCGAGTGCTGAAGTTAATTTAAAAAGAATCATAGGTTTTACGCCATTTAGAACCATATATATAAAAAAAAATTAAGTGTATTTTTTTAGGGATATTACATAGCACAATGTGTAATAGGCGTAAGGAAAACACATAATTAGACAGAGGCTGTATTTTCAACATAAAATGCTTCTCTTCAAACTTCACTCTCAAACTATTACGATTTATATATATATATATATATATATATTGTTGTTCTTTCGAAGATTTACCAAATAAACCCGACCAACGATCGATATTTAACCAAAGATTGAGCACAAGAAATAGTTGACCAGTTTGGGGTTAACACGACATGTGCTCCATTTCATATCTTCATCTTAAACAACCCATAGTTTGTAGAGTTTTTTCGACTTGGTACAATCCAGAGATAGATCGCTACATGACAAATAGTATATAACTAACATTACATGCAATAAGCCATTCAATTCATATAAAGACTAAACATTTACAACTTTGATATTTTCGATCAATCACACCATAGATTTGTAACTATTCATTGGATCACCCATAATAATTTATTACATATACCTAACATGATTTTACAACATGATGCATTATAATCCTAACAATCCATAGTATAAGTGTGTAGCAGAAATAAATTATTCCATTTCGTAAAAAATAAACAAAATATAATATAGAACAACCTACTTGAGATCAAATGGGGGAAACCATACTTACTTTCCCAAGTTCACCTCCGAGTTGGATCACCACCATATACTAATGAACTTAGCTAAGCCAATCTGAATGCAACACTCTTCCCAAGAGTCTATAATAGATTCAAATGATGGACTTTCAAACAAAGAGAGAGTACTCAGTAGCTTGCCCTCAACATGGTAAAAATTTCTCTCTATGCACCACACAATGTTCCATGTCTTCTGAGTGCACCATTATATAAGTTTTTCCCTAGGTATTGTGCCATCTCAATTAAATCTCAAGCAAATATCCTGATCCATATGGATATGGTCGGTTTGCGATGCTTTTGACTTGGATTTGATTGATACGAAATATCATTCTTGCTACCAACTTGTTCATTGTCTCAGGATGGTGCCCCCTCTTTCAATTGGTGGATACAAGTGTCTATTTTTATTAATAATAAAATAATATTTCTTGTTCATAATATTCACCCACATGAGCGTGAGTATAGAGTTTTATAACTCTTTTACAAAATAATAATTGTTTGGAGAATATTTCTCAAATAAAAACATTCAATGAAATAATTCAAAAGTCTTTGGGGGTATTACACATAGACTATGCTCGATTTCCTTTATCCAAGCCAATCTAAATGTTTTGAATGTGAATTGGATAAAACTTTACCTGAGACAGGCCCTTCACCAAGCCAATCTGGAGCCCTTAGCACATCCACTTTTCCACAGAGTCACAAAGTGTACAAGCCCTTGTCGGTTTCCTTAATGGAATTCGAGAGATTAATACTAGATAAAAACCTTCCCTTTAAGTTTTAGGGCCGAGGTGAGACAACTTGTGCTAAACCCCCCTTCGTCAACAAAACCCTAGTTTCATACAAATGAATTAAAGTGAATTTTCTCTTAGAATTCTCTAAAAATGATTGTCACATCTCAAGGCTAACCCAAGGATTGACAATCCCACTTCAATACTAGTCTCCTTAGTTACATGCGTACACACAGCTTTAATGAATGAACTGTGAGAAAAAAATTTGATTGTTGAAATATTTGTTTTGGATTTACATTTGTATCATTAAGGTAGATTCATAAAGTATTTGATAGCTTCTTTGAATGGTCACATTGCAACTCCATCTAGTGCAAATGCATTAATGCAACTTATGATTGCTTGCTTAACCTCAAGACCAAGTCCATCAAGAGCCCTGGCTATGGCCTCAAGGAAGCTAGGATTTTCCTACATAACATGTGAATGTTTAGTTCCTTCTCTTCTTTTTTTGTCTTCTCCACCTACATTTCTAGACAAAAAAAACAGATGACATTCTCTTTCTAAATCCATCAATATTGATCAGTTCCTTAGCTAAAAGATCTTACAAGAAAGCTAGTAATGAGACATAAATGAAGAGAACCCATGATGCTAGCAAACAAAAGAATATTGATTCGAAGCTATAGACAAATATAGAACATTCATAAAATGTTGTAGAGGAAAAAAATGGAAATTTTGAAATTAACTGCCACCCATGGGTTTTCACTGTGACACACAACTAAAGATTACATAATCTTGCAAACAAAACAAAAGTTTCCTTAACTAAAAGAACTTGCAAGACTACTAGTAATGAGACATAATCACAGAGAACCCATGAAGCTTGCAAACATAAAAGATTGATTAGGACCTATAGACAATTATAGAACATTCATAAAACATTACAAAGGAAAAAATGAAAATATTTAAATTAATTGGTACCCATGAGTTTTCATTAAAGATTACAAAATCTTGTTGATCAAATAAAAATTTATTGATGCTCTTGAGTTTTTAGTTTGAAGGAAAAAACATATAAAAAAAAAAAAAAAAAATTGAAAAGTTTCCTTTTTAGTTCATGGGAAGTTTCCATGCTTGTCACTATTTATTTAATCTTTATTTAAGTTTCTTGCATTAATGATAGGAATTTTTCTTTTAATAATTGAGTAGCTACAATTACCTTAGATGACATTACCATAAAGGCTCATGACTAATACTTGCAAAATTATAAAACTCTGTGAGCCCACATGACAGACTCTCAAGAGAACATGAAAGCTCATAGTGAGAGTTCTGTATCCTTACAAACTTAATGGACACAAATGACAAAAATATTTGTCATTCAAAATACCTTACTAATGCTTATGTCGAAAACACAAAAACGAATAAATGTAAGTGCAAGCTTTGTTCACGTGAAATCGAATTGTTCATAGATAATAACAACAACATACCTACACCTACATATGGAAGTTTCCTTTTTACAGTTATGAAGTTTTTTTGCGTTAATAATCTGAAACTCTATTTTATTTTTTACTTCAATTTTTTGGTATAGCATTAATTAGAGTTAAAATAAACCCTTATGTAAAGAAAAAAACTTTAATTACACATTATAAATATTAAAATATTAAATATATTTTATTTCAAATATATTTCTATAAAATTAATGGAAAAAAACGGTAACAATTTATGAGAAATAAAGCTTAAAGAATCTAATTCGTCCATAAATTATTATTCCCCTCTTCATTTACGTTTAATTTGTACATTATAATATTTTTACTTTTAATAGAGTAAATTGAGAAGAAGAAACAATCTTCTATAAATTTTGATTATATTATATTATTTGCTTACATCATAAATTGATATTTTTTACATATTATAATAGGTATACTTTTAATAGATTAAATTGAGAAGAAGAAACAACCTTTTTTGATTATATAATATTATTTACTTCGATCATAAATTGACATTGTTTACAGTAATTTTTTTATGATAATCAAGTTATAGTAATTATTATTTTGTAATTTGGAATTATATAAAAAAAACTATTTTTATCTAATATATATATATATAATGGAAAATTTATGTATTTTTTATTATTATGTAATTTGGAATTACATTGAAAACAGTTTTTATTCACTTATGAGGTAGCTTTGATCTATAAATATTTATTAATTGATCAATTACACATAATTCAATTTCAAATAAACTATCATATATCTATTTTAAAGGGGATCTACCAATAGATCTATTTTAAACGGGATCTACCAAGTACCACCAAGTACCAAGCGTGGAGAGAGATCAAATCTCTCGAAGTGCTAACCCCTTTTTATAGTGCAAATGTTAAGAAAGCATTTTAATTTATCTAATTTGTGTAGGAAACTCAAACATAGGTCTAGAAATTTACTTAATTCTCGTTTCTAGAAATTTACTTAATTCTCGTTTCTGTAAGCTCAAAATAAAGCCAAGGCAAAAGTTCACGAATTCGTGCCTCAAAATCAGAAGGCTCGCCACTCGCAATTAGAGACGGTCGCAGGATATGTAGTTCTCGATTTGCTTTAATTTCTACATTTTGTAGACGCGATTGAAGGGCTATAGGAAGTTCTGTTAGCATCAATATCCCTTCCCCTTCAACGAGAGCTTTGATAAGTTGAAACAACTTGATCGACCAGTCTTGTAAACGTACATCTCGTACATCTCCATCCCAAGAATCACGACCAGCAACTCCATCTGTCCCGCCATTTTCACTGGGCTAAATAATGCAGAAGCAGGATATCTTCCTCATTTGTCACCCACTACATTTATATACCAAAAAATCTATAAAACTTCCATTTTATAGCGAGACTCTTGACCTTTTGCATGCTCCAATTTTGGTCCGGAGTTGAACTTGATTTTACCATTAGCAAGCCATATAGTTAGATTGGCCTATATTAACCACTTTTAAATGTGTAGCCACAGTTGATATACCTATTAACCACTTTTAAATGTGTGGCCACAGTTGATATACACCTACATATATAAGTCATTTTATTAATACGACTTGCTAGTTGACAACTTGTATGCGAAGAATGATGTTGATTTTTTATTATTATAATAATAATTATAATAATTCTTATTAAAAAATCATAATAATTATATCTAAAAGAAAATATAAATAATCAAAATATTAAATAATAATAAATACAATGGTTAACAATAATAATAATAATTAAATAAAAAAAATATAATAATTAAATATAGTGGTTAACCATGGTAGACTATGGTTGACCATGCTTGAGTATGGTTCACTTTGGTTGGCCGTGGTTGACTTTGGTTAACCATGGTTTGTTATGTGACGCAAGTCGCCATATACACTAAGGTTCTTGCTTAACAATACACACAACAGACGATGCTCACATAGACAAGATGTAAACAGGATGTCATGAACTGGCTTATATTACTTCTCTGAACGGTTACAATGCAAACTGCAAGGAAATAACTAACTATTGTTGGCCTTATCCAAATACAATACATAAGTAATTGTGTGCTCTCTCAGTGTATCGACCACACCCTCTCCTGTTTCGCTGCTGAACTCTGATCTATGGCTCGATCTCTCTAGTTCAGAAGTTGTGTAATTGTTCTCTCTAGTTTACCAATATTCTCCCATAACTATGCTCTGCTTGAATGCCAAGTGCCAAGTGCCAAGCGATCCAACTGATCTCGCCCCCTGGCCTTCTACTTTGCTGCTGCGATTCCCGAGACCACTGCGATCCCCAAGACACGGATCATCTTCCTGTCGATCTTCTTAGATCCTGTAGAACTGCACTGTTAGCACGCCCGCCGTGCTACACAACCTCATCTACCCGCAATAACTGTCATTAACTTCCTTAGCAACCCCGAACTATTTCCAAGTACTCCCCTTGACTTCTAAGCGTCTTTTTGACATGTTACAGCAAACCATCACGTCGGCCAT
This sequence comes from Larix kaempferi, assembly GCA_027924585.1. Lineage (NCBI taxonomy): Eukaryota > Viridiplantae > Streptophyta > Pinopsida > Pinales > Pinaceae > Larix > Larix kaempferi. Next base: position 2,482,108 of record BSBM01000135.1, read on the forward strand.
AGTGTCTATCAGCTTCGACTCACCTATCGGATTCCTTCTCAACCCAAGGCTTCGTCAATCTGCCCCTTCCTCCTTGCTTGGTTCATTCCCAAACCTGTCAGAGTCATAGTTCAACACATGTCAACCAATCGACGCCTTCTACTCATCCTGTCATCTGTCAGACATTGACATGTCGCAACTCTTGACCTTCGCACTTCTATCGACTACTTCGAGAGTTCCCTACTTGACTTATTGACTTCGACAAGTCAATCTAATTCTTGCACCAACGGTCGTCAGCACTCCCTCTGGTCGGCTCCCTTATGTCAACTAGCTTCGACTGATCTGCCTAGGCCCCGATGCTTCTGCATCAGACTCCCAAGGTGAACAAGAACTCGACTGCTCCGTCAGTCTCCTAAACTCTTCTTCGAAAATCCATGTCGCCTCCTACAACTAATCATTCTTCCATCACACCAATTATTCCTTCTTTCATGAACTGCATGTACGCTCGACTTCGCGTTCCTCTATTACTTCTGTGATTTCTTCTTTCTTTCAATCTGGAATCTGCTCTGTCTAGACAATCTTCGACACTTCTGCACTTTCTTTGCTTGAACCTTCTTCGAACTTGTACATATTTGATACTTTGAACGTTGGTGAAATGCTCAAGTCATTTGGTAGCTCCAACACATAAGCATTGTCCAAAATCTTCTTAAGGATCTTACATGGTCCAATCTTCTTCATTTTCAGCTTGTTATAGGTTCCTGTCAGAAATCTCTCCTTCCGCAAATGTGCATAGACCAGGTCTCCCTCACTGAATGACTGTAGTCTCTTCTTCTTGTTGGCTCTCAAATTGTATGCCGCGTTACTCTTTTCTATGTGCTTTCGCACATCTTCATGCACTTCTTTCATATGCTCTGTGAATGATTTAGCATCTGCACTTCTCATGATTTATGTCGGTAACTCGACCAAATCCACCATTCCAAGTGACCTTCTTCCCTGAACAATCTAGAATGGGCTCAAACCCGTCGATCTATTCTTAGAATTGTTGTAATATGCAAACTTTGCTTGTGCCAACACGTTCTTCCACCGGTTGTCTCTATCGGTTGTCAATCATCTCAGAAGGTTTCCCAAACTTTTGTTCATCACCTCATTTTTTCCGTCTGTTTGCGAATGATATGTCGAGCTAAGCTGCAATCTCGTGTCCATTTTCTTCCATAGGATTCTCCAGAAATGCCCTGTAAACTTGGTATCCTGATCTGACGTGATACTCTTCGGTAACCCATTCAATCTGACTACTTCCTTGAAGAATAGTACTGGTGAGCTCTCATAATGGATGCCTAATGAGGGCAGCTAGACTAAGAGTCTACTTTAATTATCAACTCGGGGGACATACAAACTTCAGAGGTGCAGGCACTATATGTGCTCTCTAGGATAGTCTTTGTCGAAGTTGAGTGTTTGTATCAATGTTTTTAAAGAGTTGCCTCAAAAGGATTAAATAAACTGTAAAAATGATTGTTTAATCTATGCAGGAGAAATTCCTATGCTAAGAAATTCAAATACTGAAAACAGGAAATCTATGTCTAAGAAATTAAATGCAGGAAACAGTAAGCATATCTTTAAGAATTAACTTGTTGAAAGCAGTAAAATTTATACTATGGAATTGAATGTTGAAAACATAACAGATATATTATAAAGTAATGAAAGCTTGATCTTTAATCTAAGGAGTAATTACTGTAAATCGAATGCATAAAACTCAAAGTCTGATCTAACATAATCTAATGTTAGGGCTAAGTTCGGAATACCATTATCTAATGCTGCAATTTTAATCAAAACGTTAAGAAGTGAATATCATCATGTAACCAAAAATACTGAAAGTAATCAATCTCCATGAGCAGCTATAATAATTAAATAAATACATGGGTTTTAAGATCTGGATCGTTGCTTTAGAAGTAAATGCAAGCACATAGGAAAATAAGTGTTAAAGTATGCCTTGGAGAAATGCTGTTATTGGACTACAGACACAGCGTTACCAAACTAAAGAATGTGTTATAATGAACTACAGAATCAAAAAGGTTCAACTACTACAGAAATCGAATCGTTCGATTTAAATGCTATTTGAAATACTCTCATCTGCAATATAAATTCAACCAATGTAAAAAACATAATGAGAAATACCTGAATAGTGAGATCTCGTGACTTACGTGTTGGAGGGGCCCTCTCCAACCCGTACTCAGGAGTGAAGGGAACTTATAAACGCTGAATTGTAAGTAACATCAAGTCTTTATTTAAAATAGGAAATTCATAGTTTAAAACCAGGTCTGTAACACAACTGTCTCAGTGGTATAAAACGTAAAACAATAATTTTCCAAAATAGCAGCAGGGGCCTCACGCTACCCGAGAGGTCCATATTTATATAATTCTAATGCTTAACCTAACTAAATGTCTAAATGACGATTGTCTTTGAACAGGAGTTCGTTCTCTACAGATCAGGAAAAAGGCGTTGAGTTTGGTGATGTTCTTTCAGTTCCTCACTTGATTTGCGTGTTGTCCTTTAGTGCACCTACACCTGCTCAATCATACTCAATTTTCACATAATTAGTTCATTGAACACGCATTTAAACATACAAGAATAATCTTTAAAACAACTTCATTAAATAACCAAGGTAAATCATTTCTCCCATAAAACAAGTGTATTTCTTCACCCTTTCTTGTATTTTTGTTGTGGGTAAGGGCTATCAGATACCTGTATCTTGGACTCATCATTCTCTCCCATACTTGAAGGATTCACCCATCCTTGGGTGACAGATTCAGCTCGTCGATGACCCCTCTAATGTACCATGCTACTACCCTGGGGTCCCTTCCTGCCTGTGATAGCCGAAGGTCTTATCCTCCTTGACCCATGCTCTATTCTCTTCTTCTTCATTGATCTGTTCCTTAGTAACCAGGGGAAGGAAGAATGGGGGATTCAACCTCATTCCAATCCATCTAAGTTGGTTCTTTATCATGGATTCCCTGTAGAGCTTGGCTTTGAAAAGAGCGTCTTCAAGTCTGAGAGGGGAGTGGAGCTCTCTTATTTTTAAGTCGTTTGCTAGTCTGTGCCATCTTTCCTTAATGGACTCATGAACCTCTTTGTATGTGGCTTGGAGAGTAACATCAAAATGAGCCACAGCCTCTTTCTGCTTTGCAAGGAGAATGGGGATCAACTCTTCATCATGGGTGAGGATCCTATGGTTGTAAATTATTCTTTCAGGGTGAGTTGCCTCTACCCTGACCATTAATGGGGTTTGCCATTTTGCTACAACATAAATATGGTAGTCCTGAGCTCACTCAATTTCGTGATTCATCCATATACATAGTGCCCTCAACTGGAAATAACCCATCTAAGGGTTTGGCAACCAGTTGGGCGAGCTAGGGACTACAAAATTGTGCAAGAAAAATTCGCTGAACTAGTCCTTCTCCAACTCTGTGGCATTTAGAGATGCATCCATAAATTCTTTGGGGTTGTTGTTCTCTATCGGGAGTCCTTGTTTTAACCTTTGGAGCTGGAATTTGCCCCACATCTCCTATAGATAAACTGCATAAATTGCTGATGGTGGTCTGAGGTCCAGTAGTGTACCATATATTTTAGTGGTAGTAGCCAAAAATTCCCTTAGTTGAATAATTTCCTGGTCCTTTTTGGCTACCTCCACTTGTGCCTCAACCAACTTCTCTTTATGTGTTGAATTTCTATGTTCTGCCAGTCTTAGCTCTCCTACATGATGCATTTTTAGGATTTGTGTCTTTTCAGATGAAAATGGGGGTGATGTGGGATGGCTTCCTGATTCAATTCTCAATGTTTCCAATTCCTTTCTGAGCTTTTCTAATTCCGCCCATGCCTCAACGAGTTGGTTGACGACCCCAGGGTTTTCATTGTGCTTAGGAGGGTCCCCCTGGAGGTTTTCTTGCTCTTCTTGTTCGTTCTGTTCTTCTTCTGCCTCGTATTCTTCTTGTTCATCCCACATTTCTTATTCATTCTGCTCTTCTTCTGCATCCTGTTCTTCTGGTTCATCCTGCATTTCTTGCTCATCCTGCTCCTCTTTTGTAGTGGGATCTTCCTGATCTACCAAAAGATCATCGTCCTCATCCGACACATTTTGAACTATGGGACTGGATTCCCTACTCTCTTCCTTGGTAATTCGGATTTTGGATGTTTGTCTGAATCTTTTACTTCTTCTCTTTGACCCTTGATTACTGGCAGGAATCCCTGGGTTCGTTTTGGGGGAGTCATCTTGTGAATTCTTTATTTTCACCAAGGTATCAGCCCCACTGTCCAGGTCAATTTTCCTCTTTGCCCCTGATGTAGAGGCGGTTTTGTTCATTGATCCTCGTGGTAGGGGTACGCCAGCTGTGGGTGTACCCTTCATTCTTTGAACATCTTCAGTAGATACCAACACGAATTCTTCCCAAGAAAGCTCTGGTATCTGCGCTTTTAATTCCTCACAAATGATTAATTTGATCAGCCCATGATGGGCTGAGGCATCCTCCTTTCCTTTAATCAGTTTCTTGCTCATTTTTTCTTGAGATTGGAGCAGGTAGTATGGAATACTAATGTTGTTTTTCGGTTTATGATGGGCCCTGTGCCTCAATAGTTCTAGAATTTGAAAATGAAAAATGGGGACGTAGGTCAACCTACCAGTGCATGTAATATATTTCTGGACAATGGCAGCCATTTCATCCCATGGTGCAGGCATGGAGATCCTTTTGAATCCATTTTTATCTTCGTCGTAGACCTCTCCTCTTTAAAATAATGTTGTCTTTGCTTCATGGTTTGCCTCCCTGTCGTCCCTGCCCCAACGCAGACTTATTGGCAGACCAGTGTATTTGGCAATTGCTTCGTCATCCAACCTTATACATAACCACTTCACTCGGGTGACAAACTATTCATCCTTGATATGTTTTAAATTTATTTCAAATTCCATAGCCACCCCTGCATTGTATCCTCTCAATCCCAAGATGAAAGGCATCCAGTTCGCACTGCGAATGACTGTTAAGATTCGTGGGTTCTGAAAAATAGCACTGTGTTCCTCTGGTTCGCTTTTCTTGAACCCCTTTTTCATCTTAAAACCTCTTCTATAATCAACAAAAACCAAAAATTTGAATTTTGGCTTTTACCTCAACTGGTCGGGGTCGATTACAGGCTCGAGGACTAGATTGTTGGCTGGGTGACCACACTACTTCCGGTTCCTTGCGCCTGGAGAGTTCTGAGAGGTTCGTATATACAAAACTAGCCCTTTGGAAGATCATATAGCCTTACTTAACTGCCTTTCCATACTTAACCTCATAATCGTTCATTGCACTTGCCGCTTTATCCATTTCTTTACATAACCAAGTATGGTACTTTTCACTTATGCTCCGATTATTGTGAAGTATGGTGGTTGTATGCGGGTTCATCATTTGCTGATATGATGGGGGTGTGCAATCATGGTTTTGTAATCTGAACCTTTCCCCCGACTTTAGTGAAAAGTTGTCCTTAGTTTAAAGATAACCATTTTGGGGATAATGATTTGACCTTAAGAATAAAACAAAGATGTTTAGAGATTACCTCGTTAGGCCTTAGTGTACCTGAGTTGATGAGTTGGATTTATTTCTGTGTGTGCAGGATTCTGTAGTAGATTTGGCATGTTCTGTATTAAATTTTGGCATGTCAGTAGTTACGTGTGCTGTCTGCATTTTTCTTTGGCTCATTTGAATTTGTTGTATCACCTTCATTTGAAATTCGTGCCATTTCTAATTTGACATTGTGATAATGTTGTGCATTGATTTTTCATCTCGTTCTGTTCTCTTTGTAAGTTGTGCTGGCTCGTTTAAATATATGGAAGGCTCGCGTGATCATATGGCAGAGTTGATTGAATAGTGTGCTTTGATGTATTCCTGTAGTGGTAGATATCTTTGTTGGCTCTCTTGAATACATGTTTGGCTCGCTTGATTGCTGTAAACGTTGATAATTTTTGGGCTCGCTTGATTTGTTGGCTGGCTCGCTTGCATATTGATGGTTATTTTTCTCAATATTTCTCTTTGCAATACTAATGCTGCTTCTTCATAGGTATGTATGTGGCCCTGTAATTTGGCTTGTTATTCGTTCAACAATTTTTATTTTTCTTTCTTTCTTCTCCTTTTTCTTTTTGCTTCTTTTTCTCATTTTTTTCATCATTTTTTTATTTTGTTTTTTTTTCATTTCATATATATATATATATATATATATATATATATATATATATTGATTATTTTTTTCAATAATATTCCATATTCTCTATTAGCATCAGTTGTTGCTGGTAGAGTACCTATGTAAACTCTTCCTTTGACTGTGGTTTCTTGTAAATTTTTAGCCGATGTCCATTCACTATTATGGGAAACTATTGTTTTTCTATTGTAACAATCTTGACTACTCCATTTTCATACATATGCTCAATGATGTAAGGTCCTAGCCATCTAGTTGTTAGTTTTCCCTTGAAAGTATGGAACCTGGAATCATGGAGTAGTGCCCAGTCACCTTCCTTGAACTTTTTATCCTTTAGGTGTTTGTCATGCCACTTTTTCCTTTGTTGTTGGATTATTTCAGTATGGGCAGTGCTTGCTGGCGTTACTCATCCAGTTGATTCAATTATAGCATGCGTTCTTGTTGTATTTTTGATAGTTCCATTTCAAATCTGCTGCAATTATTAATGTTTTTATTTCAAATTCAATTGGTAGCATGAATTTCTTTTCATATAATATTTCATAAGGTGTGAATCCTGTTGTTGTCTTCCATGTGGTATTATAGGCCCAAACCGCCTCGCTCAGTCTGTCATCCCAATCTCTTTTATGGAGTTGGACTGTCTTTGTCAGAATCGTCTCTAATTCTCTATTGGTGATTTCTGACCATTTTCTTGAGGGTGATAGGAGGAGGACTATCTATGCTTTCCATTGTTTCTTTTAAGCAAGTCTTCTATTAAATTTGATGTAAATTGTGTCCCTTGATCAGAAACTAGTTCTCTTGGTACTCCAAACCTATGAAATATATGCTCAGTGACGAATTTTGCTACGTTGTCTTCATTGGCTGCAGCAAGTGTTGCTACCTCAGTCCATTTTGTGAGGTAGTTAGTGCATACTAGGATGTAGCTTTTCTAATTTGACTGTGGGTTGATTGGACCAATGAAATGAAATCCCCATTTTTCGAATGCCTCCAAGGAGATCTGTGGATGTAGGGGCATTTCTTCCTTTTGTGTTGGTTTCCCATCCTTTGGCAGTCATCACAAAGTGAAACAAATTCATAAGTATCCTTGTGGAGTGTTGGCCAATAGTATCCTGTTTGTAAAATCTTATAGGCTGTCCTCTTTGCAGCATAGCGTCCTCCACATGGTTCATTGTGAGTGGCATGCATTATGTCATGCACTTCATCTTCTCTGATGCACCTTCTGAGTATTTGATTAGGTCCTTGTTTGAAGAGCATGCCTTCTATCCACGTGTATGTTGCACTTTTCCTTATTACTTTTGTCTTTTCTTTATAACTGTAATGTTCTGGAAACTTCCTAGACACTAAATAGTTTGCTATGTTAGCAAACCACAAGATTCTTGTGGATATGGAAAAAAGGTGCTCAGCTGGAAAACTGTCATTGATTACTTCACTATCTTGTCCATGTGTCAACCTAGATAGAAAGTCAGCCACTACATTGTGTTTACTTGGCTTTTCTAAAATCGGGATGTCAAACTCTTGGAGTAGTAGCATCCATCTAATTACTCGAGCACTTGTGTTGGGTTTTTTCATTAGATATCTTATGATTGAATGGTCTGTATGAACAAAGACTTGGTAGCCAGTGAAATAGTGCCTGAATTTATTAATGGCATGTATGACAGACAAAAATTCCTTCTCTGCTACAGTATAATTTAATTATGTCCTTGCTAAATTCTTACTGATATAATATATTGCATAGGGCTTCTTCTCTTTTTCTTGTCCAAGGACAGACCCGATTGCCTTATCTGATGCATCAGAGTGGATGTGGAATGGAAGTGCCCAGTCTGGTCCTTGGAGTACTAGAGCTGTAATTTTTTTCTCCCTAAGATTTTCAATTGTTGTCATGCAATTGTTTGTCCATATGAACCCAGTGTCTTTTGTGAGAAGTGCAAACATCGAGGCAGCAATTCTGCTATAATTTTCAATAAACCTTCTGTAGCACCCTGTTTTCCCAAGGAAACTTCTCACATCCCTTTGTTTAACAGGTGGTGGTAGCATTTTGATTACTGAGACCTTTGCTTGATCAACCTCTATCCCCCTTTGTGATATATGATGTTCTATAATGATGCCTTCTTCCATTAACATTCTGCATTTGTCATTGCTAAGGCATAGGCTCATCTCAATGCATTTTTTTAATACCAATTCAAGATGGTGCAATGCTTGTTCGAAATTTTTTCCATAGGGTGTGAAGTCATCCATGAAGACTTCCATTTGATCATTTATGAAATAAGAGAATATACTTAGTATGGCCCTTTGGAATGTTGCTAAAGCATTACATAACCCAAAGGGCAGTACTCTGTATGTGTAAGTACCCTAAGGGCATGTATATGTTGTCTTATCTTGATCAGCTGGGTGTATCAAAATTTGGTTGTACCCACTGAAGCCATCTAAAAATGAAAAATACTTGTTCCCAGCTAATGTGTCCAGCACCTGATCTATAAATCGCAGTGGAAAGTGATCTTTCTTGGTTGCTTTATTTAGCTCTTTGTAGTCCACACAAATTCTCCATTTGCCTCCCTTTTTTGGGACTATAACCTGTGGTGAGACCCATTCGCTGTCAGAGATGGGATATATGAACCCTGCATCTAATCACTTCTATAGTTATACTTTGACAATGTCCTTTAATGTTGGGTTCAACCTCCTTTGTGTCTTCCTGATAGGGATAGAACTCTCTTTGATGTAAATATAATGTTTGCATATATCAGGATGTATTCCTTTCATGTCTGCATATGTCCATGCAAAAGATTTATTTTGTTCTGATAATAACTTCATTAATTTCTTTTCTTGCTCTGGCTGGAGATTGGAATTAATGTTGACTATCTTTCCACTCATAATTTCCACCGTATTTGATTTTTCTGATTGTTCTTCTAGATGTAGTACTTCTGCCCACATTTTATTTAAGTTCTGGTTTGAACTTTCGCCTTCTTGTTGCTGTTCTATGGAAAAAAATCTTTCAAGACCAACATTGTTAGAATATGCATTATGTATAAACCTATCTATATGGCTATCTTCATCTATTGCTTTCAATGATAGTGCAGCATCAATTGTTAGGACAGGTCGTAGGTTCTGATTTGGTGTGTCGTTATACTCATCATTCCAATTTTGATATTCTAAATCTGAAGATTTCCTTGCTGGTGGATAGATCGTGATTTTCTTCCTGTCATGTCCACTGGTGATAGTCATGTTTCCTGATCGGAAACCTATGTAAGCATCCGCAGTTGCTAACTAAGGTCTACCTAGTATGATTGGATAACCACTAAGTTTACTTTTGACTTCAATTACTATGAAATCAGCTGGGTATTCCCAGGATTCAATATTGATCATAATGTCTTCGAGCATCCCTTTAGGTTTCACAGTGGATGTGTCAACTAGCTGGAGTACTGAGTTGTTGGTATGATCAATGATTAGAGTCTTAGGTATATCATGGTTTCCTTAGTCATCACATTTGTAGCAGCCCCTAAATCGATTACGCTTCTGTCTATATTTATGTTATTGATAGTCACGTTTACTACTGGGCTACCTGGATCGAGATACTTAGGGTTAATGACAATACCGAGCATTAAATCGGCTAACTAGCCTACATTGATTGTTGGTGGGTCGCGTTTCTTCCTACCAGGTTTCTTCAGACAATTTTCTTTTATAAATTTGTTACAGATGGGAACATCCCTTATGGCCTGCAAAATCGAGATTTGGATGTTTAAGTGTTTTAATTCATTTAAAAATGCATTTTCTTCTTCCTCTTTTGTACTTTGTATAAGTTTCTCTGGAAATTGAGGGTTTTTGTTTCGCGGGTGGGGTTGGATTTCTTCGTCTTGAGAATTTGGTTCATCCGGATGCTGAACATAGGGTTCTATTCTTTTTTCTTGAGCTTCAGGTTGTGGGATATTCTGTGTTGATGTATTTTGCAATGTTTTTCTAGATCAGAGGTTTATTTCGTTTATTTCCATGGTGTCTACGACATAGGTAGGGAATTATGTGATATCAACATTATAAGTCTGTTACATTTGTGGAGGTCTACTATTATTAGAGTTTGGGATGGGTTGGGATGGAATTGGTGGGGGTCTAGGGGGTGGTTGAGTCTGTGGGGTTGGCATAATAAGTGGTTGTTGTAATGGGGCCCTCCAATTTGATGGATGGGGGTATTGATTTGCATAATTCGTGGTTGATGGAGGAAAAGGTGGGGGGTATGGAGGATAAGATGGTGGGTAATAAGATTGTTGATAAGGTGATTGATTTGTTGATAAGGTGATTGATAAGTTTGTTGATTATGCTGATAAGTCTGTTGATTTTACTACCATTGATTTGGATTTGGATATGCTTTCCATGGAATTGGTGTAGAGTTCCAATTTTGCTAGCTTTGATTATAGTAGGCTTGATTGCTAGGTTGATATGGTCTAACAAAATTACTCCTCCTTTGATTTATAAAACAGAGCTATTCTATTGCTCCTTCAACTGCGGGATCTTGAATAGCAGCCTTACATGAGGGTAAGAGGGGACATTTATCAGTGGAGTGTTCATCAATGCAGAGACCACATATTTCTATGGTGTTTAAAGTGCACTGCCCCTTCTCATGTTTCTTTCTACAACGAGGAGATAATACTGTCAAGGCTTGGTTAATTTCATCCTGCTTCTTTTTTATCTGAAGTGCATCAAGTTGCATGGCCAGAGATTGTAAGATGTCGATCTTCATATCATCTAAAAGGTTTCCTAGATCATATTTTGTAAGATTGGGTCCTGAAGATGATGAGGATCCTATGGGTAGATGTGCATCTCTTGTCCCATTCTTGCTTTTCCTAGACCTAGAATGGTTCTTGAAGATCTGGAGTATTTGGTCATACTTCTTCTGAAATATGTTTCCATCTCCTAAGAGGTTTAAGATCTCAAAATTCTCTTCTTTGATCCCTCTAAGAAGGACAAGTTTCAGTGATTCAGGGTCTAGGGTGCAATGGTTAGCTTGTTTGTAGTTGAGCTGAAAATGCTAGGCATAGTCTTCTAAGGATTCACGGTCTCCCTGTTGCATCCTAAATATCTCATCCCTTGTATCCTTTGCTTTGCAGTAGTCCCTATATTTTTCTAAGAATTTTTGTTTCATCTTATCCCAACTAAAAATATTATTTCCCTCTAAACTCATGAACCACCTAAGTGATAAATCTGTCAGTGTGGAGGGAAAAAGTCTCAGCTTTTGTGCATACATAGTGTAATCAAAGGATCTGCAAACTACCTCAAATTCAAACAGGAATGCGTCGGGATCTTTTGAAGTCAATCCATGGAACTTTGGAAAATTGTTAGGGTTTATATTATTCATCCTAGCATCTCCAAGAGGTATGCTAATGGGGAAGGTGAACAAATCCCTAGGTTCCTCTTCTTCGCCTGCCATAGTGGTGTTTGAGCTGGAACTAGTAGAAACGTTGTCTCTGTTTGGATCGTATGTGGAGTCAGTTTCATTTTCAAAGTTTAGAAATTCAAACTGAGAATGGTCAGAACTATTGTTACTGTTGTTGCTCATGGGATGCTTAGGAAGAAAGCGTCCAAACCTATTCCTTTGTCGACGAGGCATTCATTGGTAAAAATATTTATGTTTTTTTTTTAAGTGATTTTTCTTTTCTTTTTGTGTTGTTTTTGAAGATGTCTCATAAAAGATTTAGCACCTCCCCGGAAACAGCGCCAAAAAGTGGTGAGCTCTCAGAATGGATGCATAATGAGGGCAGCTAGACTAAGAGCCTACTTTAATAATCAACTCGGGGGACGTACAAACTTTAGAGGTGCAGGCACTATATGTGCTCTCTAGGATAGTCTTTGTCGAAGTTGAGTGTTTGTATCAATGTTTTTAAAGAGTTTCCTAAAAAGGATTAAACAAACTGTAAAAATGATTGTTTAATCTATGGAAGAGAAATTCCTATGCTAAGAAATTCAAATACTGAAAGCAGGAAATCTATGTCTAAGAAATTAAATGCAGGAAACAGTAAGCATATCTTTAAGAATTAACTTGCTGAAAGTAGTAAAAATTATACTATGGAATTGAATCCTAAAAACATAACAGATCTATTCTAAACTAATGAAAGCTTGATCTTTAATCTAAGGAGTAATTACTGTAAATCGAATGCATAAAACTCAAAGTCTGATCTAACATAATCTAATGCTAAGGCTAAGTTCGGAATACCATTATCTAATGCTGCAATTTTAATCAAAACGTTAAGAAGTGAATATCATCATGTAACCAAAAATACTGAAAGTAATCAATCTCCATGAGCAGCTATAATAATTAAATAAATACATGGGCTTTAAGATATGGATTTCTGCTTCAGAAGTAAATGCAAGCACATAGGAAAATAGGTGTTAAATTATGCCTTGGAAGAATAATGCTACAGGACTACAGACACAGCGTTACCAAACTACAGAATACATTATAATTAACTACAGAATCAGAAAGGTTCAACTACTACAGAAATCCAATCATGCGATTTAAATGCTATTTAAAATACTCTCATCTGCAATATAAATTCAACCAATGTAAAACACATAATGAGAAATACCTGAACAGTAAGATTTACTGACTTACATGTTGGAGGGGCCCTCTCCAACCCGTACTCAGGAGTGAAGGGAACTTATAAACGCTGAATTGTAAGTAACATCAAGTCTTGATTTAAAATAGGAACTTCATAGTTTAAAACCAGGTCTGTAACACAACTGTCTCAGTGGTATAAAACGTAAAACAATAATTCTCCAAGATAGCAACAGGGGCCTCCCACTACCCGAGAGGTCCATATTTATATAATTCTAATGCTTAACCTAACTAAATGTCTAAATGTCGATTCTCTTTGAACATGAGTTCATTCTCTACAAATCAAGAAAAAGGCGCCAAGTTTGGTGATGTTATTTCAGTTCCCCACTTGATTTGCGCGTCGTCCTTTAGTGCACCTACACCTGCTCAATCATACTCAATTTTCAAATAATTAGTTCATTGAACACGCAAGAAGAAGTTGAGTGTTTGTATGAATGTTTTTAAAGAGTTTCCTAAAAAGGATTAAATAAACTATAAAAAGGATTGTTTAATCTATGGAGGAGAAATTCCTATGCTAAGAAATTCAAATACTGAAAGCAGGAAATCTATGTCTATGAAATTAAATGTAGGAAATAGTAAGCATATCTTTAATAATTAACTTGCTGAAAGCAGTAAAAATTATACTATGGAATTGAATGCTGAAAACATAATAGATCTATTCTAAAGTAATGAAATCTTGATCTTTAATATAAGGAGTAATTACAGTAAATCGAATGCATAAAACTAAAGTCTAATCTAACATAATCTAATGCTAAGGATAAGTTCGGAATACCATTATCTAATTCTGCAATTTTAATGAAAACATTAAGAAGTGAATATCATCATGTCACCAAAAATACTGAAAGTAATCAATTTCCATGAGCAGCTATAATAATGAAATAAATACATGGGTTTTAAGATCTGGGTTGTTGCTTCAGAAGTAAATGCAAGCACATAGAAAAATAGGTGTTAAATTGTGCCTTGGCAGAATGCTGCTATAGGACTACAGACACAGCGTTACCAAACTACAGAATGCATTATAATGAACTACAACGTCAGAAAAGTTCAACTACTACAGAAATCAAATTGTGTGATTTAAATGCTACTTAAAATACTCTCATCTGCAATATAAATTCAACCAATGTAAAACACATAATGAGAAATACCTGAATAGTAAGATCTCCTGACTTAGGTGTTGGAGGGGCCCTCTCCAACCCATACTCAGGAGTGAAGGGAACTTATAAACGATGAATTGTAAGTATCATGAAGTCTTTATTTAAAATAGGAACTTCATAGTTTAAAACCACGTCTGTAACACAGTTGTCTCGGTGGTATAAAATGTAAAACAATAATTTTCCAAAATAGTAGCAGGGGCCTCCCGCTACCCGAGAGGTCCATATTTATATAATTCTAATGCTTAACCTAACTAAATGTCTAAATGCCGATTCTCTTTGAACAGGATTTCGTTCTCTACAGATCAGGAAAAATGCACTGAGTTTGGTGATGATCTTTTAGTTCCTCACTTGATTTGCGCGTTGTCCTTTAGTGCACCTACACCTGCTCAATCATACTCAATTTTAACATAATTAGTTCATTGAACACACATTTAAACATACAAGAATAATCTTTAAAACAACTTCATTAAATAATCAAGGTAAATCATTTCTCACACAAAACAAGTGTATTTCTTCACCCTTTCTTGTGTTTTTGTTGTGGGGAAGGGCTACCAGATACCTGTATCTTGGACTCATCAAGTACAACACTTCCTGTGGCGTCACTTGTCTTCTTACAGGGAATAAAGTGTGCCATTTTTGAAAATCTATTGACTACAACAAAGATTTAGTCATTCCCTTGCTGTGTCTTTGACAATCCTACAACAAAATCCATGCTCAGATGCTCCCATGGGGTATTCCGTACTGGAAACGGTGTATACAAACCCATGTTTTAACTTCTTCCTTTTGCCAACTGGAAAACTCTACATTGTCAAACCCACTTTCCGACATCTGCCGTCATTCCTGGCCAATAATACTTCTCCTTGACTAATGCCTTGGTATTGTCGATGCCAAAATGACCTGCTAATCTGCTGCTATGCAAATCTCAAATTAGGTTCTCTCTGACTGATCCTATGGGAATACAGAATTGACTTCACCTTAACAAATAGCCTTCTTGGACAAAATAATCCCAAGTATGGAGTTTTGTCGACACTCCATGGTTCACGACAAGCCTTTCATGCTTTCACAAAATCCTCGTCGTTCTCGTACTCTGTCTTCACCGACTCTACTCCTGTTCCCTGAACTGTCGTTGTGTTCAATAGTGCAACTCTTTGACTCACTGTTTTGGCAAAATTATTTGAATTTCCCGACCTATGTCGCAACATGAACATATATCCCTAAAGGAATTTGACCCATTTCATGTGCCGTTGATTTAACTTCGACTGAGTATTCAAATACCTCAGTGCTTGGTGATCTGTGTACAACACAAATTCCTTGATTAACAAGTAATTCCTCCACTTCTTAATTCTTTGGACAATAGCATAGAATTCTTGGTCATAGACCGAATATTTCCGCTTCGCGTCATCCAATTCCTCATTAAAGAATGCAATTGGTCGGCCCTCCTGGCTCAACAATGCTCCAATTTCCATTCCACTTGCGTCGCAATCGACCCAGAAAACTTTGTCGAAATTTGGTAGCGCTAACATTGGGCTCTCAGTGACCTTTTCCTTCCACTTGTTGAAAGCTCACTGGGAAGTCTCTGTCGACTTGAACTCCCCTTTCTTCATGCACTCTATCAAACGTGCACAAATTCGATTGAATCCCAGGATGAACTTCCTCTAGAGACTGGAAATTCCATGGAAACTCCTTACTCCCATCGTACTTGTCGGTTCTGGCCAATCCAATATTTCCTTTACCTTTTCTAGGTCCATTACCAACCCTTTAACCAATATTACAAATCCCAAGTATATCAGTTCTTCTTTCGTGAAGAAACACTTTTGCAGGTTTATCATCAGCTTCTGTCCCTGCAACTTCTGCAATACCTGTTGAATGTGCTCCAAGTGTTCTGTCTTGGTTCAACTGAAAATCAGAATGTCATCCAGATAGACTACAACAAACTTTCCCAAGAATGGTTTAATTACTTCATTCATCAACATCATGAATGTACTGGGTGCATTAGTCAATCCGAATGGCATGACTAACCACTCATACAACCCTTATTTTTTCTTGAATATTGTTTTCCATTCATCCCCTTCTTCAACCCAAATCTGGTGATAGCCACTTTTTAGGTCTATCTTCATGAAGTACTTCACTCCACTCATGAAATTCATCAAGTCATCTATTCTCGAAAATGGGAACCGATACTTGATCATGATCCTGTTGATGGCTTTGGAGTCTGTACACATTCTCTATTCTCCACGTTTCTTTGGCGCTAATACTGTTCATACAATGCATGGGTTCAGACTCTCTCTGATTAACCCTCTGTCCAACAACTCCTGGACCTATCAATTGAGTTCCTAACCTTCCATCGGACTCATCCTATGTGGTTCTTTGTTTGGAAGACTTGACTCTGTAATTAAGTTGATCTGATGGGATATGCTCCTTGTCAGCGGCAATCCTGTCGGTGTCTCATTGACCACTATGCTCCTAAACTCTTTGAGCATATTTCCGACTTTGACCGGAATTTTGTCCTCCATTGTCGACGTCTCGACACATGGTCCTTTTGGAATGATAGCATAACACTCCGACTGCTTTTCACTAGTACAAAATGAGAGATAAGCGACTAGGCGACTAAAAACGTTAGTCACCATATATTTTTCAAGAGATAAATGACTAAAATTGAGCAATTTTAAGTAAGGAAACTAAAAGCGACTAAAATAAATGACTAATTTAGTCACGGGATAAAATATACAACTAGATAACAAGTGACTAAAATGAAAATGACTAACGCAAACGACTAATTTAGTCACGGGAATATAAATATGACTAGCTAACAACGACTAAGAATATGAATTAGTCGTTTATGTTAGTCATTTTCTGTTGTGTCACACCAGCAATGGAAATTACAATTTTGACAATAAATTTGTTCAATTTCCTAAATTTGAACAGCGTTGATGGTTTTAGAGACTCCGACCCCTTTAAAGGAGGTCTATGAATCCATATGAGGTCTATGAATTTAACAAATTATAAAAAAAAACTGTCAAAAGTGCAAATTTTCATTATTGAATTCCGTCAAATAATTTGAAGCATATTACTATAATATAATTATAATTATAATATATTATATGTAATATTAATATAATCTAATTATATTAATATTAACATTTAAAGCAAAATACAATATAGGTATTCCACCTTTTATTTGCATTTGTAAATATTAATATAGACCAAAAACGTTAGTAAGAGCAAGTGCTTCCTTCATTTAACATATACAAGTGTTATCATTTTATGAAATTGTGTGAACATGAAGTTGTAAATGGCCAACCTCAAATGTTTTTTTGATTTTGAACAATGAGCACATTGATTTTGGATTCATCCTTCATTTGGCACATAATCATTATTGTCACCATAAAATATCCTACAAAGGTAATGAACATTTTAAATAGACACCATTTATTTCATGTCTTCAATTTATGTTAGTCTCACAACCAAAGAGCCATAACATTAGGTGGGAGCAGTTATAACCAAAATATATATGCTTTGTTTAATTTGGAAGTGAGCTTTATATAATTTATTGAAAATTGTTTGCATCATATAGTTTGACACTATAGCATTCCATACATTTACATCATATTTCTTCAATCTTTGATATACCTTAATTCAAAGCGTACATGCAAAATTCACTAGTTTAAGGAAGAAATTGTCTACCTATGTTGAGTAATCTCTCAAACTAAAGAATCCACCAAACAAGGTAGAGAATCCAACACCATTGGATATGCACCTATGTTGCTTTGCTGTTTTTTTATTCTTCAATGAGGTCACATGTACGAATTCCATTGAGATCCATTTCGTGGTCACATTCACTCAAGCTATGGCTGAAGCAAGTCAATTTGGAGGATTTGAGCTCAACCTAGTCCTATTCTCTGCAAAATGATCCCCAATAATCCCTTTGAAAACGGTTGGGCAATGAAGGATCTAATGGAGCAAATCAATGTAGGACAAAGTTATTCTAAATGTGGCCCTCTTTCATTCCTCAAGTGCATTTTTATGTTCTCTATCAGCATCCTCATGTTGATTTATGCTCTAGGTTTCGGCTTCCCATCATCAATTCATTTTCCCAATGTTTACAGAGGCTACAAGCATCTGAGGGAGGAATTCATGGAAGATTTCTTGGACATAAGCTTCTTTTCTCTCCAGGGAAAGGAATAGTTGGGTCTCTATGGAAAATGCGTCGATAACTTTATTCCCTTCTATAATGTGCCTAAGAATAAAATTCCTGGTTATATGAATGTAGAGGAATATGATCGACATTGTGGGTTTTCAAGATTAACGCAGGAGCCTTGCTTGGTGTGCCCTCCCAAAGACTGCAAGATTTTGCTCAAGTGCCCTGCTGGCAGGGATGTCATATGGACCAGCAATGTTAATATCATAAAAGAACAATTTCTTTACTCTAGAAGTCTCACTAATAGGTATGTTACTATATTCTCTAGTTTATACCCACTTCTCATTGTCTCAGTATTGTTTTATGCTCATTTTGCATGCCATTGAAGTAAATTTTAGATTCCATACTGATTCATTATCGAAATTATGTGTGTTTTCATTCCATCTCAGGTTTTCAAACTCTGTTAGAATTGATGAAAGAATACGTATTTTAGTTGTCCCCATAGTTTGTATAATTTTATGATTAATTTTGAGCTCTCAAAGCTTAGGGCTCTAACCTAAATCTGGGCTTATTAGGAATCCATGTTTGCATCATGGCTTGGGAGGTCTTCCTCAAGAACTTGTGAATTTTTAGTCATCACAGTTTCTAGCTCTATCCAAATATTTGGGGTGAATAGAAAAATCCCACTAGTTTACTTCTATGTTCCCTGAAGAAAAGGCAAGCCCTATTGGATGGGCATCAACTAATTTTTTATGAGCCTTGGAAACTAAATCTACGACTAGGTTGTGTGATGATATAATTGCTCCTTTTCTCATCAAATTTCATCATTCAAGACAAAACAATGAATTGTGATCTATGTTTAAAATTGTGAGGTTCTTCTGTCAAGCCTCTATTGTTAGGAGAGGCAACTCATTTTCCCTAGAACTCTTCCCAAGATTGGAAAATCTAGCCCTCTCAACCCTAAGCACTCTACAAAGGACATCAATAGGGTTTTCATTACTCCCATCAGAGTGATATATAGAGACAAGGATACCTCTACTTGTACTTCTAAATTCTATTTCCAATAATGATCTTGATGTTGTGATAGGGCATCACACTCTTAGGGTTTTCTTTCCCTACTTTACCTAGATATTGATATTCTCTCTTTCTTTATTGTCAATTGTATATTTCCTTTTTTTCTATTTTTTAGCATTTATGAAAGTTATGGACATTCCCGTAGTCTATTGATGTCTTGTTGTACATTCTTGTCTCGTTTCCAATTTATTGGTAATTTTTTGGACAATAATAAACTTATATTATCATATATCTCAAATTTCTCAATAATCCAATGTTAAAAAATTGTAGGAGATGCTTCTTGTTGCCAATTTACTGCATATTTATCATTCTCAAACATCTGCACACAACTGTAAATTCACTTATATGCTTCACTAAGACCTTGTTCTCAAACTAGATATTGGATTTGATACCATGTGAGTAAACGAACTAAAGAAGAGGAAACCTTGAAATCAAATAACATCAGAGAAAAATAAATTAAAAACAACTTGTAAAACATAGAGAATACATGGCATGAGGGGCCTTACAAAGAAAATCTCATTCCAGACAATAATGTTCTTGTCCCCTCATCATCTAACTACCTATCGCATTTATATCTTTATGCTATTAAAAATTTACCAACCTTTATTTGTTATATAGTGACCTAAATTTATTACAAAGAGTTAGTATACCAAAATTGGTCTTTGTAGTGGACAAATTTGTTGTCTTCAATTGGCTTATTCTCTAAGTTTTCAGTTTGCCAAATTTTCAAAAATATAGGATCTAGATATGGCAAGGAAAGATATAAAAAATAATTTTATAATTGAAAAATAAATCAAAGTTTAGAAACAAAACCATTTGGGAATCACGATATTAGAAATATAAGTTATAACACAAAATACAACTCTCATACATATTACTATTGGTCGTCCGTGTACCATAACTGATAATTTGATAAATTATAACCATCATCGATAATTGATCATTTTGAAGACCATTTCATCATGAGCATGAAGTAGGTCATAATAAAATTTTGTGAGCCACATCCACATGTCCATATTAGTATTGAATAAAGTGTTTTTCTCGAAGGCTATGGAAAAACTAAATAACAGTGTGGGAGAAGTGAGCAAAAGAGAAGGACATAAGGATAGATCAAAGATCGGACCATGAGAGCAAGATTTGGCACAAGGATAGATCAAATCTTGACCAGGAATGGGGTTTAGGGTTTTAGACGTTAGGCATTTAGCGTTTTGGGAGTTTTTCATTAAGTTTTTTTTGGGGGGGTTCCTCAGGTCAAAAGAGCACTGGATGTTTCAGGATCCATTTAAAAATTTTAAGATCCATTTCATTGGCTCAGGATCTTTTTTTTTCTTCAACCAATCCAAGTCTTCCATGATGGAACCTGGATGGGTCCTACACACATGGATGGTGGATCTGGTAAAACAAATTATTCCAAACTCTCTGGTGGACTACTTAGTAGCCTTTGGTTGGATTACCCTCAAACTCTTTGGTTGAGTACTCAGTAGCCTTGGGTTGGCTTGTCCCAAACTTTCCAAATGACTATTTAAAAAACTTTTGTGTGCTTGTTAAAAATATTCTGTGGACAGGTCTAGCTTTTGGTAGGATTGTCCAAAACTCTCTGGTGGACTAATCAACATTCTCTATTCAGATTTGACTTTTGCTACATTCCAAAAAAAAAAAGGAATATGTTGTTTTTTAATAGAATCTCTTGCTTTGTCTCTACTTCTTTATGAAATTAGTTGATTTATGCAAAAGTCATTTTTTGAAAATTTCATGGACATCATCTATTATTTCTCTTCACTAAATTTTTCATTGTATTATTTATTGGTTCTTATTGCTTTCCTTGTGATTACAGGTTCTAGTACTTGTTCTTCTAGTGGCATTTTGATTGATACATGGGTTATATTGATACATGGGTTTCTTTCTTCATCATATTTGTGGATTGAGACCATCTATCCCTCTTTAATTGAAGCCAAAAAAATAGCTTACATGTTCTCTGCAGTTGGTCTTCTTGGATTTGAAAAAAGTACCAAGCCATCAAATTGCTCATATACATACACACAACATGTAGACATTATAGAGCAGAGCAGTTGATGATTCAACCATACAAAGTTAAGTCATTCCATTTATTCGCTAATTTAATGGGTTGAATAATTGCTCTGGCATTGGCTGCTAAGCACCCCAATATGTTGAGTTCAATTACACTTTTGTCACCAGTAAGTACCCTAAATTCTTCGACTAGCTTCCTATATATAACAAAATTAAAATTCTATAAGGAGGAATCTACGGTAGTGAATTTTTTCCTTTGATGTTTCTAACACTAAGGTAGGTCCATCATTAGGAGTGGTTTCTAAAAGGTCCATTATCAGGTAAAGGTTTCAGAAGCCTCTGTTGATGATGGACCTGCTTTAGGATTTGCAACATCAAAGGACAAAATTCACCACCGCAGATTCCTCCTCATATATTTTCATACCAGTAGGGGCTGAGGCTGTAGGTTGAGGTCCCGCATGCCAGAGGCATCCTCTCCTATCCCTATTGTGACAATCGTTGGTATCACATGTTCTATTATCCCACTCTTCACTGCTCCTTTTCCATCGTTTTGAAGCATCGATAGAGCCAACTTACCTTTACTCAGTTCCAAGTAAAGAAGAAAATACAAAATTTTCTGAATAAAAAACCATTAGAAAATAATTATTTGGATTAGAGGTGCCAAAAGAAGATAAAAGTGGCCGACAAAGGTAATAAAGAAATGTTATTGGGGCCGACAGGTATTGTTGTAGGATAGGGTACACCTCTGGTTAGTGATGGTGAGTTTCATTTTATGTAAATTTCTTCTCCAACCCTGAGCAACTACAAGAATGCATTTCGAATTTAGGGTTTGTAGGGTTTTTGAAAAATTGTACACTATTTGAGGAGGTTTTATGAGCTATAGGGATCTTATTATTCCTTCAGCCACTCAAGAACCCTAAATCCTCAATGGTCCTTCAAACTAATTAGAACTAAACCAACAAATCCATAAGAGAGTGTAATTACAAGTATCACATTCTTTTTTCTGCAAATTCTATCGAGATTCAAAACCACATTATCTAGGAGTTAAGTGGTTATAATCAGTGTAAACTGAGAGAAGAAAGTAGGATTAGTCTCCAAAAAAAACCTCCGATGATTTCTCTACAAACGTTGCTCCAATAGCTTCAATGAGTTCTTATAGAAATGGCCACCTAAGTCTGTCAGCATATTTTACGTTCATTTCCATTCTTTGTGGGCTTGTCACTCGTGAATTTGGTCGATTTTATACTATGATTGACTTTTATTCTTGGAAACTAGTTTTGAATCACTTGACCTTACCAACTCTAGTAAAATCTCATCCAAGAACTCCTCGTAAAATTCTCCATCGGACCATCCGCATCTACTTGAAGGTTTTGTGAGTACCATCTAAAGCCTGCACACCACCATCCTTTGATAAGTGCTGGCTAAATTCCATTTATTTGTGTTTTGTAACCAATATAGGCCGAGAGAGCTTTCTTAAGCTATCAGCAAGGTTTATGGGGTATGGTTCAATGTAATGGCTCGCATCTGTACGACATATCTCAAATGAATCAATGTTATAGAAGTTTCCTACGCTATTGAAAATGGCATTTAAAACACTTGCTTGTTCTCCTTCATGTCTGCCCCTGGTGAATCAGAGTCAAAGGTACATAATTTCCTACTCACATACATAGACTTTAGCTATTTTTCATCATTCCAAGAAGAAATTTCAACTTCTCGATTGACACTAGATGAGTAGGGCCCACATGCATTCAGAAATATAGATGTGACAGCCTCACATACTCGAATTACCAATGTTCAAACTTGCACCAAGACATGGTTTCTTAGTTCTTACATAGTTCGTTTTCAAATGTTCATCAAGCTCAAAAGCCATTTTTATTTGTCAATCAAGGAGATTCATCTACATATATGCAAGAGTAGTATATTAGAAATAAAACTTCACTGAATTAAGAAAATTGATCATGAAAACCTCACAACCTGAAAAACTTAGGAAAAATAAGAGAATTTTGGAACACTCTCATGATAAAGAATGTAGTATTATAGCCAAAAGGAAAATGAGTGCAGGATTTGAAACAAAAATGTCAATAAAATAACTATTAAGAATTCAAATACAAGCTAACAAAGCCATGGAAAATAAGAAATGGACCATAGATGAGAAACTAATTCCAACTTCAACAAAAAGAATTTTTAAACATGGGTAAATATGTACCAGATTGATAGAATAGTCTCTACTCCCAAACAATTCACTACCTCATCGATATGAGGTAGTACAAGATCCTCCAAAGGTATGCGTTCAATTTTGTCGACTTGGTCTAGAGCATCTACTACAAGTTTCACACCAACTACTAAAAAAACTTGTGAAAGTGATTCATCATAATTGTTGATGTTATATGTTAACCATAGAACTTGTTACTTTCAATCATTGTCTGGTTTTCGGAGTTCCCGAAGGAATTCAACTACTACATTAGCATTATGCATTGCTATTATTGTTGGAACAACTTACAAATCCAATGCATGCATGTTTTTTCCAATGGAAAGCACCTTGGGATTTCTGATTTGATCACCTTCAGATCCAAGTCATACACAATAATCCTCTAAAGCATAATTCGATCGAATAAGTTCATTATGAACCACAACTAGCTTCAGACACTTGACAACAAATCCAGAGAGGGTTCAGAGCTTATCATGATTAGAAGAGAAAAACCTTGTATTTTTTGATTACTCATTCTAAGGCACACTTCTTACAAATCCAAGTAATGAACCAATCATGTCTACAACACTTTCTTGTTCATTTTCCTATCAATAGATGTAGATATGATCCGCCAGGATGCTATTGTTATCTGTTTTAAGAACTCTACATCTTTTAGGATTTCACTGTCATTATTTTTGTAATATATTCTATATTTTAGTCTTCTCCAATAACATGGAGACCATGGGATAACAATCAAGATTCTATCTCTATGATCTTAATATGTTTAGTCTGGGATGGTATATGTCCAAGGAAATAGTCACAACTAGAACTATTCTCCATAACTCTGGGATAGGCCTATATATCCACTGATTGATTATTGATGAATAATAACTGTAAAAACACAAAGCATGGTTAACATGTCCTGTGCAAGGTGTCATATTTACTTTGTTGTATGTATAGATAAGAATCATTACAATAAAAACTAGAGCTTTGTTGGATATTTAAAAAATTATATAATTTTCTTTTTCTGGGTCTTGCAATTTCTCATGTGTTCAAACCTGAATTCAGAGATAGAATCTAGGCAAAGAGGAACCTCTTTCTGTTAGCTCAGTACTAAGTATGTTTCCATATTTAGGTGTATTCTGATTCTTCAAAAAATAACTTTAGGTGTATGAGATAAACCTTGTCTCTAGTGTCCACAATATTCTCCATGACCGTCAGATATCTAAAAGCTTTTCATAAAGCCTGAGGATTAGATAAGGGCATAGAATTGACAACGATATGGGAATCACTTCTCTCCCAAAACAAGAAAATTTCCTTGTATGGAGGGAATAAATTCTTGATAATGTGACCTTTGGACACGAATTCTCATCTCTTGAATGCCATGGACCTTGGTTCCTGATCTGTCCCTCGTTTTTCTACATTCTTGTTCAACTATCTATTTATTTCACAATAATATTAGTTGACTAGCTGAGAATTTAGATTGAAAAATATTTTTTGTTGGAATGATTTTCCATGGGATTATCTTAACTCTTCAGTTTGTAATTGGTCTAGTAGATAAGATAAATTTATTAATGTCGAACAAATGACCACATTTGAAGGTTGATTTGTAACTTGGTAGGATGAGAATCAAGGTTTTCATGGATGAGTTTGTACACCCTTGCTTTCGTTGTGGATCACCATTGATGATATTAGTCCTAATCTGATCTCCATTAAGGGTAATGGAAATATTTTTTCTAGGGGAGATGTATGTTCAAGTTTGAAATTACATTTAGTATGGACATGGTAGCTACATTATATCATTGCATAAGGAGTTACAACTGGACCAACATTGGTTATTGTTGAGTAGATTGGATTGATTATCATTTCAGTCTGATTGTTTGTGGACTGATCACTAGATATGTATGTTGGTTGTGGACAACTATGCTAACTGTGTATTGACCACTGAATTTATGTTGGTTGTGTATACACCGACAAGTTAGAGGTTCTATTGCAGCTAAGATGAAATTGTGTTAGAATCATGCAAATAATGATGAATTTACTAAAATGTCACAATTCATGTTTTAATATTAAGATATGAAATTTAATTGGTGTGTTCGTGATAAGTAGGATAGGATGTCATGTGCTTAGAGGGGTTGATTGTCCTTGAGAAATATATTTTACAAATTTTAATCAAGAAGAGCTTGGGAAAAGAATCCAAGCACTACCAACATAGAAGTTGTTCAAATGACATACCTTGTAAAGTACTAAAATAATAACATACCTATGAATAATTGCTTCAAATCATAACATGTATTGTCTTTTCTCAAGTTCCCAAGCATATAAACCACAATGCAATTTGCAAGCAAAACTTCAATCCCTAAATGTGGTATAGTAACATTTAATAAATTACAAGAATTCATATCCTAAACGAAACATGCAACAATTCATGGACTAAAAAACAAACTCATGTATTAGATTATCTTTAAGAAAACATGCTACACTCATATATGCTACACTACAACAAAAATGAAAGACAACACTCATATGTGTTTAAATCAGTGCTCTAGGATTTCCAGTTCCCAAGTTTGAATCTATTAGGCCTTCAAAAAAACAATTTTGACCCTCAGGCAAGTCAAACTCAGGATAACCTATAAAATCCCTGAAACCCTCTGAAACCGACACATTTTCCTATGTTTTTTGTTGCTCTGCTTTCTCCTCCAAAGGGATGACATCCTCCATAAAAGGCATAAAACTCATCAAATGTGGTTGGTATCTTAAAAAATACCATAAGGTTGAATGATGTCTTCCATATGTGGCACAAAAACCCTCCAAATAGTAAATTTCCCCAAAAAGTCTCCCAGCTAAGCTAGAAATGCCCTCCATCATGCATAGAAAACATGAAAGAAACCTCCTCCAAGGGGAATGTCCCCTCTAAATAGCACAAAAAACATGTATAATTTCTCCAAATAGTGAGAGAAGCCTCCTAATGGTTGAACATTGTCTCAAGGTAAGGATGAAAAGTGAACGTTGGCCTCCTCAAGATGCATTACTAGAAGATTAGGCACGCAGGGATGAAATGTTGGATTAAACACTTAGATCTTCGCAAGGACCTTCAAATGTATACCATTGGCAGGCCCAGAACTTATATATGAGCCTTGAGGTTGTTTAATTCCCTTTTCATCCACAAATTGCCAAGAATTGGAGACCAATTACTGCTTTCACCCATAGAACCGCTTCTTTGTAGTTTTGATGTTGTTTTAACTCACAAGCATGCTCATAACTCCCACTTTACTGTTGTTTGAGGGGGAAATAATGTCCAGAAATGGCCAGAAGTAGAACAAAGGATTTAGGGATGTTGTTAATGTCATGCTATAGGATGACCTAGAATGTGCCCATATTTAAAATAATCCTCCTTACTATTGTTTTAATGCTCAGAAGTGCCCGGAATTAATACATTGTTGGAACATGCTTACTTATCTTCTAGAAGAAATAAACTATTAATACATTATTCTATTGGCCAACAACAATGTTAAGTTTTGAATGTGTTATGCTTATTCAAGGTTACGAAGCTCACTTTTGTTATTCACTATGTCTCTTACCAAAGAGATTTTTAGTGGAACAAATTTGAAGCATGGTAACTACATTATAAAGGAAAGGACATTATCTGTCACAAATGGAAGTGTGACACAAATATAAATGTTTTTTTACACACTACAATTTTACACACACAAGGATGATCTTTAGTGTTGACACGAATATGTTCAGTTCTAGCCCATGCCCAGTTGAAATTCTTTCTGCATTATTTGAATTTCCAAGGACACATCATGGCCCTGTCATCAAGGTGTACACAATGGTGGTGCAAAAGGTATTTATGAAAAATAAAATTCTTTCCACATCCTTTAATATATCATGTGTTATGTTTCTGCAAATGTAGATCCACAAATCAATTACATGATATTTTTTAGGCATATAAGGCATCCTATCTAGTAGTGATTCCATTTTGTGAGTATAATATTTGACTATTTATGTGCGTTTCCTATTTTTCCATTGATGAAAAGCCTCAAATTCATCATCCTCAGGGGAAAACCAATAATGTAAAGTTTATTTCAAGTTCTAGATCTTATTTTTAGGTGAGAAATCGATTAGTTATAGTGTTTATTATCTCTTGTCAACAGTTGGGGTTGTGTTTTGTTGTTCTATGTTTGTTTATCGTTATTTTGCAAGAAATTTCCTCTATTGTATTCTTATGAAAAAATAAAGGAAGCATTGAGGTGAAATGAGATTTAATTTTCTCCACCAATTACTTAATACAATAGAGTTGAAATCTCAATAGAAGATGAAATCCTTTGAATGCTTGAGAGCTCTGTACTCTTCAGTCTTTGTTGTTTATAGCTATGCTGCACACATTTCTGCTATGTGGGATCTCTGAGTATGAGCATTATGTATGGATAGAAGCTTTTCCATAAGTAGTACCAAACTACATAGATACTCTATAGGGTTTTCATTAGTATCTAGATGAAAGTTAAATGGTGGGGATGGAAAGGCAAATATATTTTCATATACTAAAAAATTTCACTAGAAAAAATTTATCTTCTAGGAACTCTGGCTGATCTCCAAATCCTGCCACCTGTTATGGCCTTCCTCTCAATTATTGTATGCCCAAAATTGATTCTTATAGAAGGATGAAGGATGTTTCTTATACATCATCCTTCTACTATTTAATGTTGATAGAAGGATGATGTATGCCCAAAATTATCTTCTCTTCCTTGTACCCTTGTACATGACATTTCTGCCAGAGGTTTGGATATCATCAGTATGCCCATAGTTGTATATGTATTTGGTACTCTATATGCGTTGGGTTTCTCTTTCATATTTTTTCTTAAATCTTAGATCTTCTTTCCTCTTGATTTCTAAGGAATGGCTTCTATATTCCCACTTTGTATCAACACTGGTCTACTTAGGAGTTCCATTGACCTACTTTTGCGGTTATTTTTTTGACATTAATAGATCTATTATCTTGAAAATTCCTAACTAATGATGAAGCTAAACTAGAAACCAAAATCCAGTTAGAACTGTAAAAGCAGAGTTTCCCCAAAAGTTATGAATGAACCATTTCCCATTCATGCAAAAAAATATACGATGCTTCGATATTTTGTTCATTCCATTTCCAAAATTGTGGGAGATCAATTTTTTCTTTAGGATTTTGGGAGACTGTAACACAACTTAGATAATGGCTCACTTCCTACTTCAGACCGTCAAAATAGTGGGATGTTATAAACACTGGTGTTAACACCTAAAAAGTGCTCACTAGCTCATTCCCTTATTCACATGACCCATTTGTCCACTTTTCCACCATCTGAGCCTCTGAAACCAACAAAAGGTCACCAAAAGACATGAGTACACCCCTTTTTCCATTAAAAAAGATTATTTTTTCCTGAAAAGCATAAAAAACCCTAAAAAAGGGTCCAAATTCCCAAAAATATTAAAAAGGGAATTAAAATATTAATTTTATTCAAAAAAGGAAAAAGGAGGGAAAAGTACCTAAACCATGTTGGTCAATACCATTTGGTTTCCACAAAACCACAAATGGTATTCCCCACCACCAAAACCTATAAAAAGGTGGTAGGGGCTCCTCATTCCACATCCATCCATTATCTCATCCTCATGCTGCCGAAATCTTCCTTGAGCATTTTGGCCATTGTAAGCAACCTTGGAGAAGGAGACCTCTTGGAGCTTGGAGCTACTCATCTTGGGAGTTGCTTAACATCAACCTTCACCATTGAAGGTATTATTTCAAGCACTTGCTTGCCCCCCCCATTTTTCATTACAAATTCATTCTTTAATATTTTCTTGTTCTTGTTTTTTAAATGTTTACACTATTTGCTTATATTCTTGCATAGATCCATGATTAGTTTTGTTTGGATTAGTTTCTTGTTTAATTCTATTGAAACTGCTGCTACTAGTTAGCAAGTGCCCATAACACTAAGCCTGGTTGCAAAACCGGGCCAACATTTTTTGGCGACTCCGCTGGGTTTGAACAATAGATCTCTAGTTTTGCTTTTAATCTTAGTTTTTTGTTAGTTTTTAACCTTTAGATCCATAGATCTGCCATCTTAGACAGCAGATCCATTGCTGCTCTAAGTTTTGGCCCCATCTATTGCCATTAACAGCCCGGAATTCTCAATTTTTGGGTTTGTTTTTCGGTTTCCGTGCACGACTTTCGCCTCGCGGTTTTTAGCCTGACAGTCGCACGGTCCATCGCGGCTTTTGGTCTTTTTTCCGCGCGGTTCACCGCAGCTTCGCGGCCTATTTCCGCACTGCACATCCCGGCTTCGCGGTCATTTACCGCGCTACACATCGCGACTGCACGCCCCTTTTTCGCGCGGTTCCCCGCGGCTTCGAGGCCTGTCTGCGTGCTGCACATCGCGGCTTCGCATATTTTTTCCGCGCTGCACATCGCGACTGTTTGTTGGAATCCCGCGTGGTCCACCGCGACTGTGTGACAGAAACCTGCGCGGTCCATCGCGGTTTTTCTGTCAGAACCCGCGCTGCTAATTTTTTCATTCGGCCATTCCGATTTAAAAAAATTAATTTTTACTGTATTTTCTGCCCACATAACACATTTTTTCAGTATTAAATTCTGCATAGTTCACAGCCATAGAAAAAATTTTACTATTTAAATGCACATTTAGAAGTCTTTTTAAAAATTTTCAAGAAAGTGAAAGAAAGACTTATTTTACAGTTTATCTAGGTTAAAAAAAATTTCATGTTTACTTCTTTAAAATCTTGCCCTTAGCAATTTCCTTGAAAAAGAAATCCATTTATTTCTTTAAGAAGTAATATTATTTGCTTTTATATTTCAAGAAATCCTTTCTTTTTTGAATAAGTCTTTGAAAAGCATTTAATTTCCATTTATTGAAAAAAGTCATAAAATTGCTTTTTTATTTTCGAAAGATCCTTTATTTTTTGAAAATTGTTAGTAAAGCATTTACTTTTTTCAAGTTCAGTTTACAATACAACATGTGCACCCACTCGATCACTTAATTGAACTGAGCCTTAAAACTTACCCTAATTTCAACACACTTTTAACCCCACTTGGGGAACACTAAAAGAACTTTGTAGCTAGGTAGTATTGGGGGGATAGGTGTTCCAATAACACCCCTCAGTTATTACATCTGAGACATAGAAGTTGTCCAATTAGGGAGCTAAAATCTCCTAGTATTTATTGGCGCGGTCACAACCGGTTTGTGGGAAGGCCTCTCCCCTAGGAGGGTTGAAGTCGCGAGGATGGTTCCGGAAGCCTGAGTGGAATACCGAAATCCATTCAGTAACCGAAGGGATACCATTCACAGTTCTGGGGATATCCCTGTATTGGGATATTGCGATCAAGGACCAAACGGAAGATTTACCTTTTCTCAATGCGTCATGAACGGAGTATCCTAGTAGCCTTTCTTTAGGATTGATTACCCGGTGTCCCTCCCGGTAGGGGGATATCTAGCCGTTGTCTCAACACTCATATTGTCTGACTTGGATTTCATCACCTTGCAGAGGATATCGTTTGTTTGATTCACAATACTTTTAGATAGGTGTTTGCATGATTCAACCCACCTTTGGTCTAGTTACACCTATTTCTTCTAGAAGCCGTTTGCATGTTGGTACTCTGACCATTTGTTGCATTCCTCCACTTATTGTAGCACAGCTGCTAGAATAAGTGCCTTTTTTGAGGTTGATTTTTTGGCCTGAGAGCCTTCTTTTTCACTCCCCTTCTTGCACCCTTGGTTGCATTAGGGTTTAGAGTTTTTTATATATCACCACCTGATACTTAAAACAGATTTTTTACACAAAACTTAATTCTCACCATTGAGAATTTTAGACGCTCTCGTCGTCTTCAGGGTGAACTCCCAGAGTTTAGTCTACTTGGCTCTCCACGTCACCGACGCAGAGCCTTATCCCTTGATTCGACACATCGTCGATCAACCAGACGGTCATCCGATTCTGACACGCCTCACTTCACATCTGATTCTGAGGCAGAATCCGAAAACTACGTTATATTACCACCAACCACCATTATGGCTGGAACACCATTTGACCCACTATTTACCAGCACCATAGGTGAGACATCTACAGACCCTTCTGCTGCAGTGCCATCCATGGCAACGACCACCCCCTGGGTATGCCCAACATGGGCAACACTCCACATTTAGGAAGGCCCAACACAGGGCCACCTCCTGTTATAGGAATTCCCAACATAGGTCCACCACCTGTTATGGGTATGCCCAACATAGGGGTCACACCCCCTCTGGTTTCCACAAACCCTATCGCAGGAATCCCCACTGCTATTCCTAACCCAAGTATAACCCATGTTGCACTTGGAGGTGATGGCCCATACCATACCACACCTATCGGAGGGCACATACCCTCCATACCTAGCGTACCTTTAGGCACTACTAGACCCCTACATCATACCACAATGACTAGGCATGTCCCAGTTCCAGTCACTACATCTGCTAGCTTACCGTACATGGCAAGTCTGAACCTGCCAGACTTAGCTAGGCTCACCAATG
Organism: Larix kaempferi; assembly: GCA_027924585.1. Lineage (NCBI taxonomy): Eukaryota > Viridiplantae > Streptophyta > Pinopsida > Pinales > Pinaceae > Larix > Larix kaempferi. The sequence goes on from BSBM01000135.1 coordinate 2,514,024, forward strand.
ACCCCATTAGACACGATCCTGCGTGGCCTCACATGCCCACCAAAATCCCCTCTGACATCCCTAAGTTTGAGGGCAAGGCAGGTGAAGACCCCCAGAACCATATCATGTCCTTCCATTTATGGTGTTCCTCCAACTCCATAGTGGACGACTCCGTCCACCTCCGGCTTTTACAGCACACCTTCACTGGATCTATAGCTAAGTGGTATATCGAGCAGCCCCATGGGATGCATGACACCTTTACTTCCCTTGCCTCGACCTTCCTGCAGTTTTTCCAGTTGCCTGTCCGCTATGATGCGGGAGTCGAGATCCTACTGTCTTGCAGACAGAACATGGCCACCCACATCACTGACCACATTCATGAGTGGCGTCGACGCCGAAGCCTCTGCAAAATCAAGTTAGACGATCGTATCTTCTTAGATTGGTTTCTAAAATACCTCCTCCCTCTTATTGCGAAGGATGTGGCATCTGAAAGACCCCAGTCTGAAGAAGAGGCCATCCTCAAAGCCCAACAGTTTGATCTCATTTACGCCCAGTCGGGTTATCTATACACAATCATACCAGACACCCCACGATGCGACTCTTCACGCAGTGACGCGGCGGGGGAATCTCATGCCGCCGATGGCATTATTGGCCAAATCACACCCCAAGCTAAACCCTTCAGCATGGTGAGTACCATGCCTACCCCAGTCCTCTCTAGGGCTACATCCAGTTCCGGAGCGACAACTTCTTACGCTCCAACAAACGAGACACATCACATTCATGGACCCTCTTGTCCACAACATTGCTATGGACAAGCGCCATCAGCATATGTACCTCCTACATACTATAACCAACCTGCTACACAGAACCCCATTCAGTTCTCGCCACAACAGATGCAGTACCCACAGCAAGCTGCACTAGCTAATCCAACACATCCAATAGCTCAGGGGTACCAACAACCCCAACAGGCAACTGGACCACCGCCAGCTCCACCTGCATATTACCCATCGCAACTTGCTCCCACACCTGCGGCTCCCCAGAATCCCCCTAATGCTCAAGGGCATGTGTACGCACAACAACATCAGCCCCAATACCAAAATAACCAACGCAATCAGGGTGGGCAACCAAACTGTGGAAGAGGATGTAACCGTGGAAACAACCAAAACCATAACCAAGCTCCACAACCTACCCATCCTCCGCAAAATAGTAACGCGGTGCCTCCTCATCAGAATCCTGATCGGCCACCTAAGCAAGCCAAAAATGCTTATTTACGAACAAACCATCCTTGTTGTATTTGTGGGGTCTATGGCCACTATACCCACACTTGCCCACATTTGGAGCAAGCCCGGCAACTATGGACAGATGACACCCATCGTCAAGGGCAGGCGGTTCCTCAGCCACCACCCAACCCTCCACCACCTCAACAACAACCTTTGGTGCTACAAAACCCTTTTCCAACACAAGGAGTGGTGAACACTCAGCCGTTAGCTCCCCCACAGGGCAACGTGCCACCACAACAAATAACTTACGCCGCTCTTGATCAACCCATGTTTGATTCAGGCACTCACCAATTATTGATGATGTCCACTGCCAATGTCAACATTCAGACATGTCAGAACTAGTATGGCCCTACCTCCGAAGCCCCCCCCGCCGATAAGGATACTAACACTCATCCCACCGATCAGACGTTACGTATACCACCGCTTCCACTCGATGGTGCCTCTAAAGCACCTCGTTTCCCACTCCGCCGTATCAACAACAACCCTAATGCACGGGCTGCGTCAAATTACAAAATCATAGATGACTTAGCTCAATCTCCCGCAACCATGTCTGCGTTAGAAGTCTTGAAAAACTGTCCTACGCAGCGCAAGACTTTACTTTCCGCCATTGGGGCGATTGACCCAAATGATTCGAAATTGATGACCTTTGATTTGGACCAGTCCGAACCACGTCTGCCTTCCACCATAGCAGTCCAAGTTTCTGTTTCTATTTGGAATCTTGTCATCCATCGGTGTATCATCGACGAGGGTGCCTCTACATGTGTCATGTCCACATTCGTTTGGCAGAAATTGGGATCCCCTACTCTCCAGCAATCCACCACTGCATTACGGGCCTACGACGGTCGGTCAGCTCAACCTCAAGGTCTACTACCCAATGTCCCCGTCCAATTGGGTGGGAAAACTGTGCTCATCGACATAGAGGTCATTAATGCCCAACTCAATTATAACCTTTTACTTGGCCGTAGTTACATGTACGCCATGAAAGCGGTTTCCTCATCCGTTTTTCGTACCATGATGTTCCCCCATGAGGGACGCATGGTCAAAATCGACCAACTCACCTACTATGATCCCAATGCCCCTGCAGCACCCGAAAATGTTCTCCCCATGGTTGAACAACCCGCTTCTAGTGCAACAACCTCCTTTGTTTCTTCTGTGGGACCCCGACTTTACTCAGATACACCAATGACCTCTACATTCCAGGCCATTCCACCACCGTCACCGGAGACCCATGTCGCAAACCTCTATACTCTTTCACAGAATACACCAACACCCGGTAGTCAACCACCTTTGGTCCCTAGTCACATCGGTGTTACACCCATCCACACCATCCCCTTTCTATTTCCTCCTTCGGGTGTAGTAATCACCCCGGTTATGGCTACCCTTAGTCTACCCGGGTTAACATTGGGATTACCCGTGTGGTATATTTCGCCTCCCATTCCACTACCGACACCAAATGTCATCCTCCAACCGGTACAACCTATTGTTACCACTACTCAACCTCCTCATGGTGTCACAATCCCTTCGTCGTCGACCAAACCATCTGTTGGTCTCACGATCCCTTCGTCGTCAACGAATCCTCCTCCTCTTGTCAAGCCCACTGGGGGTAGAGGTCCACAACCATACACTGCTATACCACCCCCTAAGATAGTCAAACCCCCACTGGTGTTTCGAGCTCCTCCTAAATGCTCTTTTTGCGATGAGATAGGCCATCCAACTCATCAATGCCCACAGTTACCAGCACTCCAAGAGCATATGAATATGTTGGACGATGACACCGGCATCCCAGTCGTTAGACTTGAGCCACCTCCTCAGCCTCACGACAGATCACTGCGCACCAACCATCCTTGTGCCATATGCAGTGTTTATGGCCACTACTCTCACCATTGTCCTGATCTCCCTGACTATAGAGAAACATTGTACGAGTTAAACAACGTCGATTTGGAGATATCTCCTCCCCTCATCGAGGAGATCTACCCCCCGCCATCATCCTCGTCGGAAGAAGTCAATACAATCTATATGATTTCAACAACTTTCAAACCAGAACCCCTTGATTTATGGTCTGACTACTTCAATACTGATGAGCAAATTTTGGAGACACTCACTGCACCCGACTACCCTTGGGATCATATGCATCATCGCTCGTATTTCCTCCCGGAAACATCTACATCCACTGCATCCAACCAGCTATCGGTCGAATCAAAAGATTTCATACCCACTAAGGTCGATTGGTTAAAATACCCCATCCCAGCACCGGATGCCTTTGAAGAAGGGAACATGTCCAACATTTCCCCCATTATACAAATCGATATTTCCACAACACCAGGGAAACCTGAGCTCATCTCGCTAGGCACATCTTGCACTCAAGCAGAAACTCAGGCGTATAAAAAGCTTTTCCAAGAATTTCGTGATGTTTTTTCCTGGTCCTATACCGAAATGCATGGTCTTGACCCCGCCATTATAGAGCACCACATTGATACATGGCAGGAGGTTACCCCTGTTCGTCAGAAATAGTGACCCATTCATCCTTCCAAACTCCCCGCTGTTAAAGCTGAGGTCGAGAAACTTCGCAAAGCAGGATTCATTTATCCTATTCCGTACACCACCTGGGTGTCGAGCCCCGTTCCCGTCAACAAAAAGAAAGGCACCCTTAGAGTATGCACTGACTTCCGTGATTTAAACCACGCTTGTTGAAAAGACAATTTCCCCATGCCATTCATTGACCAACTCATTGATGAGTGTGTGGGCCATGAAGTCCTATCTTTCATGGACGGGTTTTCCGGATACAACCAGATTCACATCCGCAAGGAGGATCAGTACAAGACTGCCTTCACCACCCCATGGGGCACCTTTGCCTATCGCGTCATGCTATTTGGCCTTAAAAATGCTGGTGCCACTTTCCAGTGAGCCATGACCTATTGCTTTCACGACTTGGTCCATATCCTGCGAGTCTACCTTGATGACCTCACAGCTCGTTCCCGAAAACGATCAGACCACCTTAACGACCTCCGGCAAGTTTTCCTGCGTTGTCGCAAATATAAAATCCGCTTGAACCCACACAAATGTGTCTTTTGCGTCCCGGCAGGCCGGTTGTTGGGTTTCATTGTTTCCCAAGATGGAATCACTGTCGATCTCCTAAAAGTCAAAGCCATCTTAGAACTTCCGCCTCCTCGCACGCTTCGGCAGCTCCAGAGTCTATAAGGGCGATCCAATTTCCTTAGGCGCTTCGTTCCTGATTACGCCACCAAAGTCCACGGGTTCTTACGCTTACTTCGTACCCACATACCCTTTGTTTGGGATGAGCAAGAAGACACAGCATTCGAAGCCCTCAAGAAAGCTCTCACACAAGCCCCCTTGATATCCCCACCGGATTTCTCTCAAGACTTCACCCTTTATGTCTCGGCATCTTAACATGTCGTGTCCGGAGCCTTGGTCCAAGAAGATGCCTCTCACCAAGAGCATGTAATTTATTACATCAGCCAGACCTTGTTTGGCCCACCTCTGCGTTACCCATACGAGGAAATATTAGCCCTAGCTGTAGTCTTTTTTGTACAAAAATTGCGACACTCCATTCTACTCAGTCATACCACGGTCGTGGCCGATTCCAACCCTATGGTCTATCTCCTAACCCGGCGGCTCCTACAAGGTCGTGTTGCTAAATGGGTCATTATCCTCCAGGAATATGACCTCACTTTCAGAACTCCCAAAAGCACTAAAGCCCTCGCGCTTGCTCACCTCATCACTGACATCCCATCCTCTTCGACATCACCCGTTATCCAAACAGACCTGATTGACGAACAAATCTTCATCATTTCATCTGACGACACTTGGTACGGAGACATTTTGACTTACCTTCGTACGCAAAACTTTCGCCCACACATTGATCATGACGGACGTCGTCGCATACGACACCACGCCCCCTGATACCTCCTGTTAGGGGATGTACTTTACCGACGCGGCGTTGATACCATCCTACGCCGTTGCCTATCCCATAGTGAGGCAGAACAAGTCCTCAATGATTGTCATAGTGGTGCTTGCGGAGGTCATTTCTCCGGCATGGCCACCGCCCAGAAGATCATTCGGGCAGGTTACTTTTGGCCATCATTGTTTACTGATTGCATCACCGCAGTCAAGCATTGACAGAACTGCCAACTCTTTGCCCCCAAAGCAAGAACCCCCCCCGCTCCCCTTCATCCAGTAATCACTGTCGGACCATTCTGCAAATGGGCCATTGACTTCCTTGATTGCAACCCCACGTCAGCCGGCGGTCATAAACACATCATTGTGGCCGTATATTATTTCACCAAGTGGGCGGAAGCCATGCCGACTTATAATTGCAAAGCCGACACTGCAACACGATTTTTCTTCAACCATGTTATCACTCGTTTCAGAGTGCCGAAGAAACTAGTCTCTGACCACGGCTCTCACTTCGAAGATGCCGTCTGGAAAGAATTATCAACCATGTTGAAATTTGAACACCATTTCTCTTCCGCCTACTATCCCCAAGGAAACGGCCAAGTCGAAGTGATCAATAAAATTTTGAAGACCATCCTCCAACGTACTGTAAACAAACACAAATCCAATTGGCACCACATTCTTTTCCCGACACTATGGGATTACCGCACCTCAACAAAAACTGCCACCAGTTTTACCCCTTTCCATTTAGTTCACGGTGTCGAATCCATCCTCCCTATGGAGTGCCAGATTCCAGCCTTGCATATCGCCGTTGAACTCCTACCAGACACTTCCCCGATAGAGCAACATTTACTACTCCTAGAGCAGGCCGATGAAGATCGGCGCATAGCCATTCAAAACATGGAAGCAGCTAAACAACGATCAAACTAAGTTACGACAAACACGTCCACCCGAGAACCTTTTCAGAGGGAGACCTTGTCCTCGCTTACGATCAAGCTCATGATAAAACCGGAAAGGGAAAGTTCGTGTCTATGTGGCAAGGCCCCTACATCATACACACCTGCCTCGGGCAGGGGGCATACATTCTGACCGATTTAGAAGGCAATCCCCTACGCAACCCACGCAACGGGTTGTACCTTAAACGATTTTACCCATAGAAAATCTAATGCACACCACCGTCCATTTTAGTATAGGCATACTTTCTTTGTTCACAAAAAATTCAAAAAACCTAAATATTTGTTTTTCTCTGCATGACCACAGATGGATCCTCTTCCACTCTGCCATGTCGGTTTCGCTGATGGTGCAAGCCGTTGGTCTCCCAATCTCGCCTCCGCAGCTTGGGTAATATACTTCCCTTCACATGACTTAATTCACATTGACGGAGTATGTTTAGGTGCCGCCACCAATAACCAAGCTGAATACGATGCCGTGACCGGTCTCCTGTCCGCAGCTCTCCAAATGAGTATCCGTCACCTCAACGTTTTCTTAGACTCACAGCTCCTGGTTTCCCAGCTCAACAATGATTACCAGGTACGCGATCCCTGTCTTTTCAGAAAATTCCTGCGCACTAAACAAATGGTTAGACAGTTTGAATCCATTTCATTCACACATGTCCCAAGACACCTCAACAGTGTAGCAGACCATATGGCCAACAATGTCCTCGACTGGCACACAATCACATCATGTCATAACCAAAATGTGCATCTACGTGCATAACATGTGCCTCCACGGGAATATCCATAAACAAAATGCATCCACGTGCATAACATGTGCCTCCATGGGCATAAACAAATAACAAAATACTGCACCCACGTGCATAACATGTGCCTCCACGGGCATATACAAAAGACAAATGTGCATCCACGTGCATACACGACCATATATCCAAATATATATACACATATATATATAAACCATGATAGTCAACATGTCATAGGTGCCCTCAGCACCCGATATACAAAAAATACATCAATCGTACAAAAATGCTTCCCCATATGCTCATCAGCATTTGGGGGCAGATACAATATCATCTACTCATCAGGATCCCTAGGATCCTCCGGCTCCTCCTCCGCTAGCCCCACCGGGTCATGGCGAGCCCGAACTCTGCGCTCCTCTGGCGCCTATTTCGCTGGCTCCACTGGGTCATCCTGTAGACGGATCCTCATCTGAGCCGGCTCTGCCGGGACATCCCGAGCACCACCCCTGTGCTCTGCCACAAACACCGCTGTCCTCAACAAGAGAGACCGCCACTCAGGCGGTGCACCGAAGCAACCCTCCAAAATATCCCGATCCAGGTCTCTCTAACCATCCTCGGGGAGTCCAGCTAGGATCCTGTCGAAGGTCTGTTTGACACCCTCTATAGCGTCATCTCGAGGGCCAACCCCTCTCCCACGAGCCGCAAATCCTCCACCACGTGGAGGTGGTACTGCTGCAGGTGGATGAGCGACCACCATCGCCCGCCCCTGACGAGCCACGTAGCCGGCCGGTGGTACAAGCCCAACATCTGCACAATGCAAATAAACCATCATATGCAACTATAATCATAAGACTGATAAATCAAACAACACAGGATATAGTATAACATAAAACACAAAACATACTGTCTAAACTCCAGGCCTGTCCTGGGGCACGAGGCATCTCCGGGTCACCTCGATAGTCCATGCCGGCATAGGGGTAGTCCTCAATCACCAGGGTCATCTGCTCCCACTGCTCATAAAAATCCTCAGTGAAGAAACCGCAGACACTACCGCCGCCAGGAGGCATCATCTGCCCCCAACGCATCATGCGAGGCTCACTCACTAGACCAGCACGAATGGGTACCCGTGGCCACAAGGTTGGCAAGCGCTCAAAGAAAAAACAGCAGAGAAAGGAGGCATAACAGAACTCACCTGCCTCTCGAATGGCCTTGTCCAGATCTCTCCGGACACCAGCCAGAAACATCTGCCCCCAGGCATAATAAGTCCCCCGAAGAACAGAGTCTACCATCATCGTTTCTCCCCCAGACATACGATGTGGCGCAGCAGCACCCAATATCCACAGAACACATGCCCCAACAACTCACATATCCCACTCACGTAGGGATCGCAGACTAATAGAGCTATTCTGCAAAACAGCATCATCAACATAGAAGGTCTGTAACAAGTCCTCTATATCTACACCCGGCGGGATCCTCGGCAAGAGATCGCCCACCTCACCCAAACGAGGCAACCCAGTCAAAAAATAGACATCCGTGAGGGTGATCTCCAACCTCTCACCCCCAATAATAAATGCACCCTCCGCTGGCACCCACCAACGCACTAGCTTGTTCAGGAGCCGTCTCACTGAACGAATAGGTGGGATCTGAGCGAACTTCAAAAGTCCGCTCATAGCCAGAGTCTGTCGCACCCCCGGATCAGTATGAATCCTCTCCATAAGATCATCATCGATCTCCCTCTCCCGCCACGAGGATAATGGTCTCCTCAACATCCTGCCAGAAAACAGAAGAAATTTTTAGCCCCAGCACAAAAAATTTTCAAAAAATCCCATCGCAGCTTTTCCACAAAAAGCCGCGATGACCATCGCGGCATTTCCACCAAAAGCCGCGATGACCATTGCGGCCTCCATGCAAAAACCCGCGATGAACATCGCGGATTTTGGCCAGACAGTCGCGATGAACATCGCGACTATCTCCCATGAACTCGCGATGAACATCGCGGGTTCCAACCTCACAGTCGCGATGAACATCGCGACTGTCAGCCTGAAACCCGCACGGTTCATCATGGGAACAGACCCGAAACCCGCGATATTCCACGTTGGAGGGTCAACATGGAATTTCGCGGCCTTCGGGGGCCCGCCGCCAAACAAAAAAGACATAATTGAAAAGGCTAAGGAAAATAGAGTTACCTGAAACTCGCAGAGTCGAAAACCAACGGTGAAATCTCCCAGAAATCAAGAAAGAGCTCTGAGAGCTCTATCAAACTCACACGTAACAATGACAAGTCATTTGGGCCCCATGCCCTATTTATCGAAATTCCACCAATTTTCAAACAACCATTGCGGTATCATACGATGTCCATTTTTCAAACCGTTGGTACCGTTGGAATCAGCACAGTGAGAACTTCATGCAGGTTCCTTCCTTTTCCCGTTTTCACGGGGTCTATTTTTTGACCATTTTTTGGCCTCTCTCGTGGCCTCGGTTTGCGTGCCACATTGGCCATTCTCCGTTTTGGACATGTCATATATCACCGGATTCAATTTTCCGCACTCGTGATGATGCTTGAGATCATTTCTCGCTGTCACGTAACGATTTTTAGGGCATTTTTTCATGCCCCCTCATCACCTCGATTTGCATGCCACATCCGCCGTTCTCCATTTTCGACATGCCTTATATCGCCAGATTCAGTTTTCCACGCTCATGATGATGATTGAGATCATTTCTCGCTCTCACGCCTAGTTTTTTCGGGCATTTTTTCCCATGCCCCCTTGTTGCCTCGGTTTGCGTGCCGCATCCGTCGTTCTCCGTTTTTGACAAGTCTTATATCGCCGGATTCAGTTTTCCGTACTCGTGATGATGCTTGAGATCATTTCTCGCTCTCACACCCATCTTTTTCGGGCATTTTTTCAAAATGCCACTCATCACCTCGATTTGCGTGCCATAACGGCCGCAGCTCCCTTTGTGACAATCTTTATGTCACCGGATCTAGTATCCCACACACATGATGATGCTTGAGACCTTTTCTCGCTCCCATCTATCCATTTTCGTTCGGTATAATTTTATCCCTTTTTCGGGCCGAGCAATCCCTTTTACGAAAAAGGCACTTAGGGAGTTTTTGTTAAGCTCTTTTCTGACTCCTAAAACAATGAAAAGATCGTCGAGCAATCTTGCTTCCTTTCATGCTCACTAAACGTATCTGAAAGGGCGTCTACCTGGTATAAGTTTACCCCTTTTCCAGACCTCGTAGACTAATTACGAAAAAGGTATACTCTAGTCACATTGGCTAGAAGAGTTCTCCATTCGCATCATTTTATGCTTTTTAGGGCCTTGGAGACTAAAACTTACGAAAAAGAAACACCAATAGAGTCTACTTACCGTTTTTAGACTCTCTAAACATGAAAGTAACCATGAGCATGAGCCGTCCTGGGCTCACAAAATCCACAGGACCGTACCATTTCAGAGCACACTTTTATCCCTTCTTGGAGCTCATTAAAACTATGAAGAAGGAATCAATGGTGCCTCTTGGCGCCACGACAGATCACATCTAATTATATGGCAGCTTCCCCATTTTGGTCGCCTTTGTTCAGAGTATTCTGCAGTATGTTACCTTGAAAATCCCTCGACAGCACCTATCAGCTCGTCCTCCCCCCCAGAGTCAATATATACCATTCAGTCAAAGCAATGATCCCCACACCTACAAGTCAGTTCCCTACGCTGCCAGGTCAACAATGTCATCATGCTCTGAACAAAGGAAGTTTGAGTCTACCCACTTTTTGACCCAATTATTTCCCATCCCCACAAGTATGTCAGTCCTACCATCAGTACTACAACACTTGAGTTCTACACCTCGTGCTCCTATCAAGGAAACATCATTTCCTTGTTAGTTGTTGGTCTCCCTCTGTCGACGACAACCACATTGATTCCAGAGGATAGACCTAGAGGTCCCTGTGTCTTGGACTCATTACCATTTATGATGAGTGCCTACGAATCATTTCGAGAGGAATCCTCATTGCCTCTCCAAATGGTTGTTTCTCACATGCTCGACTTCAACACCTTGATCGCATCGTTGAGACTCGCACAGGACATTGATCCTTTCAGTTATTAGTCGAAGACCCCGGATACCTCCTGACTCCTACACATTTGAGAATCTTCCTATGGATACAACCAGTTACACCTTTTTTATAGATATTTGGGTTGCGCATGGCGACAATATTCAGATGTACCCCAGTTTCATACTCCCTATGAGTACACAGTTACATTAATTCTCAGAGATGACTCATAATCTTTGAGCCCCTACAGATGTTGGACACCTTCAGTTTCAGCAGTTCACCAGTTATTCCACTGTATCAGTTATTGAGATCAGTTATGATCACGAGTATATCCCAAAATAATGTCCCCCCTGGACCATTATGATGTACAGTAGATTCTTTATGTATTAGATCCCCCTTCTTGGGACTAATTGTTCTGTACATGCCTTGATACGAGCATGGGAATGCTCGCCTCGTCCATTATCAGAGATTATACCTCATTCATATTGAGGCCATGTAACATTTTTTGTTTTTGCAGCTTCCAAGGGCCGTGGCTCCAATCTCAAACCGGTCTCTTCTCTCCCCTAAACCCCAGAAAAAAGACAAAAGAACTATGATGTATATCGGCCATACGATGAGCTCCTGCCCTCACACATCAGGGGGCAATCTGTTAACACCTAAAAAGTGCTCACTAGCTCATTCCCTTATTCACATAACCCATTTGTCCACTTTTCCACCATCTGAGCCTCTGAAACCAACAAAAGGTCACCAAAAGACCTGAGTACACCCCTTTTTCCATTAAAAAAGATTATTTTTTCCTGAAAAGCATAAAAAACCCTCAAAAAGGGTCCAAATTCCCAAAAATATTAAAAAGGGAATTAAAATATTAATTTTATTCAAAAAAGGAAAAAGGAGGGAAAAGTACCTAAACCATGTTGGTCAATACCATTTGGTTTCCACAAAACCACAAATGGTATTCCCCACCACCAAAACCTATAAAAAGGTGGTAGGGGCTCCTCATTCCACATCCATCCATTATCTCATCCTCATGCTGTCGAAATATTCCTTGAGCATTTTTGCCATTGTAAGCAACCTTGGAGAAGGAGACCTCTTGGAGCTTGGAGCTACTCATCTTGGGAGTTTCTCAACATCAACCTTCACCATTGAAGGTATTATCGCAAGCACTTGCTTGCCCCCCCATTTTTCAATACAAATTCATTCTTTAATATTTTCTTGTTCTTGTTTTTTAAATGTTTACACTATTTGCTTATATTCTTGCATAGATCCATGATTAGTTTTGTTTAGATTAGTTTCTTGTTTAATTCTATTGAAACTGTTGCTACTAGTTAGCAGGTGCCCATAACACTAAGCCTGGTTGCAAAACCGGGCCAACAACTGGTAGGAATTCAGAAGTCCATGGAATACTTCGTTTGGAGTGTAAGCGGTCGAGTATTTGGTTGGATTGATTGTAGGTTGTGGGTGGATTTTGAGAATTTTGGTCTTGGATCATCAATGTGCTTGGAAAAAAAAATAGTGTATGGCATGCTTAGTTCCATTATGAGCCAGGCATTGTATGTATTGCATGGTCAGATTGTTATGCTTTCTCAGTTGTTTTATGGGTTAAAACTTAAAAGTAAACTGCGATCTCATGGCAATTGTCCAAAATTCAGAGTGAACAATGAAATAAAATCAGATGGTGCTTGTGAGACAGTTTTTTGATAGTTTATTTAGTATGATTACTTATTAGTATGGACTCTAGAGGATTATTGAAGTTTGGTTTTCAATGTTAATCTAGGTGATACATTCATTCTGATGGTCAATTTTGCTTCTTGATTAAAATTTTGGGCCGTTGAAAATATTAGACTTTTTTCCCACAATATTGATCATATCAAATTGTTGTGTTTCTTTTGAAGGGAACCTATTGCATAATGTGAAAATAAAATAAGAATACTATTAATTCCACCTATACTTGTGATCCATTAACTACAGTTATTGTTGCAGTTTGTTTTATAGTATGGCATTTAGAGAAATTTCTATCTCATGCCTAATGCTAGTGTTGTCCCATTAATAAATTTTAATGTAGCTAATTTGTGTTCTTTCACATCTACAAGCAATATTTTTTAAATAAGCTTCTAAAATTGATGGGTATCCTTATGATAACAGGGCTGTGATCGTGAATTCATTGGAGCAGTTGTATGTGCTTGTAGCTTTGACAGATGAAGGAAAACTATTAGACCATGTTGTTTTGCAAATGGCTCAATTTCCTTTAGAGCCTTTTTATGCGAAATCTATTATTGTGTCTTTTTCATTCAACTGTTTAGAAGAAATGTTAATTGCAGTTGCTATGCTTTCGGTTGAGTCTATATTTTATACTCCTTGTGTAAAGATGAAAGAGGTAAACCTTATAAGTGTTTTTTGTACCCAGTTGTTTTTCTAATATGATAAGGATTGAAAGTATGTTAGGTACAACTAGAATTAGAATTACATGATTGTTTTACAAGGGAATAACTTGATTTTATCTAAAGGCAAGAACAACTAGGAAACACTTTTGGAATCCAAATGGAGATCATATCACATTGGTGAATCATGCATATAAAGCTTGTTTAGAGGTGTTGCAGAAAAACAAGACTACAATTACCAGTGATTCCAAATTCCAAATTAAGTACGCTTGACAAAAGGATCCAAAAATGGTGCAAGACAAATTTTGTAAATAGTCGTTCTTTCAAGCATGCTATCAATATTCACAAGTAATGTTATATATATGTATGTATTGATTTACTATTTTTTACATTTAGTTATAAATTATAAGGATAAATTTATGTGTTTCAATTTTCTCTTTAATATTCATGTTTTTCAAGAAAATACATGGGTATGTGAAACAATGGGGTTTCCCATAGTCTCATGTGGAGAAGATTGGATTCAATTCCATAGATGCCTTGCTGCTTCCTTTTTCCTTAATGCAGCTTGTAAGCAATATGATGGAACATACATGCACAACTCTAAACTAAGCATCAAATCTATGTATTTTGGTCTTGGATGAAATTATTCCTCTTTAATTTTCTGCATCTTTTCAACTAATAGAATTTTGTTTTCATGCAGAGCTATGGAAAATGGCCAACAAGTTTTAGTTCACCCCTCATCTGTCTCGTTTGGCACAAAACCATGCTGTTCCATTTTTAAAAAATTAACTCATACTAATCAGAATTATGTTCGTAATGTTACACAAATAGATGCACTTTGGTTGGCAGAACTTGCTCCCCAATTCTATGCATCGAGAGATGTAACTCTAACTTCTGCACCCTTCAAGAGCAGCATAGTGTAGATTCTTAGAATTGCATCTGATGTTGATTTTAGTTTTATTATGCCCTTCTAAAAATTCTATTGAATTCTCCTCTTCCTACTTATATTGTACAATTTAAAAAGCGATGTGGAAATTTATGCAATCTTGGCAGTTTCTCTATATGTTCATTTCATTTTATGACCTTGCCAAAGGCCTGACTAGAAATTGGTAAAGTATGGTACCCTGAATACATTCCCTAGGGATTCCCACCAGGCAATTCTCATTTTGAGGATGGTACCCAGGGTGAACCATATTTTTCATGGCTCTAGGCCGGTAGAACAATATACTCTTAAAGAGCTCAACATGTCACTTATGGGAATTGATCTTGGGTGGGTAGGGTAGCAATCGTTCCTACCAATCACCCTCATTTTGACTTATTTAATTTGAATATCATGGGGGTGGTATTTGATCTACTTATGTACATAAGGGTCATGAGATGATTTAATACTATCTGAGGGTACAACCACATGTTCGAACACTACCTCAAGGAGATCACATGGCTCCAAGAAAAGTCCTCACACGAATTTTTGGCCTCAATTGCTTGTCATGTCTCAGGGAGTTGAACCTTGGTGGGTGGCATGACATGTAACCATAATCATTGGTGAACCACGACCCCATTTCCCATCAGAAATAATTTTAATATCATCAATATGCGCAATGAGTCCAAGGAAGGAAAGCCTTACTGTGTTTCATTTTGATTTGTTATCTTCTGATCCAGAAAAAATGTGATTGCCCAAGCAGGTGACAATACAAATGGAAATTCATGTTGATTATTTAATGCAACGATGACGGTTTCAACATGTTTGATAACATTGATAAATTCCTAGATTACCACATATCATTTTGGAAATGGATATCATTGATGTAAGTGTGTTTCTTATACATCGTCCTTCTACTATTTAGTTTCGATAGAAGGATTATGTATTCCCAAAATTGCTTCATATCAAGCTGTTTGAGCACAAAACATGTTGAAATTGGCTCAGCATATCATAGGACCAAAGGCATACCTCCCTATTTAATGCATATCCTTTCTTCAATAGGCACTAAGAGAAGATGTTCCTATGGATGATGGATTCCAATATTTCGCTTGTGAAAATCCTCACAACAGATCTAAGAGATGATGTATAACTCACAAGAGTAATTATGATTAAGTAGGAAAATAGAAGAAGAGTGAACAATACAATATAATGAGCAATAGAATAATATGGTACAGTAGAACTCAGATAGAAGCAATAATACTTCACACACACTCTCTAATTAATCACAATATGGACAAATAAGTAGTACAAGCATGAGGATTCAAATTCCTAAGGTGGCAATTCGAATTAGCCTTCATGGAGTGATCAAAGGATCACTAGAGTGTCATCGGAGCACAAGTAGGTGTCCTCATGATCATCAGTGGAGTCATCAATGCACAAGTAATTGTCAACTGTCAGTCAAACTAAGTCTAACTGAGTGTGGTAGGTGTAACTGAATGTAACTGGCACATGGAGACAGTAACTGGATGAAGGAGGCTCAATGGAGGATGCAGTAGGAGCTTACTAGAGTCAGAACAGGTAGTTTAGTCTCACTGGAGGTCCATCAGAGTGATAAGGTTAGTAAAGAGTCAGTTAATCCTTAAATCAAGGAAGTAACTGAAGATAACTGGACTGGTAGGTGAAAAAGGTGCCCTTGTCATGCAGTGGATCAAAGGAGGGCGCATTAGTCACTGGGAGGGCTGAAACTGCAAGGAAAGAAGCTCTCGGGGCTAGCTCACTGAGGGCTAGGTGTTGGTGCTAATGACTGGAATGCATGAAAATGCATGCCAACCCTAATTGCATGCAAACCCTAATATTTGCATGCATGACTGAAAATGCAAACAATGGAAATGCTGCTAGGACTAGGATGGAGTATAGGAATATCCTAACATCGCTTCCTACTTGTAGTCACTTGCATCGCTAATTGGAATAAGTAAATTTTACACTATGTTGGCATTCAAAGATTTACACTGTTCTCTAAGTCATCTACTAGGACTATCAAACAATAGATCCAGCCTCCTAGTAGACACCTTTGTAGAACATGCCAAGAAGTACTATCAGACACCTCATCATTAATTTTCTAATTTATGAATCAAGGGGATTGACCTTGAATGATAGTAAAAACATTAAATCTACCTAGTTCCTTTATGAGACTTTTCTAAGCTACTGCTCAAGTTAGAGCAAGAGATCCTCATGATCTCAGAATATCTAGATGGCATCGTTTGATAGGTGTCAGGAAATTATATGTTTGTTGGTGAGATAAGCAGATTCCTTATTACTCCACAATTGTATCGCATTTGACATCTTTTTCTAGTATTTATGGCTTATTTTATCTGTTTGGTTCCATTTTCCATTTTTGGTCATGTGTGTACATTATGCATTTTTCCTTTTACTTTCAATAGAATGTGTATGATACCGGTAATGTGATAGGCCATTCAAGATTCCCGGATGTCCTTATGTAGGTATAAATTATTATTTTTCTTTCATATTAATTGAAAGAATGGTGCATCAAGCAGGGGTTTTGATTCTACTCCTTGTTATAAATAAGGCAGAATCAAACATAGAATTTTTAATATGACATTTTTTCTTGCAAGTCTTTTAATTTGGGGATTATAATATGAAATCAAAATCTGTATTTCTTGACTCCATTATTTTTCTTCTTTTTGCAGATGGTCATGTCGAAGTTGTAGCATGGATGGAAACTTTACCTCGATAGCCTTTCAACACTGTGACCTAAAAATGACAAAGCTTTTACCAACACTCCAAACATTTACTTCCATCTACAATTTTGATATAAGTTAATGTGGTTGTCATGCAATTTTCAATGTTGAATGATGATTATCTATCTCTTATTTTTAGGTTAACAATGAATATTTCAACGAAGGAATAACTCAAGTCCAAGCTAAAAAGAAATCCAACTTGAATTACTATGCATAGAGCTGCATTTCAATAGATCAGGATTTGTTCCTTGGAGTTGTGTCTTGTGATGAATAAACACATATTTTAACTTTCTAGCTTTCCTCAGAAGAGCATTTTCTATTCATTATGTAACCATAAAAGGTAGGAAGAGGATATGCATTTCTTATCATAGATAGATGGCATGAATGTTTAAAGGATGAAGCTAAGGGGAAGTTAACTTGTAA
This sequence comes from Larix kaempferi, assembly GCA_027924585.1. Taxonomy (NCBI): domain Eukaryota; kingdom Viridiplantae; phylum Streptophyta; class Pinopsida; order Pinales; family Pinaceae; genus Larix; species Larix kaempferi. The sequence goes on from BSBM01000135.1 coordinate 2,531,416, forward strand.
ATGTAATTGATTCTATATTTTCACATTGCACGTATAAGATTTGTCTGTGGTTGAAGGATGAGTTCTCTGTATTGCAAATATATGGGAAATTCCTCGGCTTTTGGTGGATGTTGTTTTCTCCGATACATTTAAGCAACCTATTGTACTCAAAATATATTTTGAATGGATTTCAAAGATGTCAAATACCAGCTCCTCGACCACACTATCCTACCCAATATAAACTATAATAACTAATTTAGCTTACATTTTATGGAATTTTTACTGTGAAGAAACCGCCTTTAGCTTTGCTCCACTATCCAAAGCTATGCCCTTGTCTTTACAGTTTAATTACTTAGGTTTGTGTTTTTTTCGCATGTGCTTTCTTAGCTTTCTGTCTTGTTTGAATTTAATTTTCAATCAAAAATTGATATGTATATTCAAGTAATTAGAGCCATAATTTTTTTTAGATAAACCTTCGTTATTGCACCACTTCAACTATTCTATCCTTCTAGTTTATCCTTTATCAAAAGAAAATGTATCCCTTGTGAGTATTTTGATCACAAAAGATCGAGGAGCTATGGAGAACCTCACAAAATCGAATTAATTTGCAAAAACAGTGGAAAAACTTGAAAAAGATGATAAATTTACACACAATGTATGCTCAAATATTTGATTAACTGACTGTCTAACATGTGAAAATGTTAGTAACAGGTTTTTATTACATCCATGAGAAAATCGAGAGCATTAGGTGGCTCAAGCTGAGTGTACAAGTCATCAATGCCAAATTGGCCTCAACCCCCCCTAGGTGGGTCCAACTCAATCCCAATCAACCCAAACAGCCACGAATTCTGGTGTGGAGGTGGCTGAAGCATGCTGGATCAATAATGAGCTCAAGGCAGGCGTGGGTGAGCAAGTAGAGGAGGTTTGGGGGCCCAAGGGAGCATTAAATGCTCCAAATCTAGCCAAAAAAGGGCAAAAATCCACCCTAGCGCCCTTGGTCAACTAAAATTCCCCAAAACAATTAGAGAGGGCACACCAGCAATTAATGATGGTGCACTTGTGGACAAAACTGGAGGCTGGGTGAACTGGTTTGCTTGGAAGTGGGTGTGAACACTCTCAAAGTGGGTTTTTGACCAACTATAGTCACTTAATCCAAAACATGGTTTAATTAAGCACATGGGCAATTAAAAAATTATGGATTATGGTACTAAGTGTGGTTACTGTTCTAACACCCCCCCTTAACCATAACTTTGTACATCTCATGAAATATAAGTGGGAGGCCTTGGCAACAAAGGCTCAAGTCACCTCAATACAACAGAAATTTTATTTGTCCATATGAACCGAGGAAAAGAAGTAAAACCTCATGGGATAAAAACTTCCCTAAAAAATGGAGATGGGGCTGAACCTGCAATTAAATTGCAGCAATCACCATCCATCACTCACTCCAAGAAAATCTCTCAAGTGAGTGAAGGTCTTCTCAGTAAAGCACTTGGTGAAAATATCAGCAGTTTGCTCGGTGGATGGGCAATACTGTAGTGAAATCACCCTGTCATGCACCAAGCCCTGAATGTAATGCATGTGGATCTCAATGTGCTTTGTTCTTTGCCTTTGTACTAGATCAGTAGATATCTTGATGGCACTTTGATTATCCACCCAAATATTGGTTGGAGAATCAATAGCAACACCAAACTCCCGAAGAATGCCTTGCAACCAAACACACTGTGTGGCTGCGTTCACTGCTGCCCTGTACTCGGCCTCTGCTGATGAAAGAGAAATTGTATGCTGTTTCTTACTTGACCAGCAAATAGGACCTTCAGCAAACATAAACACAAAACCTGAAGTGGACTTTCTATCGATGGGATCTCCCTCCCAATCGGAATCAGAAAATCCAGCTAGTTGAAGTGAAGAACCAGCTGCATAGTGTACCCCAAAGTTCTTTGTTCCTTGGACATAATGAAGGATCCTTTTGGCTGCCTTCCAATGGATCTCATGTGGCTGCTGCATATACCTTGCTACAGCACTTACAGCATAAGATAAATCAGGTCTTGTATGTGTAAGGTACAGCAAACTTCCGACTAGCTGCCTGTAGAGAGTGCAATCCACCAATGGAGAGTCTTCAAATTCACCTAGTTTTATGCCTGAAAGGAATGGGCACTTGGCTGCCTTACATTCAGCCATTTTAAACTTGAATAACAGGTCTGAAGCATACTTAGGTTGACTCAGCAATATACCTCTCTCAGATTGCTCAATTTCGAAACCCAAAAATTGCCTTAGCAATCCTAGGTCGCTCATGGCAAATTCACTGTGCAAAGAAGCTTTAATTGATCCAATTTGTTTGGTGCAGCTCCCTGTAATTAAGAGATCATCAACATACAGTACAATGACCTGCAAATTATCATCACAATGCTGCAAATAAACATTTGGATCAGACTTGCATCGACAGAAACCAATTGAGAGCAAAAAAGCATCCATTTTGGCATACCAAGCCCTGGGGGCTTGCTTGAGTCCATAGAGTGACTTCTTCAACCTGCATACAAGTGTGGGATCCTCTTGGAATCCTTCAGGCTGCTGCATATATATCTCTTCCTGTAGCTCACCGTGCAAGAATGCACTTTTGACATCCATGCGGTGAACTTCCCAACCTTTACTAGCTGCCATGGCTAGAGCTAGTCTAATTGAGTCCATCTTTGCAACCGGTGCAAAGGTATCTGTATAATCCACACCATGGATTTGTGAGTAGCCCTTATCCACTAACCTAGCCTTATACTTCAGATCAGAACCATCAGCAACAGGTTTGGTTCGAAAAATCCACTTACATTGCACAAGTTTCCTCTTGGGAGGAAGAGGCACCAAATCCCATGTTTTGTTCTCTTGGAGAGATTGGAATTCTTCTTGCATTGCTGCCCTCCACCTTGGATCATGATTAGCTTCCTGATATGATGTTGGATCAGATCCAATCATCATATAACAGTGATCAGCAAGTTCACTCTCATTTGCAAAGGAAGCATTGATTGTTTGAGATCTAGTCTTCCTAGGCTCTTGGGGATTGCCTGCCAATTCACCTGCAGCTTCTATGATTTTTTCAGCCCACTTGGGCCTTGATGGTGACTCATGTACAGCAATGTCATCTTCAGCAATATCAGAAAAATCAGAGGTGGAATCATCACTAATCTCATGAAGGTGTGGAGGAGAGGAGCTTTCCCCCGGTCCAAGCTCAAAATCTGGAATTGGTTCTTCTTCGAATTGCACACTTCTCTCAATGAAAGTTTTAAGTGTGGATGTGTCAAAGAGCTTGTAGCCCTTTGTGTCCTCACCATATCCAACCATGATACATTCCCTGCTCTGTGGCTCCAAAGCCTTCCTTTTTTCTGATGGAATTCGAGCCCATGCTCTAGACCCAAAAATCCTGAAATTTGACACATTTGGTTTTTGGCCAAACCATGCCTCATAGGGGGTTTTTCCTTTGACTGATTTGTGAAAGGCTCTGTTCTGAATATGAGAAGCACAATTGATGGCTTCAGCCCATAGCTTAGGGCTTAGATCCCTAGCTTCAATCATGCAAGTAGCCATCTCCTTGAGAGATCTATTTTTCCTCTCTGCCACACCATTTTGCTGAGGTGTGTAGGGGATTGAATGTTGCATTTGGATGCCACATTCCTCACAAAGGTGCTGAATGTTATTATTCACATATTCCTTTCCATTATCAGTCCTAAGGATCTTTATCTTATGACCACTATGGTTCTCCACTAGGGCTTTCCAAATCTTCAGTTTCTCAAACACTTCTGACTTCAATTTAAGGAAGTAAACCCAGCAGAATCGAGAGTAGTCATCTATGAATGTAAGTACATACCTTGATCCACCATATGATGGAGTGGGAAGAGGACCAATGAGGTCTGAATGTACCAATCCAAGTGGTTGAGTGGCTCTCCTTGCCATTCCCTTCTCATAGCTGCGCTCAGGATGCTTTCCAACTACACACCCAATGCATGCAGCATTTGATGATCTGATTTCTGGAAGCCCTTCCACCATCTCGTCCTTGTGCAATTGCTGGAGATATTTGTAGTTCATGTGGCCAAATCTTTCATGCCACAACTTGGAGGTCTCGTTGGCATGAGAGACAAGAGCATGGTCACTAGAATTTGGAATGAAATTTGAGAATTTGTACATTCTCTCATCATGATCTGCATATCCTACAGCCACAACTTGATTTGAGGAGATTTCTGAGATTTCTACCAAATCTGGAGTGAATGTCACTCTCTTGGCTTCTCCTGTATGGGTCATTTGATAGACTGATAGCAAATTTGCAGCCAATGAAGGTACATAGAGCACATCACTGAAATAGCCATGCTCCATGTCAATCCTACCAATCCCCTTGGTCTGGATTTCTGAATCATCTCCCATTCGAACTGTTGGGCCACCATTCGAATGCATAGAGGAGAAGAGCTCTCTGGATGAAACCATATGTCTGGAAGCTCCTGAATCAATGATAAAGGATGAGGGATTCGAAGTACCTACTGCCAAAGCATGACACTTCTCCTTATTGTCAGGGTTTGAGGTGCTCTCCTTCTTCCTTGCGCCCTCAGGGACTGGGATGTTGTTCTTCTCCAGTAGCTGCGCCATTGAGTCAATGGTTTTCTTCATACATGAGCTCTCTGGATGCCATCCCCTATGACAATAGGTGCATTTGGTCTTTTCCTTTCCCTTCTTGTCCTTCTCCTTTGACAGATTCGAACCCCCATCTGCAGACTTGGTCTTGTCAAACTTCCTCTTCTCTTGCTGCTTCGAATTCTTGGCTTTCTGCTTTCCTTTGCTTGCATTTGAAACACCCATTGCCAATGCTTGGTCCTTTGATTTTATGGTGCCCATCTGAACTAGTTTGTCCTGCTCCTGAGTGAGACACTCCATGAAGGTAGCTAGTGATGGCATTTGCCAATTTCGAAGGGTCATTTTAGCTGAGTGAAATGTGCTAACAAATACTAAAAACTCTGGGCCTAGCTTCGAAAGGATGGACAGAATCAGTTGTTCCTCCTTCTTAACAATTCCACATTGTTGCAGTTGAAGCACCAGTGACTTGAATTTCGTGAAGAACTCCTGGATGGTTTCAAAATGCGCTGGGCTCAAGCTAATGAGCTCGTTTTCAAGCTAGTGGCCTCTCAGTTCATCAGTTTTCCCAAAGAGTGATTCTAGCTTCACCCATACTTCATTGGGAGTTGTCAAACTGTCTGTATGAAACAAGAGTTCCCTTGAAATCCTCAGGCATAGCAATCCATATGCTTCATCAAGTCGATTGTAGTACTTTGCTTTCTCCACAGCAGAATTTGGCTCCACTTCTGTGCCCATGGTTACTCTATAGAGACCCTTAGATCTCAGCTTGATAACCATCTCAGCCTTCCAATCAAAAAAATTGAAGGGTGTGAGCAACATTTGGTTTGATTCCATGACTACTGCGTTAATGGTGAGAAAACTACTGAAACACCTGCAAAAAACACTCAATTTTTATCTGGAAATCCTCTCTAGAATGCAGTTCAACGCTCAATGTTGGCCTGCAACTCACTAAATCCATGATGGCTCTGATACCATGTGAGTATTTTGATCACAGAAGATCAAGGAGCTATGGAGAACCTCACAAAATCGAATTAATTTGCAAAAACAGTGGAAAAACTTGAAAAAGATGATAAATTTACACACAATGTATGCTCAAATCTTTGATTAACTGACTGTCTAACATGTGAAAATGTTAGTAACAGGTTTTTATTACATCCATGAGAAAATCGAGAGCATTAGGTGGATCAAGCTGAGTGTACAAGTCATCAATGCCAAATTGGCCTCAATCCCCCCTAAGTGGGTCCAACTCAATCCCAATCACCCCAAACAGCCACGAATTCTGGTGTGGAGGTGGCTGAAGCATGCTGGATCAATAATGAGCTCAAGGCAGGCGTGGGTGAGCAAGTAGAGGAGGTTTGGGGGCCCAAGGGAGCATTAAATGCTCCAAATCTAGCCAAAAAAGGGCAAAAATCCACCCTAGCGCCCTTGGTCAACTAAACTTCCCCAAAACAAGGAGAGAGGGTGCACCAGCAATTAATGAGGGTGCACTTGTGGACAAAACTGGAGGCTGGGTGAACTGGTTTGCTTGGAAGTGGGTGTGAACACTCTCAAAGTGGGTTTTTGACCAACTATAGTCACTTAATCCAAAACATGGTTTAATTAAGCACATGGGCAATTAAAAAATTATGGATTATGGTACTAAGTGTGGTTACTGTTCTAACATCCCTAGTTGAGCAATTTCTACTTCATTCCCCATTTAAATTACTCTTGCTCTATTTTATTAGATGCAACACTTGAGATATCGACTTTAGATTGAAAGGGTGAATTGCAGGATAGTGTACAACACATGGACATTTCCACACAAATACTTTTCAATCGAGCAATTGCTCAACTTGGTCTTTGTACTTTCAAAGCATATCTAAGTTCATAAGAACATGGTTGTCTTTCTGATCTCTATGTAGGTGGAAGGGTTAAGGAATTGTTGGCTCAAGGGGTATATTAGAGTCGATATCATGAGAAAAATCCGGAGCAGGTTAGTTTAAAGTCTATCATTAGTTCATGTGCCATATTGTTTCTTTTTAATTCTTCTTACCATCAAATATGCCACCTTCCTTCACTTATGCTCTTGGAACTTTTTCGTATTGATGCTTTATAGTAAGGATCATCTTAAACATTATTTCAACAAAACATCTTGTTACCTTTAGCATCTTGGATCTAAGGAGTAAGGTGTTATGATATATAGTAAACATGGAAGCATGTGAAGTATATGCTTTTGGATCATTTCTATGAAAAATTAGATTCAACCAATTTATAGAGACAAACATTGACTTGTATCCTTTTGAAATTGCAAGGTTGCAAATGCAATGGCACCGGTTGAGGCTCTCATAGAGGAATTGCTTGAGTTTTGCACTCTTAAATATGTAAGTGGAATTGCTCACAACATAAGACTAATTTTAGTTTGTTGTAACATATTCATTCATATTAATGAAAGAAATTTACTTCTTTCTTGGATATATAATGGTTTTGTTTTATGTTTTCTTCTCGGTCCACCAAAACCTACATATGGAGCCTAACAATGAGTTTCTATCCCACGCTCCCTTACCCTAAGTAAATTCTTTACTTCATTTCATACTTCCCTAGTGAAGTGACACTTGAGTAGTAAATAATATATGTTTTTCCCAGCTTCCCAACACATAAAACAAATTTTGGGTCCTACCATTACCTCTTATGAAAAGTGCCCATGCTAACACTTTGCTTGAAAGTGTCAACCAGAAAAGAGCTTCATTTTTAATTTCCAGATAGTATCTAACCACCACTCAGAACCTGTATTACTATCAACTACAAATAATGATGAATATCCTAACTTAAATGTATAAGAGCCATCAATAGAATTTCTCAACCACACGAATTCATGTCCTTGCATGCCTAGTTTTATTTAAATATCATGCTTGCTCTGCGAACATGGTTATGATAATTTCTAGTTAGAAAAAGATGTTGATTATTTGGGGTTGGTACACTGGATTTTGACGGAATGAATCTTCTATTCTTTTTCAAAATTATATTTTTAGAATCATTTAAATTCTCAACTCTATCTGATAATTCATGTTATTTTAGGAACCACCTAAAGCTAAGTCATGTAAAGAAGATGCAAGCAAGAAAGCAAAGACTGCAAAAAAATGGATAAGCATGAAATAGGACATTGGGATACTACATGGCATTGGAGGAAGAAGTGTTGTGAGTACATTTCTTCATTCTTGTTTCTTCTTACATATTTGACTAATTCTTGGAATCTGCAGAGTATATTAGCTGAATATTATTTATGGATGGGAATTGTTTGTGGTGGTTTCAGTTTTAGGAAATTCCCACATTTTCCTTATTGTAAAAGATGAATGAACTCTATGATCTAATGAATTTGACTTTGGACAATGCTTTTAGGCTATTTTCTTTTTCATAGTATATTGACCGTCTTATTTATAAATCATTGTATCTAAGCTTTTATCTTTGTTTCTCATAGTTTATTGGTATTCAATATTTGTGAAGGACATTTCTTCTAACATGGTGTACTAACTGTATCAGGAAGTTGTGTACCTCATGTAGTTCTTCAATTTTGTTTCACTCTAGATGTTTATTTTTAATTGCATTCAAGAAGACTAAGATTGTACATATTTGTGGTTATGATAAATCATGACATTCATTTTTAATGTATTGGTATGTTTGGGAGATTATGTTCAGCCTGTTCTTGTATAATGTCCATGCTTGACAGAACCATGACATATGTGGGATGTTTGGACAGAGATGTGGATGGTGGCTTGGCCCACATTGGAAGAAGATGAGTTTGGGACACCATTTGCTCATCCTTTGCTTCTATATAAACTGAAATTCGCATTTCCATGGCATCATCCACCATAGCATAGATACGTTTTACAACTAAAATTCTTACCAAAGTGTTGAATCAACTTGTATGTGATAACAATTGCATTTTTCTTTTTGTCCATTTATAAATTTATTGCATGTACAGGAATAAAATTTATCCAGTTTGGACCTTCCTTATGCGGTGATGATAAAACATATTATTATTCTACGGAAAACCTATGGACTATATACCTTGAGAGAGAAGATAAAAGTTTGACCCTTGGTCTTGTGGGTAAAAGGGTTGTTTCCCCACCTTGATTGTACACCTTGGTGTTGTGGGTGAAAGGGTTGTCTTCCCAATTTGTTATGATCACTCTTGTTGACCTTTGACTGTGTGTTGAACCTTGTTGGTCCTTGTGCTAGCGCCTCCCTCTCCTAGTGTGGGACCTTGACCCTTTTTTCAGGATGACTTACCTTTATTGTTGTGTGCTCCTTTTAATCCTCCTTGAGGTTGCCACTATGTATGGAAGTGCTCCATAGTATGATTGACATGCTAGAGTGTGGGTAAAGGCTGCCTCTGCACATTTGAAAGGAGCTTCTATTTGCTTAATGTATGACTATCCTAAAAGATTGTCATTTATTACAGCAATGGGATTGAAACATCATCCTCAATTCTAGATTGTTTTGATTAATACCTTGCAGTCTATATTTGTCCAACTCCGACCTACAACTACCTATCTCTTTCTCTCACAGGTATGACCATTGTTTCATTAGTGACTTGTATCCTAAGAGACAAAGTCTGATCATAATATATAGCTGAGTATATAAAGGAAGGTCTAAACCATATTTTTTTATCCTTTACATATGCTAGTTTAACTTGTTCATTAATTTATTACTACTGTTGTTATTTATTGTCCTTGGATGCTTCAACTTTAAAAAAAGGGACCTTTGGGAGTGTTAAGTTGAAAGAAATGAAAATTATGTTATATATGTTACCACGTTGTTTTCTTTTACGTATGCTAGTTTAACTTGTTCATCATTTTTTTTAACCATGGGAACAACAACCTCCCAAGGGTATATCCAACAGCCCGCAAGCTAGATATACCAATAACTTCTGACTCGACAGGGGCTGAGACTTCCCGAAACCCACCAGAGGGAGCCTCTATCCTAGGGGAACTTGTTCATCAATTTATTACTACTGATATCATTTATTGTCCTTGGATGCTTCAACTTTAACACAAGGACCTTTGGGAGTGTTAAGTTGAAAGAAATGAAAATTATGTTATATATGTTACCACATTGTTTTATCTGTTACATATGCTAGTTTAACTTGTTCATTAATTTATTACTACTGCTGTTATTTATTGTCCTTGGATGTTTGAACTTTAACACAGGGACCTTTGGGAGTGTTACATTGAAAGAAATGAAAATTATGTTATATATGTTGTATTGCAGTCACTCGAAGTGTTTCATAATTTGGACCTTCCTTATACGGTTATGATAAAACTTATTGTTTCATAGTCTAAAGACTTGAAGGACTAGTACAAGGTAAGCCATTATGGATCTATAGGAACTTGGTAGCCATTATTTTGTATGCTTGAATAATGCAAAATTTGTTTGAATGTCATCATTGTCAAGCAATAACAAATTCTTAAAGGTTGTTAGCTCAATGGTAGAGCACCTACCTTATTATAGGCAGGAGATTGGTGGTTCAATTCCCCCTTACCCTATCATATATTAGTGACTAATAAAATGACTAAATTTGCATATATATGACGTTTAGTTGTATTTAGCTCAGTCATTAATATGTTATCATCTAGTAGTTTATTTAGTCGTATGTTTGGTCATTAATTGTGGCAATCAATGACTAAATCAATGACTAAATCAGTGACTATCAATGACTAAATTAGTGACTAAATCAGTGACTATCAATGACTAAATCAGTGACTATCAATGACTAAATCAATGACTAATAAGTCAACAAATTAATGACTAGTGAAATACGACTAGCTATAAGATAGTGGAAATCGGCTACTATTAGTCACCGACTAAAAAATAGTCGAATTTTAGTAATCTTTTTAGTCATTAATTTGTCATTTTGTACTAGTGTTTCCTCTTTCGCAAGGAATTCTTTCACTGAACACATCAGCACTCCTTTCTCCCAAAATTTTCTTTTGCCATGCTTACAGGTGGCCTTCTGCTTTGGCTTTGGCTTAAGAGTAATTTTCACACCATTTTTCGACACTGTGACTGTGTTGGCTCGGCCATCATAGATCATTTTCCAATCATACTGCCATGGTATCCCTAACAATAGTTGGAATGTGTCGATTGGGATTACGTCGCACCGTACACTGTCCTCTAACTTCCCGACCTTGAAGTTAATCAGGCACTGTCTGGTCACCTTCACATGGTGTCCTTTATGCAACCATGAGATCTTGTATGGGTGTGGGTTTTCCCGACACTTTAAATTTGCTTTGTCAAATACCTCTATTGACACAATATTCTTAGTGCTTCCACCATCAACTATGGTCTTGCAACGCCATTCGTCGATTCACACCTTCATTCGAAAAATTGCTTTTCGTCGTGTCGGCTATTGCTCATCGCGTCTGTTGTTCAAAACCAGTGTCTTGTTGGCTATCATGGCCCGACTTTTTTTCTTACCATCCTCACTTCTTTCGGATGCCGACTCTTCCCTCTCATCGACTTGCTCATCCCTTCGATGTCTGGGTTTCAACTCCTCTATAGCATGTAGGTTTTTTGGTCACTCATATGCCTTGTGTCCTGCTCCATGACACTTGTAACATATTATGGCTAGTTTGTTAGCTCATTTTCTGTCGGTTGGACCACTTCGACCATACGCACCTCAACCACGAGTCTCACAACCATCGCGTCAGTTCTCTTATGTGTTCTCCCTTGTCGATGTCCCTTCCGTCCTTCGACTTTCTTCGATAGATTCCTTTCTATAACCGCTAATTGGTCCTTTTGTGGAAATAGTCTTCACACCCCTACCAGTCATCCTCCCTCTGGTCACTATGAATTTCCTTGACAGTTTCTCTTCTGCCTTCAAAGCTAACTGGTAGGCTTCACCGACTGCTCTGAATCTTGACATGCTCAATTCATCCTGAATGGCATATTTCAAGCCGTTCACATACCTAGCGATAGCTTCTTCTCCTTCGTTGATTTGCCCCAACCGAATCGACAGTCTGTAGAACTTTCTATGTACTAATTCACGATCATCTCCTTTTGTCGAAAGTTCTACAATTTCCAGAACAAGGACATTACATAGTCATTCAGAAAGAAATTTCCTTTCATCTTGGCGACCATCCTATCCCAAGACTTGATTTTCTCCTTTCATTTCTTGACTCTGTGAGCCTGTACATTGTCCTGACACAATGAGGCATGACCTTTCAAACTCAGACATGCAGTCTTAACCCGTTTAGGATCCTCGATCTGCTCTATGTCGAAGTATTTCTCCATATCTGTGAACCAGTCGATCAAGTCTTCTATATCCAAGTTTCCTGAGTAGGTACATATGTCTATCTTCATCCGACCTCTCATATCCCTTATAAGCTTGATGAGTTTTTCTTTTGGTTCATCTCCCACGGCTTCCCGGCTTCTACTTCTTCGACTTCCTCATCGCTATGGTCTAGCGCATCAGGAATACAACCACGCCTTTAATTTTCTTTGATCAATGTAACTTTGTTTGTCAAAGTTCGCATTGTTGGGACGCACTCATCGAACATTTCATGATCAACTATGACTGCTGCACCACATGCTCTTCGTCCTCAGACATTAACGCCTCTGTGAGCCATTTTCAACCTTGGCTGAAACTCCCACTCGTCCAATCGTAACTAGACTTCAACAAGTCGTGTACAACTCTACCCAACCTTAGCTGGAGCTATTCAATGCACTTGCAGGCTTAACACCACTGATGTTCTTCGCTATCCTTCGGCTCTCAGGATACTATAGCTCTGATACCACCTAACGCAAGTCACCTTATACGCTAAGATTCTTTCTTAACAATACACACAACACATGATGCTCACATAGAAAAGATGTAAATAGGATGCCATGAATTGGCTTATATTACTTCTCTTAATGGTTACAATGCAAACTGTAAGGAAATAACTAACTATTGCTGGCCTTAGCCAAATACGATACAGAAGTAACTATATGCTCTCTCAGTGTGTCGACCTCACCCTCTCCTAGTTCGCTGCTAAACTCTGAGCTATGGATCAATCTCTGTTGTTCAAAAGTTGTGTAACTGTTCTCTCCAGTTTACCAATATTCTCCCCGAACACTGCTATGCTTGAATGCCAAGTTCCAAGTGCCAAGTGATCCAACTAATCTCGCCCCATGGCCTTCTACTCTGCTATTGTTGTTCTCGAGACTACTGTAATCTCCGAGACACGCATCCTCTACCTATCATCTCCTCAGATCCTGCAGACCTGCAACTGTCAGCACCCTTGTCATGCTGCATAGCTTCATCTACCCACAATAACTGTCATTAACTTGCTTAGCAACCCCGACCTATTTCCAAGTACTCCCCTTAACTTCTAAGAGTCCTTATGACATACTACAGTAAACCATCATGTCGTCCATACTGTCTGTCAGCTTCGACTCACCTGCTATCTTCCTTATCAACCCACTTCTTCGTGAGTCCCCCCCTTCCTCCTCACTTGGCTCATTCCCAAACCTGTCGGAGTCGTATTTCGACACATGTCGACCTATGACACCTTATGCTCATCATGTCGTCTATCGGACATTGACAGGTCGTGACTCTCGACATTCGTACTTATGGCGACTGCTTCGACAGTTCCCTGCTCGACTTATTGACTTCGACAAGTCAATCTGCTTCTCGCACCAGCGGTCGTCGGCACTCCCTCTGGTCGGCTAGCTTTGACTGATCTTCCTAGGCCCCGATGCTCCTGCATCATTATGGTTGACCACGGTTGACTATGGTTGACTTTGGTTGACCAAGGTTGACTATGGTTGACTTTGGATCGATTATGGTTAACTATGGTCAACCATAGTCAGCAATGCTTAATAACCTTATTATTATTATTAATAAACCATAGTTTATTGCAATTATTATTATTATTATTATTATTATCATTATTATGCCGATAGGCGTTTATATGTTAGATTGTTTGTAGATGGAGGATGAAGTATAGATTTCCTAGATTTACGGTGCCATATGACCATTGTAGCATCAAAATCTTTCACTGGTGGCAGTATTTTAGTTAATCATAGTTAATCATTTAATTAATAGTTTTACTTTTATTTTGTTTTTAAAATTTAAATGTTAACTCACGTGCATTATAATTTAGGCGTCAATTGTGCTTGTGCTATATATATAATGCTTTAGTAAAGGATGAAGTGTCTATGGAATTAGTATAAGAAATATATTTTGGTGAGAAAAATTAGCTTTAGCTAAAGTTATTTGTATCTTTATCTCTCCTTACAAGTATCTATGTTAATAAGCTATGAAAATATATAAATATTGCATATGAAAAGAACAAGTATTTCTCTCAACTAACCATGCAAATATAAAAACATTCCATATGAACAACAGAACGATAGTAAGTGACATTATGTCATGTTCTACTTATATGTTTTGCAAGCATTTTGTCAAATTGTGACATTCATCACTTTTTATGTTAGATTGTGGCATTCCTACATGTTTATGTCACAAAGTGAAATTTATCTTTCCACTATACCTCAAAGGTTATGCAAGGATTTTGTCACATTGCGACTCTCATCAGTGTCACAATTAATGACATTTCTCCATGGTTATGTCACACTATGACATTCATTTTTGCAATGTTCCGCGAAGGTTTTATTAGATTTTAATCGTGAATTTCATCACATTTTATGTTAGATTGTGACATTCCTACATGTTTATGTCACAAACTGAAATTCATCGTTCCACTGTACCTTGAAGGTTGTGCAAGGATTTTGTCACAGTGTGACACTAGTCAAGTGTTATGTTTAATTTTGACATTCCTCCATGGTCATGTTTTATTATGGTTCTCTTCCTTAATATCACATTGTGATGTTCATCAAAGAGCATGTCATGTTTCAACATAATATGGTTTTGTCACATGTGACGTTCATGAAGGCTTATGTTGGATTAGACCATCTATCGAGGCTTATGTTGGATTGCAACATTCATCTATGGTACATTGCTTAGTCATTTTGTCACATTGCAACATTTATCAAAGATCGTGTGAGATTGTGACATTGATCAAGGCTTCTATTGGATTGTGACATTCCTTCATGGTCATGTTGCATTATGGTTATGTTCATTAAAATAACTCTGTGACGCTCATCATAGAGTATGTCACATTTTGGCATAATATGGATTTGTCGCATTATGATGTTCATGAAGGATTATGTTGGATTAAACCATTTGTTGAGGCTTATGTTCGATTGTGACATTACTCCTTCGTACATTTGTTAATCGTCTTGTAATTTTTTTTCACATTCCGACATGTCATTGAGGGATATGTTGGATTACGACATTCAAGATTGTGAAATCCCTACATGGTGTATTCGTTAATCATTTTGTCACGTTGCTACATTCATCAAGGATTATGTTGGATTGTGACATTCCTCTATTGGTCACTATAATTGCCTATTAATTTAATAAACAAAGTGCTCAATATAAATTTTCAACCCAAGGAAATCTGGTTATTTCAAAGGTAATCTAGCAAAATATATGTATAAACATAAAGTAACTGATAGATCAACTAAAATTCACTCAATCTACCTAATTACTAAGTCTATGCTATGTTCACTACTCAATCCAACTTCAAATACTAATTTGACTACTAAAAGATTAAGAGAATTCACAATCCTTCTACTATATCAATTCTGGAAATGACTACTTCAAGAATGAAATAACTAAATTGATTTTGCAAGAAGTTAAATCCTAGATCATCATCATAAAAAGGGATCCAACCCACAATTTCAATACTCAACCATAAAGGAAATCAATCTTCCTGTTCTATAAATCCATATTCCATCTACCAGTTTCAGCAGTTCATGAAAGGAAACAAATAATGAGAAAATGCAGTAGTAGAGCACATGTGTAACACCAATAATCAATAACACACTTGCAAATAGAAACTACGCATTATTTAATCAACTGTTTCAACAAATTGAGAAAAGCTACGAATGGAAAATCCTACGCTTAATGCTCACACTGTTCAGTAAGCCAAGAGAAATGATAATTGAAGAATCATACGCTTAATATTCAAACCGTTTCAGCAAACCAAAAGGAAATCTAATTGCAATTCCACACCAAACAAAATAAAGGAAATGAACAGCTAACTAACTCAACAACTCTGAGAGAAGTTGGGCACTTGCCTCCTAAAAAGATGGCACTAAAATATACTAGAAATAAGTACATAGTAGATTAACCATTTTCATTAATAGAATGAGGTTCAATTGAAGAGTTCTTCCACTCTAGTAACAAATTCTATTCAAAATAATCCTAACCTTTTGAACCATCTTGTCTTATTATCAATACTAGACAGGACAATTCAGGTCCTCTTCATTCGGATAGCCATGAAGATCGAATATCTTCAGGCTGTCAAATCAAGACATCAAAAATAGAAATAGTTACATTCATGATTACATTGAGCTAAAATATGTTTCATAGGCACCGATGCTCTCACAATTCGAACTGATCATATACCAAGTGAGTTTCAGTTGGCCACGTGGATGCATACTTGAGCTCTTTCTGCAATGAACTGAACTAGAGCCCTTGAAAGAGTGACTACTAGCCACATACTTCTTTATCCATGTGTATCAGCAAGCCGATACACCCGAATACCATGTTGTGTAAGTTAATTTCATCAATCTGTCACAAGTCATCTTAATTAGGAAACAAAATTCATAGAAATAAGAACATTTATGCATTAATATAACAAAGTAATAATAAATTATACCTGTTCAAGATCATTCTTTTCCTTAGTAAAGATAACGACTTGGATAAATTAATAAGGAGAAGCAAGGAAAAAGGATCACAATAGACGTGAGCAAAAAGGGTCATTTCTGGCACCCAACATCTACCTCCAACTATCCAATTGCATGTCCTCATGCAACAACCTCCAGTTAATCTGAATCCGAGTTTGCATCAAAAATTTTCTTATGGAAGTTAGTGAGATTGAAGGAAGATTCAGGATTATCTGCATGGTTTATATACCCTTTGCAAGCAACAAACTCTGCCCAACACTTCTTTTCTACCTTTTCGGTCAATTTATATATACTCCCATATTCCTTCTCAGGAAACCATATGAGTGGGAATCTAAAATGTAATCCTAGCCAGCTTGGCCCACATGTTTTAATACACTTGATATTCTCAGGAACTCGAGATAAAGCATATTTAAAATTTTCAAAACAGTAAGGGTCTCTTGTTTTTAAGGACTCAGAAGAAGCTTCCCACCTATGCTTACTGCCTTACAATTGATAGGGCTCTTGCTGTGAGATAATTCTGTCACATGTAGATATAATATGTTGTTGAAATGTTGTTATCTGATTATCCGTTTGAGGAGAGGAGATTTTTTTTGTATGTCTTTCAATAATGGTTGCAGGGGATTGAGGTTCACCTCAGATCCAAAGAGTAGAAGTATCCTCATTTATTTGAATAGTCTGAGAGGCATTCAACTAGTTCATCTCATTGGTGACGAAGGAAGTAAATTCCCTCAAATGAATATACCCGATATGAGGAAGAAGATTAGAATGAAGGGCCATGAAGCATGCCAATTCATGTAAATATAATTCACATAGTAATTTTTTCCCCTAGAAATCACTCCAGGTAAAGGTATTCAAAAACCGATGGGCTGTAACAAACTGATGGGGCCTCCCTTCCTTTAGATATTTTAGCTTATACAGAGTCAATTTTTCATAAAGGAATACAAAATAGGATGGTGATGGGTCCCTAAAACCTAATATTTTCTGAAGTAAATTATACATTTTCTCATTCTCCTGCTTCATGGCCTTAAAAAAATTTAGTTCCTTCAACTCTTCCTGCAAACTTTTCTAGCGAAACCCTTGGATGATTAGTTCTTCGGCCCATCTCTCTCTGAGTTATTTAATGAATTTCCTATGTTCATGCAAGGGAACCATTGCTTCCTTACACAGGGTAGCGCGATATCTCCATTTACTTATTTCAAGCTTCAACAGAGATATTTCCTTTGCCATCTCCTGATCCTATTCAACTTCTGTGTCCAACTCAATAATATACAGAGGTTCCTGAACCTTTGCTTTACCATCATTTTCCATGGGTAGAGTTTGGTCCTTAGTTTCTAAATCATGATGTTCAGCAACTAATACCTGTGTTTTGGAAGCTTCTTCTTGACCCACAAGTTATGAGACTTCAGCAATTTCTTCTTGTGCATCTGGTTCTTATGTTACAGTGGCTTCCTTTTGGATTGTTGATTCTTGTATTTTAGCACCCTCTTTTTGGGTCGTTGGTTCTTGTTTTTCAGCAGGCTCTTTTTGGGACGTTGGTTATGAGACCTCATCAGTTTATTCTTGTGCCACTGGTTCTTGTGTTACATTGCCTTATTTTTGGATTGTTGGTTCTTCTGTTTCAGCAACCTTCAATTGCTAAGGAAATGTTTTCTTTGATTCTTGCATTCCCTAGTTAGGGGTCAGCATTTCCTATGCAATATTATCCTCAGATTCCTTACCTCATAATTCTTGATTATCCATGGTTGAAGGGGTTGCTTCCATGTTCTGATTCTGCTTATCATCCACCATTGATTATGCTTGTGTTGTCCCATTATTTTCTTGTCTCAGTTGTACAATTCTCTAGGTTGAAATTTCCATGAGAGTGATATTGTATCCTTCATTCTTAAATATGTCCCCGCATTCTAGGCACATAAAATCATCGTGCTCCATATTTTCTGAAACAAAGGGTAGACTTCCCATTTGATCAACAACTTTAGCTAATGTGCTCAATCTACAAACTGCCTGAGTCTTTAGTACTTCCTTCAGCCGTTGCAGTTCCTCCCCGAGAACCTGCACCTCCTGTTTCAGCAATTCATTCTCTAAGAGAAGAGTTTCCACTTTAATTTGACCCTCTCTTGAAGCAGGCTCTTGTGGATCGATATACTTCAGAATTGAATTTGTGCTACCCCCTGGTTCTTGTGTTTCAGGGAGTGATCGAGGTTTTAGAATTAGAACCTCAATGTATTTTTTGGTCATTTGTGCTGCGTCTACTGCAACAAAAGCTCATGTACTTATTCTTTTCAATGGACTGGGCGACTGATTTTTGGTACACAATCTCTTCTTATTTATTTGTGGCATAGGGGGGGTGAAAACCTATGGGAGTATTTCGACATCCTCTGAGAGAGAAAAAGGAGACTCATCATTTCATGATGATCCTTCCCTCAACTTACTAGCTCCTCCTAGTTCAATAAGAGATTCAATCTCCTGAATGATTCTCGTTTGGATTTCAGTACCCTCCCTCATTTCTTCTACATTAGATTTTGTCTATTGGAATGGGATTCCGATAGGCTCCTAGTGGTGTATGTTTTGAGATTCCTCTGTAGTCACAACTTCCTCCAAATCCCTTTCTTGATCATTCTCTACTTCTTAAGATTCCCTATCTCTCACCCAAACTCTATTTGACAGGCTCCACTCATCTTCCTCTTCACTTTAATTATCACTTTCTTCCATGGCCACGTGGTCTACTGCTGCCCCAACAACGAATTTCCCCCAATATTGGTTTCTTTACTCAAGGGCTCTTAATATTAACAACTTAATGAGGCCATGGTTAGTGATGGAGGCTTGAGGATATTGAGACTCCCTTTCATAGTGTGCCATGTTTTGCAGGGTCCTCAGAATATAATAGGCTATATTAATTATTGTTACATGACGCAGGTGAGAGAGAAAAACAAAATCATAGGAATAGACGACTGGGTACCTACCTTCACATGTGATATATTTCTTCAATAATACTCTAGCCTGGTCCCATGGGAGAGGAAAAGACTCTAACGGTTGTTCCTCGTCCCCTTGTTTGAACAATTTCTCCTGCTTCGAGGAAGTCTTCTTTTGCATTTGGGTTGGGCACCTTTCGGCCAAACCATGTCATACCGTTCCTGGGAAATCATGTCACCTCTGCTAAAATGTGGTCAGAGACTTCAACCCTCAATGCCCCAACTTATGAGTGGTATTCTATAAAATCATGGGAAAATTGTAATGCCATTCCTTCATTGAACCGATTCAATTTCTCAAAATACATCGTACATCCTGCTCCTTCAAAAAATATGAAAACCTATCCATTCTGGTGCAAAGCATCCATTGTTGCAGGTTTATGTCGGATTGTGAAACCCCCCCATAATGTCTTTCTCCAGAAATCTCAAACAATGCAAGTAGAAACTTCCCAATTCGGATGTCGGAGTTGCAGCGTGTAGAAACAAAATGAACAGTGTGGAGTCCGTTGGCTATTTTTGGAAAGGTGGTGTAATTATGGAATAGTCTCGTTTTAAAATTTATTCCATGGATTGGATGAGATGATGGAGGTAAATAAGTATGGGAGAGGGTGGTTATGTGTCCCTCCAACTGGAAATATTAGCTAGAAATTGCTGACAAATATATGCAAAAATAGTATAATTATGATTACTTTGTCAATTTATGCCTAGCCTACCCGTGCTTACAATCCGTACCTTTGCGCTTACCGTGACAAATTGTCAGCACTCCGAGGTGGCCCACTTTTGCTATCAAATCGATTGATGAAGGAATCCTTCATCACATGGTTTCATATAATTGGTAAGCCTCTATCAAATAACATAATTGAATGTGTCCATATCAGAATTAATTGTATTAGTGAGTGGAAAGTTTGGCATATTTTTGGCTTCATTTTTGGAAAACTGTAGCACGAATAATACTGATTATAAAATTGGCAAGGTAAGATTACAGCCAATTTGTTGAAATATTCCTCAATTAAATTTGCAAGACATATTTTAACAGGTTACGAGGAAATCCAAAGAATTTCATAACTGATGCAAGCTGAAAATCGAAAAGATGGCAGTGGTTCAGCGGATAGCGGAGATATTGACAGTGTTTTAGCAAAAAAATGGCAGAGTTTCAGAAGGAAGTGGAAAGGTTGGTGGATTTTTCGCCAAAAGTTTAGTAGAGTTTTAGTAGAAAGCTTGGCGGAGTTTTTGACGAAAGTTTAGCGGAGTTTCAATGAAAAGGTTGGAGGAATTTCAGAAAAAGTGGGAATATTGGCGGTGTTCCAGCCGATGAAAAAATTCAACAGCATTCGAATGAAGTTCAATGACTTAACATAAATCCATAAATGTCCATTGGATTCACATCATAATCACCACAGAATTCCATTTCCATATTTCATCATATATACGACATTCCTCATAAGATTTCAAATGTGCTAATAAAAAAAAAATATTTCATATTAAAATCACAAGTATCCAACATTATCATTAAATCAATCATCCATTAGAAACGTATTCATTTATCACATATATCGCTAATCAGTCAATAGTTTATTCTAAATCAACATATAAACAGTCATTTATCTTGGTTTCTTTAACTGGGTCACTAACAATTAAGTGTTGTCAATATCGATAGTCATAACGAGGTTGAGGGGAATTACAATACATTCCTCCATGGTTTTGTGGAATTGGGACATTTATAGAGGTTTAGGTTGGATTACGATGTTCATGAAGTCTTGTGTTGGATTGCGACACTCCTCCATGGTCCTGTTGCATTACGGCTATGTTCCTTAATATCACATTGTAACGTTCACCAAAGAGTATGTCACATTTCAACATAATATGGTCTTTTCCGTTGCGATGTTCATGAAGGCTTATGATGGATCATGCAATTCATCAAGGCTTAGGTAGGATTGCGACATTCCTCCATGGTACATTCCTTAATGGTTTTCTCACATTGCGACATTCATCGAGGTTTATGTTGGATTACAATGATCATGAAGGCTTGTTATATTACATTAACATTAATATTATATTACTTTTGTTATAGTAATTTTTAATATTTTCATGTTCCATGATTTAAATGTACTTAGACATTCATATAACTTTTAATATACTAAATTACCATAAATATCTTATTACTTTTCTAGCATTACTTAAATAAATTATAACACTATCAAATGTCCCTATTAACTATATATAATTTTATTCTACTATTACTCTTCTCATATTATTATAGATAATTGTTGTTTTTAATTAGATATTAAATAGTTAATTTTAACATGTATGAAATTTTGTCCATACTTTGTGACAATAATCAACCATCCATAAATTCAATAATATTAAATGCCATAATTCATTAAGGGTTATGTTGTTGCATGTGACATTCATCAAGGGTTGCATTGTGACATTCATCGAGGGTTAGGTTGGATTATGACGTTCATGAAGGCTTGTATTGGATTGCGATATTCCTCCATGGTCATGTTGAATTATGGTTATGGCGACATTAATCAAAGAGTATGTAACATTTTGACATAATATGGTTTTGTCGCAATCTGGAATTCATGAAGGCTTATGTTGGATTGTAGCATTCCTCCATGGTACATTCCTTAATGGTTTTGTTGCATTGCGACATTCATCGACAATTATGTTGGATTATGACATTCATCAAGGCTTGTGTTAGATTGCGACATTCCTCCATGGTCATGTTGCATTATGGTTATCTTCCTTAATATCACATTTGTGACATCCATCAAAGAGCATGTCATGTTTTGGCATAATATGGTTTTGTCCCATTGTGACATTCATGAAGCCTTATGTTGGATTACACCATCTATCAAGTCTTATGTTGGATTGTGACATTCCACCATGGTTCATTCCTTAATTGTTTTGTTTCATTGCAACATTCATTGAGGTTTAGGTTGGATTACGATGTTCACGAAGGCTTGTGTTGGATTGTGACATTCCTCCATGGTCATGTTGCATTATGGTTATATTCCTTAATATCACATTGAATGCCAATTTCATTAAAATTGGACATATTCTAGTCCAAGTCACTTTGAAGACGGGTCAAAAACAACCTTTATGAACCCCAAAAATCAAGCAAAATCTGGTTCCAAAAGTGCCAAATCCGGTTCCAAAAGTGCCAAATCCAGGTTCCAAAAGAGCCAAAAACCGAATCCAAAAGTGCCAAATCCAGTTCTGAAAGTGCCCAAAAACCAGTTCCAAAAGTGCCAAATACAGGTTCCAAAAGTTCCGAAACCGGTTCCAAAAGTGCCAAATCCAGTTCCAAAAGTGCCAAAACTGGTTCAAAAAGTGCCAAATCTCGTTCCAAATGTGCCAAATCCAGGTTCCAAAAGCATACCTTTTATTTTGATATCGCCACTTTTGAAATTGGTTTTTGTGCTTTTCTGATATGATAAATATGATAATGACACTTTTAGAACCTGATTTTCCCCTTTTTTGAAGGCTACTTTTGACACTTCCAATACTTAATTTTGAAATTTTAAAATAGATTTTTAGCACTTTCAAACTCTGATTTTTCATTTTCGAAAACCAAACTCGACACTTTACAAGAATTATAATCACAGTGAAATTGAACATACTAGTGCAAACAAACATTCAAGTGCATTATTTCACAAAATACTTTCATTTTATCCACAATTGGCCTCACATCACTCATGCCATTCAGGTGCAGCAAACAAGGCCATAATTGATCTAGCAAGAATGTATCATTGACATCTTGGCAAGTATAAGTTTTTGTTATAATACAGTTCCCTTCCTCGTTACAAACATGTTTTTCTTTTCGAGTCATCTACAATCACTGTATTTGTAGCATCCAAAACCATAGATCAAAATGTACCAAACTTTGTTTAAAGGATTGAAAAATACATAAGGATTTCCATCACCCTAATAACCCTCTGTAGCGATGCAAGAACAATATTCTTGTGTTAAAATTACTCTAAATTGTTCCCTTTGCAATCCCGTTCTTTGTAATAATGTTGGAAACAACTCGTCAATGTTTTTTTGTTGTGCAGATGTCCATACCCCAACTTCAAATATACTAAAGAATTTTTCAAAAACTTCGTTTAATCCTGGACGTATAAAATAATACTTTGTGGGTGATTCGATATCCATTGTTCATGGCAATCCGAATTTCTTTTTTTTTATGAACCGTGTGTAACAAAACTCCATTGAAATAAAAATTAATCAATGGTTTACTGGTAACAAATATTCTAGTATCTGCAAAGAATAAAAACACACACAACACAATCAATAAAATATTATGTTTCAATGTTTCTAAGTATATTGCTTTCATGTTCTACAATTTTTGAAACACATCACCAAATACGTGATCCTATGTCCATAAATAATATGAGAATTGTCCAATAAATTTTACATCAATTAAATGTAGAAGTTGTCAAAAATATACAAATCATTAAATGAATTGTTGTCTGTATAATATGACAATCATTTGAAGTTGAATGTCCTTAACCAATGCCCCATTTTTGAATGAGGGCCAAGGTAAATGAAGGGGAGTTCAACCCTTCTTCTTCCCACTATTATTCTCATAATAGTTCTAGACTGCAAGAAGGGTGGGTCGATCCTTCTTGTGTTCACCATTCTAGATACAGGTGAATTGTTGGATATTGGTGTTCACAATTATCTACTAAACTAAGGGATGGTTGATCCTTCTTCTCGGAAGGATACATTCGGTATAAATATTGTTTATATGTTATAACTTAGACAATGTCCCAATCCCTACCATTTACTGTGGAATTCGGTAGTCAGGAATTGTCGTCCCAGCCTTCGTAGATTAACTATTTGTATATTTCTCTGTTAAGTGAAGGCTCGGCTGGCCCTTCTTGTGATTAGTATTTTTCCAGTCTTCACCATTCTGGATATACCTAAATTGACAGCCTAGCCTTCGTAGGTTGAATATTTACACAATTACCTCATAAATGAAGGGGTGACTAACCCTTCTTCTGCCTAGTATTATTTTCATAATAGTTCTAGACTGCAAGAAGGGTCGTTCGATCCTTCTTGTGTTCACCATTCTAAACCCTTAGAAAGGTGTTTAATTGATGATCTAAACTCTGTGGACTTAGGCCTGGAAGTGGCTACACCTAGATTCCCTTCTCTTGTAATCATTGCTGACCCAACTCCGCTTATTCCCCTGATTCTTTGTCCAGTTCCTACTGTTGATTCTTCTGTGTTGAGTGGGGTTGGGACTTTGAAACCCTCTATTACTAGAATGGATCCTGTTTTGAAAGGGGATATTTCTTACCCTAATCTAGACCCTACTCCAATTGGGGAAAAGTTATGTCCTAAGACCTTTACTAGTTCTTTACTCAACATGTGCGGAATTGATGGTTCACCTTTAAATATTTTTGCTGTAGATCCCTAGTTCTCTGATGATGTGGAAATCCCTTCAATTAGATGTATGAATGTCATGATCAGGAGAAATAAGAAAGTTAAGGAGAAGGAAATAGACTATACTTTTATTCTGTTATCTAAACGTTTGGTGAATGAGGTTTCAGTGATAAATTCTGGTTTTCCTTCCACTCTCGGGACCCTTAGAGAAGCTGAGTCCTATAAAATTTTGACTTAATGTCAATTATTCCTTTCGACATTCATGGTATTGGTGGGGTTACAAAGGCTAGGACCCTAATCAATTTCCTAAAAGATAATAGCCTTGATTGTTTTTTTATTCAAGAAACTATGTGTTCGGCGAGTCAGGTGGTTGAAGTTTTCTCAAAACACTGTATGGGTTGGTATTTTAGTGCCATAGACTCCTGTGTCCTGTCGGGTGGTTTGATTTTTGGATGGAACCTTGTGACTATGTCCTTCAAAACATTCAAAACTATGGGGGGGCTTTTGATGAAATCCCGGTTCCTTGCTAGTGATTTTAACTTTGCAATTATTAATATGTATGCTCCTTATAAGGATAGGGAGACTTAATGGTCTGGACTTGATGACTCAGGGATGCTGAATACTAAGAATTTGATTGTTGTAGGTGATATCAATCTAAGTCTATCGGCAGAAGAAGTTTTGGGTCCTTAGGGCTTGGAAGATGATTTGGATGATTATTTCAAAAACCTATTTCAGAAAGCTCATTTTGTTTATGTTTTATCCAGGAAGATGGCAGCTACTTGGAGTAATAAATGTTCTGGAAGTTGTTGTGGCTTGGTAGATGATTTGGCTGATTATTTCAAAAACCTATTTCAGAAAGCTTATTTGGTTGATGTTTTATCCAGGAAGATGGAAGCTACTTGGAGTAATAAACGTTCTAGAATTTGTTGTGTTAGTAAACATTTATACCGCTTCATTATTGCCAAGTTAATGGCCTCCAGATTCTACAGATAGAGGACTTGGATTGAACATTCAAATATTTCGGATCATCAAGCAATAATTTTTCAATTTGAATATTTACATAATATGATGAATAGAACCTAAAGGTTTAACATCAGTTGGTTGGATAACAAAGATTACTATGACTTGGTCAGGCATTTTTTGTCTTAGGCCGAGAGCCCTCTTACTCTCAATCCACTGGATTCTCTAATCTATAAAATTAAAGGTCTAAAAGAGAAAAGAAAAGATTGGGAAAAGTTAAAGAAAGCGCAGGATCAATTTGATCTTATTTATGTTAAAAGTCAAATTAAGCTCTTCCATAAGCTTAATTCGGATGGTATATTCTTAGAGGAAGATCATATTGAATTAAAGCATTTACAGGCGAAACTTGATGAGATCTTGAAATTAGAGGAAAGGTCGTGGAGAGTAAAAAGTCGGGCCATTTGGGTTGAGTTAGGAGATAATAATACTCGTTTTTTCCACAATCATGACTCGCATAGGAGGAATGTGAATTCTATATGGGATATCAATTATGATAATCAAGGTATGGAAGTGAGTGACCAAAAGAAGATTGAGGAGCTGGCTCACAATCATTATAAAGACTATTTTGTAGATCCAAAGTATTCAAGTATTGATACTTAGTTGAATGTTTTGAAACTTTTTCCATCCTTTTTTTCTCTTGAAGATGGGGAAGAGGTGGGAAAACCTGTAACTATGGAAGAAATTGAGAAAGTTTTAAAATATTTTAAAAAAGAAGAGAGTCCTAGACCGGATGGTTGGTCGATTGAATTGTTTATTGCTTTTCGGGACATCATGGGCACAGGCTTACTGAAGATGGTTGAAATTACTAGAGTTGAAGGCTTGATAGCAGGTGGGATGAACTCGACTTTTTTGACCCTCATTCCTAAAAAAAACAAGCCATGATCTTTTGATGATTTTAGACCTATTGCACTTTGTAATTTGACTTACAAGTTGATTTCAAAGATTACTGCAAACATGATTAAACCTTTCCTTTCCAAGTGGATGTCTATAGAGCAGTTTCGCTTTCTTGTAGAGAGAAAAATCTTAGATGTTGTGGGAATTACTCAAGAATATTTACATATGGTCAAAACAAAAAATCAAAACTCCTTAATTTTAAAAATTGATCTTGTTAAAGCATACGGTCAAGTAAATTGGGACTTTTTGAAGTTATTCCTTTTGTAGATAGGGCTTCCGAGGTTAGTTATCAACTGGATTATGGCATGTGTGACGACAAAAAATTACTTTGTTCTCATCAATGGAAACACTACTATATTTTTCAAAAGTTACAGAGGGGTTAGACAAGGATTCCCTATCTCTCTATTGCTTTTCTTGTTGCTGATTGAAGGGCTCAACCTTTTGATTGGCGATGCAAGATCTAAAAGGACAGTAAAATGTATTAAATTTTCCAAGGATTTATCAATCACCCACTTAATCTTTGTGGATGATTTTATCACGTTTGGCTCTGATACTGTGGAGGAATGGCTATTTTTTCCAAATATGTTGAGTCTCTTTTGTAAAGCTACTGGTATGCAAGTCAGTCAAAGAAAATCTGTTTTTCTTAGCAACCTGGAGGATAACCTTTTATTGAGTGAAGTCTTAAAATTTTATGCCCTTCAATTCCTCTTCTTTGGATGAAGGAATCAAGTATTTAGGTTCTTATATAAAACAAAACTTCTATGGTGTACATGATTGGAGGTGGTTAATCGAGAGATTTGGGAAAAGGATTAACCTTTGGTGTTTGAAATTTTTTATTTTGGGTGGGCGTCTTATTTTACTCAAGTCTGTGTTGAGTAGTTTACCGGTGTATTAGGAATTGCTTGCTCAAATTCCTCTTTCTGTTGTACATAAAATTAAGAGCTTAATGTTTACTTTTTTTTGGTCTGGTAACAAAGAAGGTGGTCACTTTCACCTTGCCAGTTGGGATTCCTTATCATTTCCAAAGAAGTATGGGGGTGGAATATAAAAAATATTTTATGGTTCAATATTGCGTTGTCTTTAAAAATCCTTCGGCGTGGTCTGGTGGGAAATAATATTTGGACCAAGGTTTTACATGTCAAATACATCAAAGTGGATGTTTCCTGTCGATTAAGGAAACCTGTTGTTGTTACTCGTAATGCTTCTTTCATATGGAAAGGTTTTATGAAAATCTATCCCTGGATTTGTCACTTTTGGCATGGTAGGTGGGTCGTGGCAGTGAAGTATTTGTTGGAATCGACCGTATTCTGGCATTTAATTCTAATTGCACATTATCTCAGGATCTTCGTAATTTTTTTGCTAGTTATGGTATTTTTACCCTGAATCAATTCAAGGGATCTAACAAACAGGTGCTAGATAATTCATATTGGCTTACTCCATCTGATCTGGGACTAGCGGTTAGCTGGAAGGATGAATGGATTCTTTATACTTAGAACTTAAATCTTGTTGGATTCCATCTTTCTCAGGACCCTAATGTTTTGTCTTGGGTAAAAAATCCCATTGATAGATAGGTTACTACTAGAGATATGTATCAGAGAATTGTGGAGTGGCATGTGGATGCTCCTTGGATATGGTGGTTCATTTGTATGTGGAAGTGGCAGGTCCCCCTAAAAATTAAATGTTTTTTATGGTTGGTCTTCAATAATAAAATCTTAACTTGGGAGAATTTGACTCGTCATGGAAGATATGGACCGAATATTTGCTATATGTGTAGAAACAGTGGGGAATCTGTTAATCATCTTTTCCTACAATGTGCTTTCTCTTCGATTTTGTGGAGGCTGATTTGCAAGGAACTCAAGTTTGATGATGAGTAGCTGGATTTGGACTTCGACTATATTTATCATGTTTGGACAAGAAAGTACAGAAAATTCAAAAATTGTCATGGTTTAGTGGCATGGACTTTATGAAAGGCTCTTAATATGGTTATTTTTCAATATTCAACTCCTTCTGTGAAGCAGACTTTGTTTTCTTTCTGGAATTTGTTTCATAGGTATTCAAAAGACTATGTTGTCTCAAACAATCAAAACAGACATCTAAAATTGAATTTAGGTGATATTGATCATGTGGTTGGTTTCTTTGATGCTGCGTCTAATACATCAAAATGTGGCGTTGGTTTTTACATCAAATGTGGAAAGGAGATCTCACTAGTGTTTCGTCGGGTATGTGGTCCGGGAACAAACACTCAGGAATAACTCCCTGGACTTTGGGGCATCCTGAAAGTGGCTTGGCTATGTGGATTGGGATCTATCAGAATTTTTGGTGACTCAGTGGTCATTGTAAAATGGGCCAACAATCTTGCACATCTAAAAAATGTTCATCTCTTTCACTAGTGCATAAGAGTTACGCGCTTAATGTCTTGGTTCTCTTATCTCTCTATTGAACATATTTTTAGAGAAAACAACGATACTGCAGATGCATTGTCCAAAGAAGCGCTCGATGGAGATTCCAGTGCTCTTCATTGGGAAGAATGGGTAGATGAGCAGCTTATTCAAACTGGTTCTTTGCTTTCCTTTTTTTTCTGAAGTATGATAGTTTTCGTCACTTGTATTGATGATTGTTTCGAGTTGTGGTGATAAGGGGATGGTTTAGTCGCTTCAACTCCTTTTTGTAACTAGTCTATGTATTTATGATGTGAACAAACTTATTTATTAAGTCAGTTTTTACGAACAGACCGAGATCTCTCTCGATTAGTGCTATGTACTTTTTCATTTCTCTGAAATAACAAAAGTACAGTATTTTTTCTCTAAAAAAGGTTCATAACTCATAATTGTAACTCGAAAACCTTGCAAAATTATAAAACTGTGTGAGCCCACATTCTCAAGCGAACATGAAAGCTCATACTAAGAGTTCTATATCCTTACAAAATTAATGGACACAAATGACATAAATATTTGTCATTCAAAATACGTTACTAGTGCTTATGTCGAAAACACAAAAACGAATAAATGTATAGATAATAACAACATACCTACACCTATATATGGAAGTTTCTTTCTTACAGTTATGAAGTTTCTTTGCGTTAATAATCTGAAATATTTTTTTATTTTTTATTTCAATTTTTTGGTATAGCATTAATTAGAGTTGAAATAAATCCTCATATAAATTAAACTAAATTTTAAAAAAAACTTTAATAACACATTATAAATATTGAAATATTAAATATATTTCATTAATTAAACTAAATTAAAAAAAAACTATAATGACACATTATAAATATTCAAATATTAAATATATTTATAGAAAAGAACGGTAACAATTTAGGACAAATAAAGCTTAAAGAATCTAATTCGTTCATAAATTATTATTCCCCTCTTCATTTACGTTTAATTTGTCCGTTATAATATGTATACTTTTAATAGATTAAATTGAGAAGAAGAAACAATCTTCTATAAAATTTTTATTATTTTTTATTATATTATATTATTTACTAGATCATAAATTGATATTTTTTACACATTATAATATCTATACTTTTAATTGATTAAATTGAGAAGAAGAAACAATCTTCTATAAATTTTGATTATATTATATTATATTTACTTAGATCATACTTTGAAATTCTTTACAGTAATTCTTTATGATAGTCAAGTTATATGATAAATTGATTTTGTGTATTAAGTGAAGTAATTTTTACTTCTGTGAAAATTTGTGTATTCTTTTTTATTTTGTAATTTGGAATTACATAAAAACAATTCTTATGGAGTTATGAGACAGATATGACTAATATATATATATATATAATGAAATTTTTTGCATTTTTATTATTATTATGTAAATTGGATTATATAGAAAACACTTCTTATTGAGTTATGAGGCAGTCTTGATTTATAAATATTTATTAATTGATTAATTATAGATAATGTAATTTGAAATAAATTAAAATAGATCCATCTTAAAGGGGATCTACCAAGTGTCTACCAAGTACAAAGAGAGATCAAATCTCTCCAAGTGGTAACCTCTTTTTAGAGTATAAATGTTCAGAAAGCCTTTTAATTTATCTAATTTGTGTAGTTATATATATATGACACTGTAGATGTTTTAAATAGCCAACATGTTAGTTTTTATAATATATATTTTTAAAATAAATACGTGTCAACTCTAAAATGAACACATAAAAAATTACACATCTCTCCTTAATAAACTGTAAAATA
Organism: Larix kaempferi; assembly: GCA_027924585.1. Classification (NCBI taxonomy): domain Eukaryota; kingdom Viridiplantae; phylum Streptophyta; class Pinopsida; order Pinales; family Pinaceae; genus Larix; species Larix kaempferi. The sequence goes on from BSBM01000135.1 coordinate 2,562,260, forward strand.
CGCCTCTTCCAAACAATCACAATTTTTCAATAATAATTTAAAACAAACCTATGATTTCTAAATAAAAAACAAATTTTATTAAATGATGAGGCAACCCTCAACTATATTGACCAATCCAACTTTAAAGGAATCACAAATTTCCAAAAAGTCTTTCAAAACTAATCCATGATTTCCAAGAATTGCTCAAAACTAACCCATTCTCTATTTCCACTACATTTTCAATACGATCAGATCTTTATTTCCACTCTATTTTCAATAGAATAAAATCTTTTTCGGCTTTATATATGTATATATATATAAAATTCTAAAATATGAACATAATATATTTAATTTTTACATATTTATTTTAGGTATATCATTAATATTTTAAGTGATTTTGAAAATAATTTATATTTATATTTATCAATATATTACATTCTTGATGTTTCTTTTATATATATATATATAAATTAATGTCATGAAAAATGTTGTTGTTAATCATTCCCATGTACATGAGCACACAAATGCAGGTAGGTCTAATTATATAATACAAGTAAACAGAAATTTTTTATAATTAATATTATTGATTTATTGTAATTTTAATGCGGTTAATCCTAAAATAAAAATCAGTAAAGGCTCATATTGTGGAATTCACATATATGATATATTGAAAACAACCAGAAATTCCATGTTTGGACTCTAAACAGCCAAAGAGTACATGGGAAATAATCCAAAGAAAATGAAAATGTAGACAGCTCAAACATGCAGTTTAGAAATTTACAAAATGTTAATTTCTGTAAGCACAAAATAAATCAAAGGAACAAGTGTAGGAATTTGTTGCTCTAGGTCAGAAGGCCTGCCACTCGCAATTAGATACGCTCGCAGGATATGTAGTTCTCGATTTGTTCTGATTTCTACATTTTGTAGCCGGGATTGAAGGGCTGCAGGAAGTTCCACTGGCATCAATCGCCCTTCCCCTTCAACGAGAGATTTGATCAGTTGAAACAACTCGGACGACCATTCCTCTAAACGTACATCTCGATCCCAAGAAGCACGAGGGAGCTCCAACTGAGAGCGACTAACGATTGGTACCTCGACCCGTCGCTCCAACGTTTGAATGAAACCTTTAACGAAGATATACTCCAGGAAGGAATACAGGAAATCCACCAGCATCTGTCCCTCCATTTTCACTGGGATAAATAATGCAGAAGCAGGATATCTTCCTCATTTGTCGCCCACTGCATTTATATACCTAAAATCCTTTAAAACTTCCATCTTATAGCGAGACTCTTGACCTTCTGCATGCTCCAATTCTGTTCCGGAATGGTTAACAATAATAATAATAATAGGTCAATATAAACTAGGAAGATTGGTTTTAACATTCATCAACCCTTGACAAGAATGCGAGGATGCGATCTGCTGCGGTTCTTGTACTTTAAACTAGCCACCTGCAACATTCCACCCGTAGCCATGTCGGCCTACATGTTAGGAATAAATACTGCTTAGGGGATACACACACAAGCAAAAAGAAAAATAAGAGACACGAGATTTTACGTGGTTCAGCAAAAGCCTACATCCACGGAGCGCACCTGCACTCAACTTCCACTATGAAATCGTTAATTACAATAGTGAAGCACTATCTCTCTCAACTCGCCATTTTCACTCTTCTCTACTTGGCACTCTACACCACACATTTTACAATGAGCATATATAGCACTTAAATTCACCAAGATCATCAATAAAACCAACCAGCTGCCACCAACCAACAATAAATTTAGACAATGGTGGTTGGTTGTTAGTTTGGTAGGGGCGGTGCAATTAATTTGATGGACTTGGGTGGTGCAATTAATGTTGAAGGCTTCACACTTAACAATCTCCCACTTGAAGACTGAAACTCGAGTGGACTTCTTCCTCCTCCTTCGATGACTAGTGGATAGATATGGTGCGCTCATCCTTCTCTGTCTTCAACCTTGAAGACCCACTGAAGCTGCGCACAGCTCCAGTTTCTCCGTAGTGACTGGTTTGGTTAACATGTCAGCCGAATTCTTGCTCCCTGCGATCTTCACAAGCTTCAATACCCCATCCTCGATTAACGACCGAATGAAATGGTAACGCAGGTCAATGTGCTTGGTCCTAGAATGGAACGCCGAATTCTTTGCCAAGTGTATAGCACTCTGACTATCACTGTGCAACACATTCATCTCTTGCTCGAGTCCTAACTCTGCTAATAACCCCTGTAACTATATAAGCTCCTTGCTAGCTTCAGTCACAGCCACATATTCCACTTCAGTTGTAGATATTGTCACTATCTTCTGCAACTGAGAAACCCAACTAATAGCAGTACTCCCCAGTGTGAACACATATCCTGTGGTGCTCCTCCTATGATCAACCTCTCCAGCAAAATCGGAATCCACATAACCTTCCAGCTTGAGCTCATCTTTTCTGAAGGTCAGACACTTCTCTGTCGTACCCCACAAGTACCTTAGGATCCACTTCACTGCTTCCCAGTGTTGCTTACCTGGATTAGACATGTATCTTCTCACAACTCCCACTGCATGGGAGATGTCTGGTCTCATGCAAACCATGGCGTACATCAGGCTTCCAATGGCTGATGCATATGGTACTCTAGCCATGAAGTCCTTCTCTTCATCTGTCTCTGGACACTGTTCCTTGGACAATCTAAAGTGACTAGCTAAAGGTGTTCTGCCTGGCTTTGCATCCTTCATGTTGAACCTCTGTAACACCTTACGAATGTACTCTGCTTGAGACAGCTACAAAGTACCTCCCTGTTCGTCTCTGCTAATCCTCATTCCAAGTATTTGCTTTGCTGCACCCAAATCCTTCATTTCGAATTCACTCGACAATTGCTTCTTCAAATTGTTAATCTCTTCCAAATTTGCACCAGCTACTAACATGTCATCAACATAAAGTAACAATATTATGAAACTCGATTTAACATTCTTGAAGTAGCAACAATGGTCAGCATTGCATCTGAAGTACCCATTCCTTTGCATAAACCCATCAAACTTCTTGTACCACTGTCGGGGAGCTTGTTTTAAACCATACAAGCTCCTCGTCAATCTGCAAACCATCTCTTCATTGCCCTTTTCCGCAAACCCCTCTGGTTGCTGCATGTATATCTCTTCCTCCAAATCTCCATGAAGAAATGCAGTTTTGACATCCAACTGCTCAAGATATAACCCCTTTGTAGTGACAATGCTTAACACTAACCGGATCGTAGTTAGTTTAACAACAGGAGAAAAAATCTTAGTGTAATCAATACCTTCCTTTTGCTGAAAGCCTTTGACCACCAGTCTCGCCTTGTATCTCTTGGAACCATCATGTTCCTCTTTGATTCGAAACACCCATTTGTTCTGTAGGGCTTTCTTTCCTTCAGGTAACTTGGCTAACTCCCAAGTTTGATTGGATACAAGCAACTTCATCTCATCCTTCATTGCAAGCTCCCACTTGCTCGCATCTTCTCCCTAACATGCCTCATCATAGCATTCAGGTTCTCCTGCATCTGTCAACAACAAATATTGCAAGTACCTCCTATTTGGTACATGTGGGCGAGTGGATTTTCGTAATGTACTCTGGGCCGTTGGGGATCTTCTCAAAGCATTCCCAACCTGTGGATTGAGTACCCTCCAAACAATCGGACTATGTGGTGCTGGAATTTCATCTTGTGGTATAGGTTCTTCAACCTGAGGCTGCACACCTAGTTCTTCATCTTTCTGACTACCATGTTCCATGATCCTACCACCCGATACATCCTCTGGCCCAAAATAGTCTGGTTCTCTCTGCTCAGACTTCTTTGTGTTTCTGTCCTTGTACATGATATTTTCATTGAAGACAACATCTCTACTTCTGATCATCTTGGGGTTTTGGTCGTCCCAGAGTTTATATCCAAACTTGTCTTCGCCATAACCCACCAAGGTGCATTTCACTGATTTGGCGCCCAACTTGCTCCTTGCATGATCACTTACATGTACATAAGATATGCACCCAAACACTTTCAAATGAGAAAGTTTTACCTCTTTCCCAGTCCAGATCTCTTCTGGTATCGCGAGGTCCAAAGGCTTTGATGGTCCTTTGTTGATCAAGTATGCTACTGTATTGACTGCTTCTGCCCAGAACTGCTTCGGCAACCCTGACTGTAGGCGCATGCTTCTAGCTCTCTCAGTCAATGTCCTGTTCATACGTTCTGTTGTACCATTCTGCTACGGTGTACCTGGCACCGTCCTTATGAGCTTTATCCCGCTCTGGTAGAAAAACTTCTTGAACTCGTTGTCTTCGTACTCTCCACCATTGTTTGAACGCAACTTCTTGATCTTCAACCCTGTCTCATTTTCAACCATAGCTTTCCATTTCTTGAAAGCCTCAAACACATCAGACTTGTGTCGTAAGAAGTAAACCCATACCTTCCTAGAATGGTCGTCAATGAAAGTGACAATATACTGTTTACCTCCGATTGATGAGACTGAAGCTGGACCCCATACGTCGGTGTGCACTAGTTCCAGCTTCTCCTTTGCCAGTGCTCTTCCGGTCTTCTTGAAGCTCACTCGCTTCTGCTTCCCAAGAATGCAACTCTCACAGAAATCAACCTCAACGGACTTCAACCCTGGCAGTCTACCTCTCGATTGCAAACACTTCAATCCCTGACTACTCGTGTGCCCAAACCTTTGGTGCCACAAATTTGGATCCTCTTTATCTTTCGCCACTACAGCCAAACCACACCCATTGGTAGTTGTGTAAAGAGTCCCGTTCTTAGTTCCTCGGGCGATTGTCATTGCTCCTTTCGAGATCTTCCACTTCTCTCCCGTGAAAGTCGTCACATAGCCGTCTGATGCTAACTGCCCAATGGAGATCAAATTCTTTCTCAAGTCTGGTACATGTCTCACGTTGTTAAGTTTCCAGACTGATCCATTCAGCTGGATCTTCACATCTCCTTTCCCGATAATGTCGCATGCTTGATCGTCACCAAGATACACCTTACCGAAATTTTTGGAGACATAGTTCTCGAACAAATCCATGTGTGAGGTGGCATGGAATGACGCCCCTGAGTCCAACACCCAAGATTCCGTCTTGCTTTCCAATGCGCAAATAAGGAATTCGTCTACCTCCTCTGAAACACAATTTGCACTGTTCTTGCCATCGTCCTTCTTTCCAGATCTACACTCGCTAGAGTAGTGACCCATCTTGCCACAATTCCAACACTCGATGTCTTTCTTGCTTCGTTGCTGATTACTTGAATTGTTGCCTTGACGATTCCTGGACTTGGATCTTCCTCTTGACTTTGATCTACCTTTTTTATTTCTGTTCCGATTCTTGTTTCTGCTTTCTCTACCTTCCATATTCAGTGCTGAAGATGATGCCCCTGATCCCTCTTCATGCATCCTGATTTCCTGGGTCATAATCATGTCTACGACCTGTTGGAAGGCTAACTTTTCTTTTCCGAATGAGTTGGCGATCGATTGACACGTCGTACTCCAACTCTCTCGCATCTGGCCTAGAATTATGCCTACCAACACTTCATCATCAAATACTATAGAAACCGAATTTGACCCATCTGTTACCTCGTTGAACACATTCAGGTGCTCCTTGAAGCTCTGATTTTCTAACATCTTCAGATTTACTAGCTTCTTTATCAGATGGACCTTCCTTGCCGCAGAAGGCTGCTCATATAAATTCGATAGGGCCTTAATGAGATCTGTCGCTGTCTCTTGACCCTTTATGTTGAAGGCCACTGATTTCAACAAACTAAGTCGAATTGCTCCGAGCGCTTTCCGGTCCAAAACCATCCACTGCGCGTCGGTCATATCTTTTGGTTTACGTTCGACCACCCATTCTTCATCGGATATGTCCTTCGGCTTTTCTACTATCGGCAAATACAAGTCCTTCCGGTACATATAGTCCTCCATCTGCATCCTCCAAAAGCTGAAATTCGTACCATTGAATTTCTCTATCTTGTATGTATCCTTCTCGGACCCCATTGCTCCGATGACGTGTCAGCTGTGCGGCTGCTGTTCCAGACTCCTGGAACCTTGTGCTACAGAATCCTCAACTTTGGATCCTATACACCCTAAGCCTGAAAACCTACGCTCTGATACCAGTTGTTAGGAATAAATACTGCTTAGGGGATACACACACACACAAGCAAAAAGAAAAATAAGAGACACGAGATTTTACGTGGTTTAGCAAAAGCCTACATCCACGGAGCGCACCTGCACTCAACTTCCACTATGAAATCGTTAATTACAATAGTGAAGCACTATCTCTCTCAACTCGCCATTTTCACTCTTCTCAACTTGGCACTCTACACCACACATTTTACAATAAGCATATATAGCACTTAAATTCACCAAGATCATCAATAAAACCAACCAGTTGCCACCAACCAACAATAAATTTAGACAATGGTGGTTGGTTGTTAGTTTGGTAGGGGCGGTGCAATTAATTTGATGGACTTGGGTGGTGCAATTAATGTTGAAGGCTTCACACTTAACACTACAGCGGAGGTCGCTCTAACCCATCCTTCAGTCAGATAATTTCTGGGCGTACTCAGACAACCAAGCCTCTCCTCTTGACGGGGACAGCACCTCTAACTACAAAATCAGGGTCTCAAAAAGGAAAGGGAGGAGAGGGAAGTGCGGCCCCGAATCCTGCAAACACAAATCAAGAAGCAGCAACCACAAATACAACGCACACGAGAGATACCAACAAATGCAAGCCCAAATCTCACTTCAAACCTTGTTAGACAAATTTATAGGCGTAAACTGAAAAGAATCTCACATGGTGGCTCACCAACACGTAGAAGCCAAAAAGACATTGTGAACTGAAACTGGGATCCAAAGGTTTCTTCACCGTAATCTTTCAGAACCTTGAAGACAAACACAAAATATTCCAAGGAGGACTGTACTTCCTGCACTCTGCAGGTTTGTACATGAGAAACTGGAGAGAGCACTTTAGCACAGAGAAAGAAGACTTCAAGGTGGTGCCAATATGGCTACGACTATATTCACTACCACAAGAATACTGAAATTTGGAAACCCTAGCTGGAATAGGAAACACCCTGGGAACCTTTGTTCAAGCTTCTGATGCCACCTTAGACGCTTGCTACACCTCGTATGCCCGCATTTGCATCTATATGGATATCTTAGCGGTGCTCCCTGAAGCGATCTTCCTCACCTACTAGGACATGGAATTGATCCAGCTGATAGACTATGAGCATATTCCTTTTAGATGCACGAAGTGTCATAAGCATGGCCACCTTTTCTGAGAATGTCCTCTAAATGCCAAACCTTCCACTCCTCCTGCACAAAACAGAACCGACGAGGAAGGCTTCACCAAAACCACCAACCGCAGAAGACCCAAGAAGAAACCCTCTCTTCCAAGCACCTCTAACAACCCAGACTGCCATAATAGCTTCTCCGCCCTCACCCAGCAAATCCATGAAATCCCTGAGCCTCTTTCTCCTGATTCCAACCCAACCCCCTCCACTTTCCAAGACCCCATCTTCAAGGATGTTCTGAACTCATAGATCTAGACTCCCCCTGAAGGATTCCCTCCGAAACCTGACGACATGGATATGGGAGAACTCGATCTGGAGGCCATTCAGGAAGCCTGGTCGAAGAATGATCTTCATAGTATCCCCCAATGCCAAATGGATCTCTTTAAAGAAGCTTACCATTCTCTCACTTTGGAGTAGCACTTTCTGACCCTGGCATATGTCGCTACAGCTCCCACGGCTCACAATCAACTAGAGCTAAACATATTAAAATGCAAGGATATCTCCAAGGGAAAAAATGCAATCCCAAAAAAAAGTAGAAAACCCAACAAGCAACTAATTCGAGAACTGGGTGAACACTTAATAGATTATGGCCAGAGTGTCAAGATCAACAGTATCTTCCAACCAGTGAATTAATGGAGTTGAATTTCATCAGCTGGAACATAAGGGGAATCAAAAGTGATTCCAAAAGAAGAATGCTAGAAAATAAAATCATAAAAGAAAAGCCTGCTCTCTTAATGCTTGAAGAAACAAAATCTACGGAGCTCAAGCTCCACTCATTCATTAAAAAATGCTGGAAAAAAGCAGAGATAACAACAGTGGATGCCAGAGGAATGGCCGGGGGCATCGCCATCACTTGGGATCCCAATGTCATAAGTATGGAAGGTTTCCTCTCTATCCCTAATACTCTTTATGGATGGTACCACATCGAGGGAACCACTCACAATGTGGTAATCACGAATGTTTAAGGCCCGTAATCAATGGAGCAAAAAATTCATTTTCTTAACCATCTCTTCTTGCTCAACAGGAAACTTCTGAACAATCATTGGATTATTGGAGGATATTTCAATATCATCACTTCTCTTAATGAGAAAAAAAGAGGTATTCGCAGACTGGACAGAGATAGCTTTGCCTTTCAAGCTCTCATTCACGATCTTTCTTTAGTAGACTTGGAGACAAGTAATGGAATCTACACCTGGAACAATAGGAGAGGAGAAGATAAGCAGGTTTCCTCTCGTTTAGACCATTTTCTAATCTCAAATTCCCTTCTGCAGAATCATCTCAATCTCTCCAGCACCATCCTACCTGTCGCTGGTTCTGACCATTGGTCAGTTTGCCTCCACCTAGAATGGGATGCTCCTAATGCCCGTAGATGTTTAAGATTCGATCAATTCTGGCTCACCCACAAAAATTTTAAAGATAAAATTAAAGATTGGTGGCACACCTCCGACAGGGTAGAGGGAACCACCATGTATCGCTTCCAACAAAGACTAAAATTTGTCAAAAAAAAACTCAAGCTTTGGAACAAAACTTATTTTGGAAACATTCTGGAGGAGAAAAGAAGGTCGGAAGGAGAACTAGATGGAATTCAATCCCAAGCTATCCACCATGGATACATCGAAGATCTCAAGCATTAGGAAAAATATTTACATACTCAAATCGATGTTAGAGGTCAGCAGGAGGAAATACTCTGGCGCCAAAAATCTAGAATCTTTTGGCTTAAGGAAGGGGAGAAAAACACTAGATTCTTCCACAATGTAATGATTCAATGCAGGAAAAAGAACAGGATCACCAGGCTGAAAACCAGCACTGGAGATACTTTACTCAACAGAGAAGACATAGAACATGAGTTGGTTCTCTTTTATAAAAATCTCTTGAAAGATACCACTCCAGACAAATCGCAAGCCACTCAACAGATCTTGCAGCACATCCCCCATGTTATCACGGAGGAGCAAAATATCAACCTCTCCAGTCCCATATCTCTAGCAGAAGTGGAATCAGCAGTAATGGTATGAAATCTAGGAAATCTCCTGGTCCTAATGGTTTCACTATTCATTGTTTCCAAACCTACTGGGATATCATCAAAAATGAGGTCTGGCATGTGGTCGAAGCTTCCAAAACCTCCGGTTCCATTCTCCCTACCTTCAATTCCACTGTCCTCACTCTCATTCCCAAAACGGACAAGCTCATTGATCTGGCTAAATTCCATCCTATTTCCCTTTGTAATGTTATCTACAAAATCTTAACCAAGGTCATAGCTAATCTCCTTAAACCACTGCTACCCCTTATCATCTCTCCAGAGCAGTCAGGCTATGTTGATGGTAGACAAATAATGGATGGTATCGTCACCGCAGATGAGGTGATTCACACCCTCAAAACCTCTTTTCTTCCTAGGATTCTCATCAAACTGGACCTGACCAAGGCCTTTGACAAAACTAACTGGAACTTCCTCAGGGACACCCTTTTATCCTTTGGCTTCTCCCACTCTTGGGTCTGCTGGATCATCTCCCTCGTCTCCTCGACTTTCTTTTCCATCCTTTTCAATGGTGCTCCATCACCCACATTCTCCTCTTCTAGACACATCCGACAATGGGGCCCTTGATCCCCCTACCACTTCATCCTAATCAAAGAAAGCCTAGGAAGAAGCATAAAAGTAGCGGTCTCAAAAAATCATTTACAAGGCATTAAAATCAACAGGCATTGCAACACCCAATCACACTTGCAGTTTGTGGATGACATAATGTTGATGGGGAAAGCCATGGTCATGGAAGAAAAATCCTTCAGGTTCATTCTTCAATCCTTTAGTGCATCCTCAAGCATGACCATACATAATCTCAAGTCGCAAGTCTTCTTCTTCAACACTCATCTGCAAACTCAAAACCGTATTACTAGAATTTTAGGTTTTCTGAAGAGTTCCCTTCCATCCAATTTCCTTGGGCCCCCCCTCATCTCCTTTTCCATTAAAAAATCCTCTTGGAAATATCTTCTCACTGCCCTCGAGCACAAGCTTTCCTCCTGAACCTTCAGAGCCCTCAATTTTCCCAATCGTCTCATCCTCCTAAAATCGGTCCTCTGAGCCATGCCTCTCTACCTTTTCTCGGTTATGGTTTCCCTTAAGTATATTCTCAAAGCCATCTGCAACCTGCAGAGAAAATTCCTATGGGGTGGCACCACTCAACACAAAAAATGGGATTTATTGGTCTAGAAAAAGCTTTGCACTCCAAAGCTAGAACGACACCTCAGTCTGAGAGACCCTTGTACCCAGAATGAAGTTCTTTGCGCTAAATTGCTCCGGAGATACTACATTGAAAACTCCACGGCTTGGATGCACATTTGGATGCACAAATATGCTGACAATATGGAACATAATGATCTCATTCAGCATGACACTCTCTCGAATGGATCCCTCATTTAGAACTCGGCTTGGGCTCAAAGAGAGCTCATTCGCAAGGATCGCTTCTGGGAGGTTAGGAATGGAAATAGGACCCTCTTCTGGGAGGATGCTTTGAATCAAATGTCTCCCTTGCAACAACTCAATGGCATAGCAAAGATTTAGACTCACTCCCACCAACAAAGAAAGCACCTTATTGCTCATTATTGGGAACCTCAAACCAACAATGACTCCTGGAGATCCTGGACATTGAAAGAAAATTAGAATCAAAACTTCAACAATGAAGATGAAAAATCCTTTTAGACAACTCTCAACTCCAGAAGGATCCTTCTCTTCGACAAGCCCAATAAACTCAGATGGAGGCATCAACAAAATGGCTACTTCACTATCAAAGAGGCTTACAACCTCACCCGCCCTACACCTCCCCCACCCAAAGACGCTATTTGGACAAAGATTTGGGACTCTCATTTATGGCCAAAAATCAAACCCTTCCTCTGGTTAGTTGCAAGGAAAAAAGTCTTTACCTGGGACCTGTTTCTTAGAAGGGGTTTTGTAGGACCCTCAATTTGTGTCTTATGCAACCAGCATGAGGAAACCCAGGAGTATCTCCTCAATACCTGCATTTTTTCCTCTACCATATGAGATTGGGGAGCTACCATCTTTTGCCGATCTAACTGGCATAGGGAAGACATTAGTGCCACCATTCGGAGCTAACACGCTGAGCCATTCTCTAATCCCATTTTGAACCGCATTTGGTCACTCTTCCCCGGCTTCAACTTATGGAATATATGGAAAGAGTGAAACAAAAGAATCTTCCATGATAAATCTCTCCCCGTTACTTGCCTCCAAGCTCACATTCACTCCAATCTTAAGGAGACCTTGATGTTGGGAGCTTGGTTCGACTCTGATCACGTTTGTATGCACCAGGAAAAATCATCATGGTTGATTGGAATTTCAATCTCAACTCTTCTCACCCTAGAAATTCCTCCCCCTCCATGTCCATTCACATTCCCTCCTCCTGGTCCCCACAACTGCACCCCCCCATCAAACTCAACTTCGATGGAGCCTCTAAGGGGAATCTGGGTGCTACCGGAATAGGAGGGGTCTTCAGAGATATAACAAGGGATCCCACACACATCTACTCTGAGTACATTGGAATTACCACCAACAACGTGGCCAAACTGACTTCTCTCAATACAAGCCTAAAAATTGCTCCCAGGGAAGGCTGGACAACACTAACAATCGAAGGTGACTCTCAAATCATTATCAACACAGCTTACAAAATACACTACGGCACCACCCTCTCCAAGTTGTGTAAACACTGACGTCTTGAGTGGCTTAAGGAAAAACTACAGGATCATATCAATCACTTTCAAGTCTTCAAGACTATCCATGTTTTCTGCATGACCAACAAACTGGCTAATCATCTTGCCAATCATGGAGTTGTCCCTCCTAATGATAGGATTGACTCCTCCTGGGACAGTATCAGGGAGCAACCTCTCAAAACTTATCTGCTTGACAATTCCTCTCATGATCATGTTCCCCCACCATAGATGCGAGACAGAGGCCATCCACCGGAAGTGACTTCTAGCCAGGGGGCTAGACACCTTCCCGCCCACACATACCATGAGGCAGGGAACGTGGCTACCCAGCCCACCCACGCGTCCCAGGAAACATCATAACTTTTCATGACCACCGGCTACTCAAATTCTTTAGCATGCACCCCATCCAGTCTTCATGCTCCTGTCCGGATAACTGTAATGGCCATTACGTCCACGAAAATTGATGAGTGGGGATGTACCTCTACTCTTATGGAAATCACAGGAAGCAAGAAGAATGGGGTTATTGGTTTCCAGGGAAACACATTTCAACACAAAAGCTTCAAACGTGTTCGGCTCTCAGCCCAACCATGCATTCTATGCTCATTCTCTGGTTTAGAAGTCACCCGTTCTTTGTTTCTCTGGTTTCGCAGCTTGTATTCTGGTTTATCTGCAGGAGCAGTGGATATATCGCCCACCAAGAGAGCCTATACCCGTCATGCGGTAAAGCAGGAAATCCCCTCCTCTGGTTAGCCGATGCGCTTCATGCACGGGGTCGTAGGGAAGGTTCGCAGGTACAAGGATGCAATCCCATAGAAAGCACATGAATAAATCCAATAGGAAAAGGAGGATGCCCTGGTTTCTATAGGTTGTCTCACTAACACAGAAATAAGAAGTGAGTTCGAGGCCCTGGTACCAGACCCAGGGAGTACTAGGGGTCGAGCCACCTTATACCATAAAGATCTTGACTATCACTGGTCTCAGAAAGCAATGCTGGGAAAGGCCCTTGTTGACAGAGTTGAAGCCCAGGCTGAAATTCTTCTCCAGCAGGACGAAATGGTTGGCTACCTGAAGCAAATTCTCTATAATCAACAGCAGTTAGCTCAATGTCTCTGGGTTTCTATCGCTAAGGAGCCTACTTCCCATTTTGGACATACGGGTTTAAACCAGTAGTTATGTTTTGTTTAGCTCTAGTCTGTTGTTCCAGCTCTATCTTTACTATTTTGTTTATGTTTTCTATTTATAGTTACATAACACTCATGCTTGTTAGTCTAACATTAAAACTCAAACTCTGAAAAGTCTTGTTTCCTCTTGAGGAAGACTTCCTTTAACTTTGTTTTTGGGTCTGTTTTCTTGGTTATGAGAGGGCCCTGTAATACTCTGTTTTTTATGTTGATTGCAATATAAGGATTTACACTAGCTTACAAAAAAACAATAATAATAATAATTAAATAACAAAAAATATAATAATTAAATATAGTGGTTAACCATGGTAGACTATGGTTGAGTATGGTTCACTTTGATTGGTCGTGGTTGAATTTGGTTAACCATAGTTGGTTGACCATGGTTGATTATGGTTGACCAGGGTTGACTATGGTCGAATTTGATTGATCAAGATTGACCATGGTTGACTTTGTCTCGATTATGGTTAACCTTGGTCAACCATGGTCAAGAATGCTTAATAACCTTATTATTATTATCAACCAACCATAGTTTATTGCAATTATTATTATTATTATCATCATCATTATTACGTCGATAGGCATTTATATCTTAGATTTTTTGGAGATGGAGGATGAAGTATAGATTTCTTAGATTTACGGTGCAATATGACCATTGTAGCATCAGAATCGTTTCAATGGTCGCAGTATTTTAGTTAATGATAGGTAATCATTTAAGTTACATTTTAATATTAACCTACAACTACAATTAACCTACTTCCTCGAGGGTTCAAGCAAGAATGGTAATCTATGTCGTGGGCGGTGCTACATGGACGGTGAACAAGTGTTGAGGCAATAAACCATACACATCTATGTCGTGGGTGGTGCTACATGGACAGTGAACAAGTGTTAAGGCAATAAACCATACACGTCCTCCATCCTCCAGGTAGTTACATTCAATTCGAAGTACGGTAACCACTACAAGAAAAATGGTATTTTAGACTCACGATAGCACCACTATATAAAAGTGGTGTTTGTAAAAAAGTTGATTTTGGTGTTAAATGAATATGTGGCATTCCATGGTGTATGGTGCAAACCACCAAAATCAATCCTAGGTGGATTGAGATTTTGCGGTGCAGAACACCAAAACCAATCTAACATAAATTGAGAGTTTATGGTGCAAAACATCAAAATGATTATTATTATCTCACATACACAAATTTGTATGCGGGGCAAAGCACCATAAAATAATAAATGATACAGAAAAAATATAAATCATATATATAATTAATTAATGTAATTTATTATTTTTTTTGACCAAAAAATAATAAATGATATTTTTTTTTATAAATCACATATTGTTTTATATATATATATATACATGATTTATATTTTTTTTAATCTTATGTTTATATATATAATATTTGATTTATATATATATATTAACTTTTAGTATTAAAACATTTTCTTACTGTTTTTTATTAAGACTTTTTTTATATTTATTTAGTATTAAACATCGGAGTCGCAATGCCATCCAACGTTTCCTCGTTCGCTCCTGGAGATTGCGAGGATGCAATTTTATCGTCATATAGACTATTAGGTTAGGCAGATTGTACATGCTTGAAAGTAAATGAAATACCCTTCCATATTCACTTATTTATTAAAGGAGTATACGAGCGGGCTCCTTCGAGGCAGTTCACGAACGGTATTTTAGTTATATCCTTGCCCAAGAAAGTATGTCTTTAGACGAGAGGCTCTTAATCTACGTTCTATGGACTTGTGCTTGTCTTTATGTTATATACCATTTAATTGATTCTGGGCCGGAGGAGATCCCTTATGCTATGCTCTGGTAAGCAACTCTCACATTGAAGGAAATGTTCTAAATAACCCGAATAAAGGCCTTTTGGAGCGGTTTGTTGCTCTAGGGATTTTGGGTTTGATGGTAAGCTAGTGCGGAACATCCATTTGCACCAGTAATCGATGGAACTATTGAAATGACCCAGCATGCTTAATATGCGATTTATCCTTTTTGCAGTACTACATATAATTTTTTTGAGACTTTATCGTCATCTGAGATAGTTATTTCATCTCATAATTGGATGCATCAGTGGTAATTTTTTTGAGACTTTATATAGAATACAGTATTCAAATAATTCTGCATAACCTTGATTCGAATCCGAGATTAGTTGGCAAATGCAACCTATGGGACAAAAATAAATACAATTAATTACTCCTATTAATAAATAATGGTAGGATGTTTACGAACTGAAATGAATTACCATGAAACGTTTGTACCTGAAGTTCTTTGTTATGGAATACAATCTTCAAATAATTCTACATAACCTCGATATGAGTCCTGGATTGGCCAATGCAACCTACGCGAAAACATATATACAATTTATTACTCCTATTAAAAAATAATGGTAAGATGTTTATAAACTGAATTGAATTACCCGTTTGTACCTAAAGTTCTTGGTTATGTATTGTTTTTCCAGCTCTTGGAGCAGACTAATTCCACTCGTGTCTTACTAACACCTGTAAGCAAATAAATACTTATTATGATTTGTTCCCACATACAAATGAATCTATACTTGCACTACCCGAGAACAAAGCAGTAAAACGAGCTAATTACCACTCATGTCGAGGACAATATATTGCAAAATCTGTTGACTGAAGCTGGCTACGAGATGTTCTTCTGCCTCTTCTATACATTTGAGTACACTATATATAGTCATCAATTTACCAATTATTCCCACGATCAATTTTTTGTATATTGAAAGTGTCACCAATGTTTTCAACAACTGTTATGCGTGGCTTTATGATGTGCATCATTATAGCATTTATACAACAGCTTGAATGAGGATGAGAAAAGTTTACTGTCCAGATTGATGTTATGCGTGGCCTTGTGATGTGCATCATTATAGCATTTATATACCAGGTTGAATGAGGATGAAAAAAGTTTACTGCCCAGATTGATGTTATGGCAATGATTCTCATATTGATGTTATGGTAATGGTTCAAAATTCAATGAATGAGGATGATAAAAAAAGGATAAAAGTTTATTGCCCAGATTAATGTTATGGCAATGGTTCAAAATTCAAAATATTAAAGTGCACATTTTTTATATTGCTATATATATTCAATCTTCCATCAATATTATAGATAATTTAAAACCAACAATAGAAAGAGAGTAGTATTGAGTATCTTTGCAATCTTAATAGATGATTTCGAAGTGGAAGTAAAATAATTTAAATAAACATTAATAGATTATCATATTCTTGAGGAGAAGGATCGAAACAACGAGAATCAGGGTGTTTTAAGAGTATTTAACCTGTAGCCTCGCCAGCGCGAAGGTAGTAATAAATTGAGTAGATTCGGTAATAACAAATCGTGATCGTCCCCGATAAATGGTTACCACGGACAGAGAAAACATGACGTCAGGCATGGCTCGTGTCATGTTTTCAAGTTCTCATCCACTCCATTAATATTCATGCATTTTGGTCACCCTGCTGAACAACATTACTGGCAGGAAGACTGTCAAATAAAGGGGCGGGTTTTGCACCTGTGGATGGGAATGGTTCTTTCCATTTTGAGTCATCTTCTCAAGCATAGTTATCCCGTGAGTTGGGCTCTCTTTTTGAAATCAAATAAAGGGAAAGACTTCATTCCCTGCTCTTCTATTGGGGTTAATTTCCAAATAGCAAAGGAAAAATAGTTCCTACCTTAGAGGAATGTTGATTCACAGAGGATATAAAAACCTTTAAATTTACGATTATATGGCATGAACCTCAAATATGATAGAGGATCTACAGAGTTGGAGCTGTGCATCCCATTGTCTTGGCCATGCTTATGTCCCGTACGTCCATGCTGCAACAACTGCGTTACCTTATGTTATAGATATCTTAGGCTGGAAACCATATAGATCGATATTAAAGCTCACGCATGCCAATGCCTTAGCTCTCCACACATCATCATGACAACTAAGACTTTACTCCATGTCTCATTCCTGTTTATTTTAGCAGCGGATGCAATTCTGAGACTCATTTACTTTCTTGCCTCCTCCTTCTTTCTTCTTGTAAAATATCCAAAGCATCGCCAGAGGTGCTGTATGCGTCGAAGGTTGGCTGACCAGGATCACTTGACAGAGCTATTGCATGCAAAAGTGGATTGAGAGAGCGAGGTTTACAACAACGTGATCTATATACGTCAAAACATAAATAACATACCCAGTGTGGGAGATTAGAGAAGAGGTTAGCACTTATTTTTGGGTTTCCACATATATAATGCAATAGTGACCCCGTCCCTCTGAAAAGACATAGTGCCACCCAATGAAACTCATACGGCCAAAACCCTAATAGAATAAATAGTTCCTACCTTGGTCGTGCTATTAAATAGGCAGGCAAGAAAGAAAGAAAGCACTAGCAAGTTGTCATTTGGAGGGGAGGGTTCAATAATTTTTCACGGGTACATCAGGATACTTGTGAACGCCAAGGAGAGGGAAATCATCAGCCAATGCATACAGTATAAGGTGGATTAACAGAGAATAATACTTAAACTTTCAATCAGATTTCTTTCAATTAGTAAATTGTGCCATAGATTGAATCTGATATGTAGGTTGGCCAATCGCTAGTATGTGGTACTATTTAGCATTTATATAAACCTTCATAACAATATGGTGGCCATCTACCCGTTTGTTACTATCCTCCCCAAAGGCTCTTACAATCATACAAACAAAATAGATGACCCGGATCTTTATTACATGCACTAGATCAAACTCAAAGTCTGGAATTTTTCCTTCACTATGTGGTGAACCTGGTGAACCATAGACACTTGCTTCTGAAGCACAGATAGTTAAATAATCAGAACGCTCTATAGGTAAATCTGTATGATAGTCTAGGTAATCCGTATGATAGTGGTCAAGAACGTTGTCATGTGCTTGGGCTTGGATAACAGATGGAAGAATGGCAATTGTTTGTTCTTGATGAAGAGGGAGCATAAATGACTTTGGATCTGGATTGTCCATCACAACAATGACAATGATCGACATGTTTTCATCCTACATAGCAGTAATCAAAATTGTAAACAATAGTTTTATTTGCATAATAAAATGTAATATACTTAAAATAGTAACCAGAGCTAAGAAAACAATAGGCAATCTCACAATCTGTTATGAATGCTTGAAGTTAATGAAAAAATAACTTATCAATATTGATACTTAATATAAACAACCTAACCTAACTTTGAGCAATAAAAAGAATAAACAAATTTACTTGTTTTAGCTTCCTTTCATCCTTAGCGTAAATCATGCCATCAGGAAAGCCATTATTGTAGTTTTCTGTAGGTTCTTTAAGATGTCCTGCCTTGCAGAAGACAAAGAACAATAACATGAGTGAATTAGTTTGAATGTTGAAGGACTCATCTTACAGACAAAAGGAACATAATATTAATAGAATAATATGATAACGAATATCACACAGAGAAGCTAGTGAGTTCTGACCTCTATTTCCAAGTAATTGCTTACATCATGTGCTGAAGGAAGATCTGTCACATCAGTTTGTCTACGATTTTGGCCATTCTTTGAGAAAATCTCCCATCAAAATATCTGTAATAACATAAGTATCCAACGTAACTAATTTAAAACTGTGTAGTTACTAACAACATTAAAGTCATTTATATTACTTAAATACAGTTTTAAAGAAATTTATTTTCTTTAAACAAAGTTCTTTCTTACTAGTCAATGGAATTATTTTTCAATGCATAATCAATACTTGAAATTCCTGCATCCAAACTTGAAAGGATGCAAGAAAATATTAGTCACTTAAAAAACCCAGATATGACTTTACAAGCTATATTTCTTGCAATACACAATGTTGGTTGACGTTTCTGCGGAGCACAGAACTAACAAATTAGTAATAACTAGAGGTATAAAGTTGGACTCCAAGATATAATCATCTCTCGTATATATGGCAGGCACTACCTATCAAATCTATAGCACACAACATATTGTAAGAGGATCTACAATCTACCAAGTTAATGTAAGAGAATTTACATTTTCGTCTGGAGAAATCGTTTGATCAGAGCCACAGGATGGCTGCAAATACCAAGTTGACATAACACTTTCTCTGCGTTTTCTCACCAGAGTTTCCTCCCGTATACGCTTTCGAATCAGTCTTAACGGCCTGGTTCCCCGTATTTTTAATGATATAATCTCAAGAACTGGGACTACTAGTCGAGGTCAGTATGTATCAAGCACTTAATAATGAAATAATAGTACTGGAAAAACAGAAAAGATGGCTATAAAAATGTTATAAAGAATCCATAGTTACACAATGTTTTTGGTACACCTCACACTGAAGATTAATCTATATCTATATCTATATATTAATATTTCCTATGATTTCTTTAAATATGGATTTTAACATTAGATTAATACAAGGACATCTTAATCACCTTCATTATAATATTTTCTGAGAAGCGCTTTTCCTGTTCGGTAGATAGGCCTGAGAGATTCACTTTTGAAGCGTTCTCGACAAGACAAAAAATAGGCAACAAAAAAATATAAGTACGGTGGAAACAAACCTTCTGGGGGTCATGGACCGATAGTAGTGAAGGTGTGAGATGGTTAAAAAGAGGCCCTTATTTATTGTGGGAATGAAAGAAAGGAAATGCTACTGTATTAGAAAGGGCTTAATGAATTCCGGCCGGAAAATCTATCTGGCTCACCCCTTATTTCCTTTTTCCCGACCGGAAAATCTATCTGGCTCATCCCTCATTTCCTTTTTCAGCCTTTTTATCGTCATCTTGAGTAAAAATGTAAAATATTAAACCATACTGCAGCTTGTTCTCCATTGACTGTAGTTTTCTCCCAAGCCTGAATGAGCTCCGCAGAACAAGAGCTTTAGGATAGGAGTTTAGCGGTTTAGGTTCAGCTTGACGTTGAAGGGTTAATATTCAGAGAATAAAATTATCCAGAAGTTATACCGCCTGATGACCTAGATTACATAAAATATGTTTATTAGTGGAGCCGGTAACCCTTGAAAAGAAAAGGACGAGGATGAACAGAGCTAATAAATTGATTTACTCTGGATAATAAATAATTAGAATGGCTAGAAATGGGCAGAACTGGGTATATTCTTAAACCACTTTAAATAAGGTTGTAGGAATGTGGGGTTGTACCGGCCATGCAATATACGTTTTGGGTCAGTAATGGAAATAAAACCAGGGTAAAAACCCATTATATGTGCTTCAAGTGAAAGGATAAAGGATTCATTACCCGTGACAGAGGCTACACCAGGGTAAAACACTCAATTCCCATCAAAAGGAAACTTATGGAGAGGGTTATCATAACCAATAAGCAATTTAGGGAAAGCATTTCTTACCGAGGAGTATAGAAGTATAATCATTCGGTAAGACCATTAAAAATCGAAGAAGGAAAATCAATAAGGGTTTTCTCTTTACTACTTGATTTATTACCTCTGAGAATAGAAGTAAAAACCCTGAGTCCATTCGCTGCTTCCAGGAGCTCGGAAAAATACTCCAAGCAGCTTCCATGAGTGAGGGGAAATCCAAGCGATTAGAATGCTAAAAATCGAAAAAAACCTATTACCAGTAACCAGGCTCCAAGCTAGAGTCGAATGGAAATCGAGTGTTCGGACAAAAACACAAAAACTTCCCGGGAAACCAAAATCCTTAGTCCTCCCGAAAAAGTTCTTCTTGAGGAAAGTGTGAAGGCCTCATGGTTGGAGCATGGATCTATTGCCATGTGGCAGAGTGACAATGTGGATCGAAACCCAACTTACTGCCATTAAATCGTCCATTTGAAAATTAATGCACCAAGACCAAATGCTCATAATTTAACGATTTAGTTCTATAATAAAGCCATATGAGATTATTATACAGTTTTTATATATGGTTTTAGTTATTGTGATTTTTAATATTAATCGAATTGATATATCTATTTTTTAATTTATAGTTTTATTGTGTTAATATTAATTAATATTTTGATTATATTAAATTATTGATTATTATCTTGTTATATATATATATTATATGGTTTTAGTTATTGTGATTTTTAATATTAATCAAATTTATAAGTTATATGTATTTTTTAATTTATAGTTTTATTTTGTTAATATTAATTAATATTATTGATTATTATATATATATATATATATATATATATATATATATATATATATATATATAATTTTTTCTTAGTATAGGTTAATAATTTAATTATTATATATATTGTTTAGGGGTGTATATTATAATGTAGAAAAAAGTACTTTTATAGTTGTTTTAAAAAATTTGAGAGATGGAAATGGATAAGGAGAGAAAAAGGGGGCGGGGGGCTTATGAGAAGGGAGGATGAGGGATATAGAAGGGATATATAGGGGGAGATAGAAAGAGATAGGGGAAGGGGGGTTAGGGAGAAATACGGGGAAGTAGGAAAGGGAGAGAAAGATAGAAAAAGGGATAGGGATAAGGAGAGATAGATAGAAATAAATAGGGGAGGGGGGAGAGAGAAGGGGGGTTATTGAGAGAGAGAGAGAGAGAGAAGGGGGGGGATAGGGAAATGGAGAAAGAGTTAGAAATAGGGATAGGGAGAGAGATAGAAAGGATATTAGAGAGAGGGGGGGTTATCTAGAGGGGGAGAGAGGGGGGTGAGAGGGGGAGAGGGGGGGTAAGGGAGAAAGGGAAAGAGGGGGTCGGGGTGATGGCGAGAGGCAATGTCCAAGGCCCTAGGTCCAAAAAACTAGATAGATAGTTCCATGGAATCCCCTACAAATTCATGCATGATGCCTTGACACATTGTCCATGGATGCAAATGGCCCAATAATTAATTTAGGACCAAACACATAGTCTTCTTCCCTAGAATATCATTCCCAAGGCCTTGAAACATGTAGACATTACTCAAAACCATCTAATTGCACTAAAATAGTCAATCATAAGCCAATGATACCTTCAGGAGTCCATGTGTGCTTGGTTGAGGTATCCTTATTATCTCTAGATGGATATAAGATTCCTTTAGGGATTGAGTTTGAGGTCTCCTACCTTGACCATGTCCAATTCCCCAAGGCTCGATGACTTGGATGCATACCACCATGGATAGTTTGTGAATCCATGTGTGTTGCTTTGTGGCATTATTAATTGCTTTGGATGCCTAAATGGTTTCTTTAGGATCAAATGCATGGTCCTATTCTATAGAGTGCCATTCCTAAGGCCCCAATACACGTGTGTATTTCTCAAAACCAACGAATGGAATCAACATCACCAATCATAGACCACTGATACCCTTAAGAGGTCTTGTGTGGTTGGTGGAGGTAACCTTCTTAGCCATGGATGGTTAGAAACTTCCTTTAGGGCCATATGTTCAGGTCTCTTCTAATGACCAGGTGAAGCCCCTAATGCCATAAGAGCTAGATACATAGTGCCATGGATACCCTTCCAAATTCATGTGTGGTTCTTCGAAGCATTTTTCAAGGTTATGGATGCCTCAATGATTTATTTAGGGACAAAAGCATGGTCTTCCTCCCTAGATATTCTCCAAACACCCTGAGAAATATACATAATGCACAAAACCACCTAATGGCACTGACATTCTAAATCATAGGCTAAAAATATCCTCAAAATGCCATGTGTTGTTGGTGTAGACAACCTTCTTCAACCTAGATGGATAGAATATTCCTTTAGGGATTGAGCTTCATGCCTCCTCCCATTACCATGTCCAATCCATCAAGTCCCCAAGACTTAGATACATACTGACATGGATACCCTTGTACAGTAACACATGCTGTTTTAAGGCATTATTTATGGTTTTGGATGCCTCAATGGTTTATTTAGAGCTAAAGGCATGCTCTTTCCCTTAGAATGTCATTCCCAAGGCATCAAGACACATACATATTGATTAAACCCATCTAATTGAATCGCCATCCTTAATCATAGGCCAATGACACCGTGAAGACGCCGTGTGTGGTTGGTGAAGGAAACCTTCTTATCCTTGGATGGATACAATATTTCTTTAGGGCCCAAGGTTTAGGTCTCTCCCACTGAGCATGTCCAAGGCCTGAAGGCCCCAAGACCTAGATACAAATCTCAATGGATACCCTTACAAATTCATGCATGATTCTTTGAGTCATTGTTCATGGCTCCAAATTCCTCAATGGTTTATTTAGGGCCAAAGTCATAGTATTCTTCATAAGAGCATCATTCCCAAGGCCCTAAGACACTTACATACTTCTCAAAACTACATAATTGTGTTAATATCCTCAATCGTAGGCCAATGATACACTCAAGATGTCATGTGTAGTTAGTTGAGGAAATATTCTTATCCTTGGATGGCTAGAAGATTCCTTTAGAGATAGAGGTTCAATTCTCCTCCCTTAACCATGTACAAGGCCCCAAGGCCCTAAGACATTGATACATAGTGGCATGGATATCCATGCAAGATCACGCTTGGTGCGCTTGTAAATTTTCATCACTCTAGATGCCCCAATTGTTTCTTTATGGTCTATATGCCCTAATGTTTTCTTTAGGTACAAAGACATGGTTTTTTTCCCTAAAACACCATTCCCAAGGCCCTGAGACATGTGGATACTACTCAAAACCAAATAGTAGAAATGAAGTAATTAGTCATAGGCTAATGATACCTTGAAGAGGCCATGTGCTTTTACTCGAGGCAATCTTCTTAGCCTTAGATGGATAGAAGAATCATTTACAGCTCGAGATTGAGGTCGCCTCCACTAACCATGTGTAAGGCCCCAAGGCCACAAGACCTATATACATAGTGCCATATAAAACCCTCTGAAGTAATTAGTGGTGATTTTAGGTAGTGTTCACGACTCTAGATACCTCAACGATTTCTTTAAGGCCAAAAACATGGTCTTCGTCAATGGAACATAATTCCCAAGGTATTAAGACATGTACATACTACTTAACACCACACAACAGTAACAACATCCTCAATCATAGGCCACTTATACAATTTAGGAGGTTGTGTGTGGTTGGTGAAGGCAAACTTCTTACCCCTCTATGGATACAAGATTCATTTAGGGGAAAATGTTCAGGTATCCTCCACTAACCATGTCGAAGGCCCCAAGGTCACAAGACTTAGATACACAGTACAATGGATACCCCTACAAAGTCATGCATGGTGCTATGAGGAATTATAATTCATGGATTATAACCATGTCCATGTCCAAGGTCCTAGTACCCATACCTAGTGCTAAAAACTCCTAATGGCACACATATTTCAATTTGAGGGAAAACATACCATCCAAAGGTATTATACATTGAGACATTATAATTGTCCTTATGTTCCTAGAGCTTCCTTTCAGGTCTAAGGCTTGGTTTTCCTCCTTTGACAATGTCGAGGCCCCTAAACTCATATATAATGCTCAAAACCTCTTAAAGGTGATGAAATCCTCTCTATGAGTCCAAGGATATCATAGGCCAGTGACGTGTGTTTCTTTAAAATATTGTTCATGACTCTGGATACCTCAAAGATTCCTTTAGGTCACAACGCATGTGATTCCTTCCTTAATTATGTATAGAGCCTCAAGACCCCTAAATAATATTCAAAACCATCTAATGACATAAACATCCCTACTCAAACACTAAAGATACTCTCAAGAATCCATGTGTGTTTGTTCAAGTTGTTCTTCTTGGCCATGGATTCTTAAAAGTTTCTTTAGGGATTAAGGCCCAAGTTTTCTCCCTCAAGAATGTCTAGGGAACCCAAGACCCATGGCAGGTTCTCAAAAAATTCTAATGGCACTAATATCCCCACTTAGATGAATAATATGCTCTTGGGAGGTCATGTGTGGTGGTTGTAGGCATTGTTATTAGCCAAAGATGACTAAAATTTCCTTTAGGACCTATGTCCCACTCTTTTCTCCCCAACCATATCCAAGGTGTTGACACCTATAATTAGTCTTAAAATTATCTCTATGTCACAAAAAACCCCACTCAGAGGCCAAAGATACCGTGGAAAGGTATATTGTAGTTGTTCAACATGTCATTCTTGGCTATACATACCTATAATCTTCCTTTAGGTCCTAAGGACCAATTTACATTCCTTAACCATGTCTAAATGCTTAGAACATTATTAATAGTTCCCATATTCTGAATATAAGGAAAATATCCTGTTGAGAGGTTAGGTTTGGTGGTTTGAGATATCATTGCTATACCTTTATGCCTAAAAGTTTCCTATATATCCCAGTGCATGAGCTTCCTAATACAACCATGGTTAATACCTCAACACCTAAACCTAATGCTAAAAAATCCCTAATGGTGGCCAAGGATACCCTCAGGAGATCATGTTGGATGTTTCAATTTGATGTTGTTGGCCATACCTACCCATATCCCAACTTGGAGGAAAACAATACTCTCAGGAGATCGAGTGTGATGGTTCAAGGTGTTGGTTTAGAGGCCATTGTGTTTGTTCAAGGCATTTTTATTAGCATTGGAAGCACAAAATAAACCTTTAGGGCCAACGGCCTAGGTTTCCTCCATACACCATGTTTAAGGCCTTGTGAACAATACCTCATTCTCAAAAATTCATAATGGTGTCAACATCACCATTTTGAGGTCAAATATTCCCTTGAGAGGTCATGTGTTTTAGCTCAAGGAATCATTATTGGGACTACATTCCATTAATATGAATTTAGTGGATTAGGATCAGGCATTATCTACCAACCATGTCCAACGCCCCGAGACACATACTTGGGCCAAGTATATGCTCAATAAGTTGGTGTGTGGTTGATAAATGCATTGGTCTTTAACTTAAATGCATATAACTTTACTTTACAGATTAAGGCGTAGATTTCCTTCCGCAATCATGTTCAAGGAATAAAGACTCATCATACCTAGTATCCAAAATGTTCTAATGGCACTTGTATCCCCACTTGAAGGTGAGGATAACCTTGAGAGGTATTAGGTGGTGGTTTGAGGTATTGTTGATGGCCATGAGTACCTATAATATTTATTTCGATTCATATCCCCACATTTCCTCGCCAAACAATGTCAAGTTCCTTGAAACCCATACCTACTACTCAAAATATTCCAATGGCTCCCTTAGCCCCACTCAAAAGAAAACGATACCCATGAGAGGTGCTATGTTGTAGCTTGAGTTGTTGCTCTAATCCTTAGATAACTAGAAGCTTCCTTTATGGCCTATGTTTTAGGTTTTCTCCCCCAACCTCGCTCTAAACTATGAGACCCATACATAATGTTGATCAACTTCTTAGTTTCATCAGTATCCCACTATTAGGCGAAGGATATCTTTCAGAGATTGTTTCTGGTAGGTTGAGGTGTTGTTCTTGGCCCTCTATGCATAAAAGTTTCTTTTAGGGTGTAAATCCAATATTTTATTTGTATACCATGTTCATAATCCCGAGACCCATATCTACTATTCAAATACTTCTAATGTAATTAATATCCCCATTAAGAGGTGAAAGATTCCCTCGATAGGTCATGCCATGGTGATTCAATCCATTGATATGGGCCGTGGGTGTATAGAATGTTCCTTCAGGGCCTAAGTTTCCTCCATTGACCATGTCAAAGGCATCGAGACCCATGTCTGTTGCTTAGTTCCTCCTAATTGAACTAATATCCCCACTTAGATTCGGTCATGTGGACAATTTTGTAATTGCCTTACTAGTATAAAAATAAGAACCACAATTATAAGCCTAAGTACATCAAGAATAGCATCAATTGTAGACGGTAATATCTAGCTTTTATCTATTTTCTGCTTTCGGCAAGTTCTACTCTATTTCTTGATTCACATTGAGTCACTTGGAACTGTTCCTACAAAGGTTATACCATAGATTTTGAGATGAGTTAATGCATGAGGATGTTCGATTATGTTTCTATTTGTGTCATTGTGTTATGAATGGTGAATGTTATCTTAATGATGTGATGTGTTTAAGGTTTTGCTGCTTTGTTGATTAATCTGTGATGTAAGGTGACACGAATAGTGTTTTTGATGCGGATATCGAATATACATGTGAAGTGTTAATATAATGTTGAGGAAGATCTCTAGTTTCTGTAGTGACTAAGTAAGGGTTAATGCATGTTCTCTCCCTATTGCGGAAACTTGGTTCCTACATCCCCCTTGAACATCTTAGGTGAGAACCCACTCGTTTTGCAGGTGTTGCTGGAAAGGGTTAGTGACCTTTCTAGGTGGATGATTAAGGATGTCTGGTTGGTGTTTGTTGATAGCAGTGCGAAGTGAACCCCTATCGATATAACTATGTCAACAAATGGTTATGTTTCCGTGAGCGTAGCGCGAAGAGAAAAAGAGAGGACATACTGTGGCATTCAACGAAACCCGAGATTGAGGATTGGTTCGACAAGAAGGAACGAGACTTTGCTGAAGAAGCGAATCACCAACCCGGATGGTCGACGACTGAGTGGTTGAAGAAATACATCAAATTTGACATCCACGACAGATTTTTCTGCAAATTTCCAATACTTTTGCATCAGTGGTTGGCACAATTGACATTCCAAAAGAAGAATCACCAAGGTGGTGAACCTGAACACTCAACACCTGAATTGATCTAGCAATTGAAGTGAGTGGATAAAAAGGAATCTAAAGCTGTCGATGTTTAGGTGGATAGTATTGTAGAAGGATATATTATCGAATTCGCCGTTGCAATGATCAAGTCGTATAGTGACGCAGAGAGGAAGGTTTTCAAGGGACCCTGTGGAAGATTACTACTGTCACTAAAAGTGTGGATTAAGATGCTCATATGTGAAAAGGGTATACTGAGGATGAACTCTGACTAGTAAATCCCGATGTGCGGAGGTTGCGGGTACCGCGTGAATGCAGGTTTGGTAGAACAATGTGGGGTAGATGGACATGAGTGACGATGCATTATTAAGGGAAACTGAGGAAGGTTGTGGTACCCTGTGAAGTGGAGTGAGGTTCCGGTGGCCAGAGAAGAAGAGGAGGAATGAGATTGAGTGAGAGTCTCCTGAGGCGACCGAAACAGAGAACTCCGAAATAGGACCACACGGGACGAAGCGACCCTACTGCGACGAAGGAAGAAACCAGGATACCCCTGAAGCCAAGGGACAGGCCCAAAGATACAACATACCCAAAACCGACGCATCACGCCAAATTTCAGAGGAAGGAACATAAGTTCATCGCAGTGTTGTCTGAAGTGTCAGAACAATGGTAAAAGTAGAGGGTCAGTAAATAATAGTAGGATATCAAGGATGGATGGAGATGACGTGAAAATGCCAATTTTCTAGGGTAACGAGACTGAGGATCCCGAACAGTATTGGTTTTTGCGTGAAGTAGTATGGACAGTGAAATAGGTCTTGGATGATGACATCAAGAAGGGACAGTTGGAGATGACCTTTAGGGGTCGTGCGCTAGACTAGTTCATGAAATTCATATAGGTGCCTGCAGGAGATACAAAAAAAACACTGTTGTAGACCAGGGCAGGACTAATTGATGAATTCAAAAAGCCGAAATTGGAGTCGCAGTACATCACAGAAGTGAAGGAAATTAAGCAGTTTCCGAATGAATCAGTGTGAGAATTCAACCATAGCTAAAAAAATTTGATGGTGAAAGTTAGCTTCGGGATGAGCGACGTACAACACAAAGAGTGGTTGATTGCAGGACTAGTACCACACATTTGTGGGACACTGATGCAACAGAATATCACATCTCAGTCAAAAGCGCTAAAAATCACAATGAAATTGGAGGCTTCACTAGTTGGCGAAGTAGGAATAGGCATGAATCACATTCAAGCACAACTAGCAAATTTGACGCTAGAGCTCCAGGATATTAAGAAGGGGAAAGAGGTGCAAGAGGAGATATGGTGCACCCGCTGCAAATCAGAAGGACACCACAAGGACCAATGCCCAGAGTTGCATGAGTATTTACAATTTGGTGCACCGAATGAGCTTATCCAGGGGGGAATTCCATGGTGTCGGATTTGTCAGACATGGGGACATCAACAAGAAGAATGTATATATTTGCATAAAATTGTGTCGAATCCATTCAACTTGTTCAACAAGTTCTGTCGATCGGTTGGACACGAAGAGAAGGATTGTAGAGCATACGACTTGCTCCAGGAAAGAAACGAAGATACATACTTAATGAAGGGGGGGAGAAACCCCCGGCACTGAAGAAACCACAGTACAAGTAGTAGAAACCATAGTACAGTTAGCAGCAACCGCCCTACAATCAGCAGTATAACCAACCGTAGCTCCATTATAATCCACCGCAGCCGATGTGCAGTAAACCCCAGCCGTAGTACAACCAACCGCAGTATCAGACTACGCAGTACAACCAACAACCATATGGCCAAGCACTAGGAGGATTCAAAGGAGGATTCTGCGGAGGTCGGGGTGGAGTTGCTAGTCGAGGAGGAACTTTTGGATGAGGTCGAGGGCCAGTAGTGTGCTACAATTGTGATCAAGTTGGACACTATCAAAGATATTTTCTAAGCCCAGTTCCAAAGTGTACATATTGTGGCGCACCGTATCACAGTGTTTAGGACTTCCCTCAGCTGATTCCAATGTAGAAAAATAAAAATCCACCTCTGCCCCAACTAAATCCGAATCAGGGACAAAATCCACCTCCAAATGTATAGAATATTTCGGTAGAATAAGGGTTGACCAATGAATGTCGCAGTAGTGACCAGAGGAGGGGTTGCGACAAGAGAAGAGAGACCACAGATGAGTGTCTGACCGACAACAAGAAAGAAGGTACGATTTGATGTAGAAACGAAAAAAGAGATCTTCTTGGAAGCACAAGACACAATGAGACGGATGAGGTAGCCTCCAATTGGCTAGAAAGAATCCACTTATGAGATGCCTCTGGCATTCGACACGAAGAACTCACAGAATAGTATCAACACATTGAGGGCCTTCTTAGAAAGTTGCTTGGAATTGACGAAAGACCAGGGTGTGCTAGTGGAGATAGATAGCCTCTTACACTGACAGGAGGATGAATGACAGATCCAAACAGTGAATCGGCTGCATAAAAAGAAGACAAGAAGGGAGATGAGGATGAATGCGTAGATTGGTGCATTCGATGTCGAATCCATTATTCTGGATTTGGGGTCAGATGTGAATATCTCGAAAAAACAGGCGTGGGAGATGATGGGAAGCCACAGCTGGTATGGTCCCTAGTACAACTTCGAGTATCAAACCAGAGTAAGGTCATGCCCATCGGCCGACTATGTCACATCTCAGTCGAGATAAAGGGACTCAGGACCTGTGCCAATTTTGATGTGATAGAAATGGTCGATAACACGAGCCCCTGTCCGGTGTTGTTGGGGATAGATTGGGAAATGGAGAACCAGGCTGCGATCAACTTTCGGAAACGAACAATGTCATTTGAGAATCGCGACATGAGGGTAGTCACACCCCTGGATCCAGCAGAAGGACATAGGTATGTTGAGCTGATGCAGGATGAATTCACGGAAGGATGGGATAACGTGTACAACATCTCATAAGACTATATCAATCCCACCACCGACGGAGAACTGGGGTGGTGGAGTAGTAGGTCGAGATCGTCAGATTCTGATGAAGCACTGGAGAAATGGCTTATTTTAATAATATAATTTCTCTACCCTTGCCATAAATTTTCTTGGATATTGAAATAATCTATGAGGCTACCCCAAATTGTCTTGGATATCGAAATGAAATTAATATCCTAACCCATTCTCCACTAATTCTAATAAATGAGTATAACCCATTATCCACTAATTACTATTACAACTAATATACAATGATATTCTATTATAATTAATATTTTATAATAACAGTCAAAAGTTGGGTCCAATAACTTTTAACTAATATCATAACTAATATACCTATCAATCTTTTATGTAATATTTGACCAATATATAATATCTAATAGTAATAGTAATTAATTTTATAACTAATATATAATAATATTATATTATAATTAATATTTTATAATAAGCATCAAAAGTTGGGTCCAATAACTTTTAACTAATATCATAACTAATACACCCATCAATATTTTAGGTAATATTTAACCAATATCTAATATATATAAGTAATAGTAATTAATTTTATAACTAATATATAATAATATTTTATAATAATAGTCAAAGGTTGGGTCCAACAACTTTTAACTAATATACCCATCCATCTTTTAGGTAGCATGTGAAATATATATAATATTAATAGTAATTAATATTACAACTAATATATAATAATATAATATTATAATTAATATTTATAACAACCATCAATAGTTTGATCCAATATATAATATATAATTAAATATAATAATAACTAATATAAGAATTAATTATCTACCCATCCATATTTTAGGTAATACATGACCCAATAGCTTTTAAGTTGGCAACTTGGGATTGTGTATTTAATTTTATTTCCCTATTTTGGGTGAAAACACTACATCAAAATTCACCCTCATAAATTGATTTAATATAAAATATATATCTAAGGTAGCTTTGATAAAAGTGAAATAACCCTGGGCGGTTTCGATAAAAGCAAAATATTATAAAAAATTGCCTACATGGTTTTTTTTTACCATTTTCCTCAGGAGGCCCATTCCTCATCCAAATTTCCTCTGGTTTCCTTTATCCTATCTATCCGATTCTACAAATATGGATATTAGTTCAATTTGTTCAAACAAATTAGTTGAATTAGAAGGTAGCAATAAATGGATTATTTTCGATGTAATTGTGAAGAAATGGATACAAATATGAATCATGCAAAGGAATATATCGAGTAAGGGGCTTCATGCTCTCTCGCGGGCTACTATTGTAATCTCTAGTTGATTAAAGAATAAAATACTACTATCATTGTTTGATGGATGTTTCCCCTTTAAGGTGTTTTACCATGTAAATTATGTGTCTCCTTTTGTAATGTGATGTTCTATTGTTTCTTTGTTGTTGTAGATCATGTTATCTCGCTGCTTTCAATGCCCAACAAGTGGTATAAAATCGAGGGAAGAAGCCATAGAGTACACGACCATTTATGGAGGTCGTAGAAATGGATATGAGGGAATAAATATTCTCTTTAGTAGATTGTGATCGTTAGTTGTCAATCTAACAGGGGAGTGATAGTCATCAAGGATATGAAGGAGATGTGATCAAAGGATCCCCAGAACTAACTGCTACTACTAGAGATTACTACAATGGAGTGCCACTAGTTTGAAGAGCAATGTGTCTAGTACCTAATTGGAGTGCTAATTTGAAAAGAGCCACCCATTTCTAGTTGCATGTCTATTTTGGTATCTTGTCACTATTGTTCAAGCGATTGAATAGAGAGAGGAGCCTCCATATCTACAAAGGTAGAGATCTATGGAGGGATTTACTATTGTTGTGTGAAGAATCCAAGAGCTAGAAATCACATGTGATTGGACAAAGATATGTGAAGGCACGTGATTTGGTGCAAAATATGTCCTGCGTGAAGGTGGAGCCATATTGTTGGAGGCCACAGAGAAAAAGATTGCATTTCTGCTAGTTGCGAAGGAGAGAGATTTATTGGAGGCATGTCCATATACGAAAAGATATGTGGAATCAAAAGGAAGGCTGCAGTATAGATCCAATATGTTCGGGTTAGGAGTGAAAGTCCACGTGCTATAAGGACCTTTCATCCAAACATGAATCCACCCTCCCATCGTGGAAGTTACTAGATTTGTGCAAATAGATGCTCGTAATAATATAAGAGAGGAAGTCTATCCTATCCTTATTCTTCGTTGATGTCCGAGGAATTGAAATAAAATTTATTCATAAGCACATTGTGTCCTGATCCAATTCCAAGCCTATTTTCTATTCGAACAATGTACCACATAAACATATTCATGAAGAAGGCATGCAAATCTATAGAATAATCACCCAGGAAGAGAGGACCTAATACATGCCATAATATTTTATTGTCTAGTTACAACGTGTGTTTGGGAACTGTTGTGATCTCTACAAAATGGCTTGGTAAGCTTCATTGTGAATGGGCATGGAGGTGAATGTTGAAGGCTCACTTGGTTGGCTTGGTCGGATTTGGTCAAGGTTTCGACTATAGTATTCGAGGTGGAGCAATGAAGATGTTCACGATCACAATATAATATTTTTTACAAAGATCAAGAGATCATTGTATTGCCTGAAACATGCCATGCAATCTATACAGAATGTTTGATTCCTTCATGGTGAGCTAAATTTTTCAAGATCTAGGCATGACCATTTTGTTTATGGTACATTCATTACCTTGATGTTATTTGTTGATGATATGCTTATTGCAAGCCAAAGCATGGTTGAGATCAAGAGGATAAAGGCTTAGGGGAATTTTAGACGAAGGATCCTGGAGCCACTAAACAAATCTTGGGCATGGAAATACATAGAAACGGGAAAAATGATAAGCTATGATTATCACAAAATAATTTTATGGAGAAGATACTAATGAGATTTAGTAAGAACATTGTGGAACTGGTCAATATTTATTTAGCTTTCCATTATAAACTTTTTTCATGTTTATGTCCTAGTTATAAGGAAGAAAAGGTTATGTCTAGAAGTGTAAAGTATGCATTGGAATGGTATGATATGTTTAATATTAGATATTTCACATGCAATTGATCTTGTCATTGGACACATGGAAAATCCAAATGATGTAGTGAAATGTGTACTTCAGTATTATAGAAGCACAAGTATCACCTACGGTAGTTGAAGTGATTTAGTCTGCAATTATCTTCACTAAGATTTTGCATGATTTTTTTACAAGAATAAATATACCTCAAGATATGTCTTACATGAATGCAAGGTTTTATTGGGTAAGCCTGGACAAGTGTAAGTGTTCTCTCGTAGTGAAAGTGTCGATAATTTGACAAATAGTCTAGCTTATCAAAAATTGGACAAGGAATCATTTTGCAATATATGTTATTGATAGAGGTGGAGTGGCCCATACTCTAGCTAATTGTGCAAACTTGTTCACAAAACCAAGTATAGTTAGAGATTTTGTAGGGTTGTTGGGTGATGAATGAAATACGATAAGGCATCATGGAAATTGATTTTTAAGGTGGATATTGTTTAAAATTTGTCAACAAATTATCCCATGTTTGAGGATAAGGTGGTTTCCTCTATTCCCTCTGCCTGATTATGCAAATATAGAGATTAGTTCAATTTGTTGAAACAAATTAGTTGAATTAGGAGGTAGCAACAAATGAATTATTTTCAATGTAACTATGGAGAAATGACTACAAATATGAACCTTGTAGAGGCATATATTGAATAATGGGCTTCAATCCCTCTCTTGGGCTAGTGTTCTAATCCTGCGTTTATTGAGGAATAAAATATTGCTGCCATTGTCTCGTAGATGTTTCCCCTTCAAGGGGATTTACCATGTAAACTATGTGTTTCCTTTTGTAATGTGTTGTTCTGTTTTTTATTTTTCGTTGTAGATCGTGTTCTTTGACAACTTTCGTTTCCCAATAGTTCAAAGTTAACAGTGGATGCGCTTGATACTTAGAATTTGTATAGACTTCTTTTTTATTTTTATTTTTTTATAATTGAAATTTATATCTTCAAACAATTTTGAGGATTAAATCGCATAATAAAGATTGGTATTTCTAGTCAAGAGGTTAGTCCCAAATTTGTTTTAACAAAATATAACAATATATCCTATCTAACAAACTAAAATCAAATTTATCAACATAAATAAATATTAAGAGTTAAATTGACATAACATAAAAAAATCCATATGACAATGTTTAATTAAAGTGAAATCAACATAAAACCGAGCTATAGTAGCAATTTTTTAACTGAATAAAAAAAAATTCAATTATAAAGAAAAATAAAACTCAAATAGAAAAAAAAAATCTATTTAGATATCATAATTATATACAAAATAATTGTTTTTTTATAATTTTAAATTTTTGCTAATTCATTTGGTTAATGAGTTTTCTACGTGTTGTTGAGGTTTTTTTAATGTTAATGGTTTTTGTTAAAATGACAACCTAATATGATTATTTTTTTTTAATCCTCTTGGCGTTCTCAGCGGATTGAAAAAAAACTGGCAACATTCCTTCTTGTCAAAACATGTTTTAAAATAAAACCGATAGCATTTATGCAGTGAAATGCTACTGGTTGACATAAGCAAAAATATTAATAATTTAAAAAATTAAATACAACATAAATTTAAAACAAAAAATGTTTTGGAATGGTTTTTGTTTTAGTTTTAATGGTGTTTTTTAGTTTCAATGGTTTTTGGTTTCGATGGTGGTTTTAGTTTCAATAGTGTTTGGTTTCAATGTTGGTTTTCATTTTCAATGGTTGCATTCATAAATTGATAAAAACTAAATAAAATTTACGATTTAAACACCCATTTTTATATACAAAACAAATCAAATTTAGGGCATTTTTTTAAAACAAAAAAAATAAAATTTGGGGATTTTTTTGAAAACAAACAACAAATAAAATTCAAGTTTTTTTGAAAAACAAATTACATGGGTTGAAATCCACTTACCTTGTGGATTCAAAGCCATGGCGGATAGAGGGGGGCGGAGGTGTATGTGGGGTGTGCTGTGTTGGCTGTCGACACTTGGTCGAGGGGTTTGTTGCCGTCATAATCAACTCTGTTTGCGCTATCTCATTCGAATAGGGACGGCCGACAGGCCGAGCCCTGTTTTTTTTTTTGTCTCAAACCCTCGATCGAGCAATAGCTTGATCGAGGGTTTAACCTAGCCCTCGATCAAGCTATTTAAATAGCCTCAATCAAGGTATTTTAAAGCCCTCGATCGAGGTATTTTCAAACTGTCGATCGAGCATTTAAAACCTCGATCGAAGACTTGAAAATAACTCGATCGAGGGTGCGAAAAACAATTTTTTTAACTCCCGCGCGCCAAATATGATGAACCACCTTCATGAAATCACCCTTTCATGACCATTTTATACAGACAATTCATATGTACTATAACTACATTTTATTATCTAATAAAAAAATGCAAACTCTAACTTGATATATTTCCTCTTATCATTTTATTATTAAAATATGCAATTTCAAGAGAGAACTTATCCAAAACCCTCTATCAATTTGGTTTTGCATATATATATATATATATATGTGTTCATAGTTTTATTTTTTTACATCAAATGCATTCCCATCATTGTAAATTATTTGTTTAATTTCTTATGAAATATGACTTTAATGACCCTAATGCTTTGACTTGTTGGGTCTGTGGTTATGATTTTGTGTTTTTTATGTTTAATGGGTATTGGTTTTTCCATAAATGTAGTGATTGAAATCTATTATATTTTTTATTAATGGTTTAAAGTTTATATCATTTTCCCTTTATGTTAGAGTTCATTTGGATTTGATTATTCCTACTCTAAAATTATCTAATAAATATATAAATGTTCATTTTGCCACAAGCAAAACTCTTCTTCCCATCTATTGAAATGACTATTTCGAAATTCATTATTTTATAAATGAGTTAAATATAGGAATGGAGAATACGAATGAAGCCATTGGTTTTTTTTCATCCACTAAGGTCTAGTACCACTTGTGCAATTTGGTTAAAGCCTATTTTTGAAGACATGGGAGAAATGCAAGGACTACTTACACCTATTAGTTACCATCAAAACTCAATAAAGTTGGTAAACACTCCATGCAATATTGAAATACATTGAAACTCAGTATTATTTTGTTAAAAAAAAGATACCACCAAAATAATTTAAATTGATATACTATAATACAAGTGTGAATGTAGTTGACATATTTACGAAACCTCTGGCAAAGGGAAAAAAAAAAAAAATTTAAAGAAATAAACTAAGTATAATGAAGAACAAAAGGGAAGAGTTATTCCAAGGAAAAAAAAAAAGGGAAGAGTTAGAAATATAAACAAATAATGTAGAAATATAATAAATGATAAATAACAAACTAGTATGTCCAAATGTAGTAAATGATTATTAACAAACTGGTATGTCCATTCATTACCGTCTTTACCCTTCTTCTTTTACATTATATATGTATGCATATA
The DNA here is from genome assembly GCA_027924585.1 of Larix kaempferi. Taxonomy (NCBI): domain Eukaryota; kingdom Viridiplantae; phylum Streptophyta; class Pinopsida; order Pinales; family Pinaceae; genus Larix; species Larix kaempferi. The sequence goes on from BSBM01000135.1 coordinate 2,599,380, forward strand.
TTTAATCAATAAAAAAGATAATTGAATAACTCGCTCTTGTGGAGTGTTGTGTTATTCTATTTTGCATTGCAAAATGTGAATCTTATTTGGAAGAAAATGCAATCCTTAACTTAGTATATTATTAGTTTTTATGTTTTTATTATTAATCTATTTTGCATAAAATGTGAATTTTGTTTGAAACAAAATGAAATCCTTAACTTAGTATATTATTAGTTTTGGCTTCAAGAAATATGTGTTAAAATATAGAAGATAGAAGCAAATAGAAGATAGAATACAAATGGGTATATTTGTTGCTTTCTTATTATTAACCTTAAGCTTATATAGGATTAGATAACATCAATACTACTGTCCAATACTATGGGACAGCCAAGTGTCCTAGTCAACTAACAAACTCAACTAATTTACTGACTCAATATCGTTGAGACTACAATTCTTAACACACCCCCTTAATCTCAAATGGGATGGTATTCTCAACACTATCAATGCCTAAGTGCTTCCTCTGAAACTCAAATGAAAATGTTCCCAAAGGTTTGGTGAACATATCAGCCAATTACTCCTTAGAGCCACAAAACATCAAATTAATATATCCATTATTGACTAACTCACGTATGGATGAACTATTGTCACAATAAATATATGTTGGTTCTTTTTTTGTGTGTCCCATATCCTTCAAAAGTCTTCGTAGCCAAACTGTGTGACATGCTCCTGTAGTTGCCGCGACATATTCTGCTTCTACAGAAGACATACTAACAATCGTTTGTTTCTGAGAGGCCCATGAAATCAAACTGGTACCAAAATGGAAAGCATAACTAGATTTTTTTTCTTGTCATCAATACTTCCTGCATAATCATTGTCAGTGTGCCACGTAAGAGTACTATGTGGTGAATGAGTGTACCAAAGTCCATAACCAATTGTGCATGCAAGATATCTCATAATTATTTTTCCAACTTTCCAGTGAGAGTCTTTGGGAGACTCCATAAATCTAGATATCAAACTTACAACATACATTAAATCAGGTCTAGCTGCAGTTAAATACATTAAAATGCCTACCAATCTTTTGTAGATTGTAGAATTTACTCTTGGTCCTTCATCATTCTTGCTTAACTTGGTTCCTGTAGCAATGGGGGTTTCTATTGGTTTGCATTTATCCATTTTGAATCTCTACAAAATCTTTGTAGCATACTTATGTCGACAGATGAAGATTCCATTTTCACTTTGGTCAACTTCCAGACCAAGGAAGTACTTCATGAGACCAACATCAGTCATATCAAATTCCATTTTCATGATCGTCTTAAATTCTTCTAGTATCATATTTCCAATCTAAATCATATCATCAACATAAATACATACAATAAGAATGTTACCTTGTTGATCTGTTTGACATACAAAGTGGAATCATTGCTGCTCCCATTGAACCCATTGTTGATGAGGTAAGAATCAATTCTGCTATACCAAGCTCTTGGAGCTTGTTTTAGACCATTCAAGGCCTTTTCCAGCTTACATACCTTGTGTTCTTGACCTTTGACAACATAAACGGGTCGCTAGTCTACATAGACTTCTTCTTCAAGTATGCCATTGAGAAAGGCATATTTTACATCCATTTGATAAATAGGCCACTGGTTTTGAGCATCTATTGCAAGTACAGCTCTGATGGTGTCCATCCTTTCTACTGGAGAAAAGGCTTCATCATAGTTTACACCATATTGTTCAGCAAATCCTTTTGCAACCAACCTTGCTTCGTGCTTCTCTATCTTTTATTTTTCATTCAATTTGGTCTTATAGACCCATTTTACTCCAATAATTTTTTTCTCTGATGCGAAACCAACAAGATCGCAAGTCTGATTCCTTTCAATAGAATAAATTTCTTCATTCATTACTTGTACCCACTGTGCATCTTTTACTGCTTCATCAAATGATGTTGGCTGATAGGAAAATAGAGCATACTATAGTTTCTCATCAATGACAAGAGTTTGTTCATATAAATCCCTTAAGCTTCTGGTTTTATGGTTCTGTGGTGGACTGTCTGTTGGTGTTGCTTCTTGTTGCTATTGTTGTACCTCCAATCTGGGCATTCTGAGTGGTTCTAGTGGTACTGAATTTTCATTCTACTGGATATCTGTTATGTCACTCCAGCATTTATCTTCAAGTAATTTAACATCTCTGCTCACGACAACCTTTTTGGTGAAAGGATTATATAGCTTGTATGCCTTGTGCCATTCACTATAACAAGTGAAAATACAATTTTCACTCTTCCTGTATAGTTTTCTCCTTAATTCATCAGGTATGTGTGAAAAGCCACACATCCAAATATTCTAAGATGAGAAACACTAATCTCAATGCCACTCCATGCATCTTCAAGTATCTTATATTTAACACTTACTGTGGGAGATATGTTTAGTAAGTGAACTGAACATGCAAAATCTTCAACCCAATAATTGTTTGGCAGCTTCTTGTATGACAACATGCTTCGAGCCATGTTCATGATGGTCTAGTTCTTCTATTCACCAATCCCATTTTGTTGTGGAGTATATCTGGTAGTGAACTAGTGTTGGATACCATGCTGCTTATAGAACTATGCAAAATCATGTGAGTCATACTCACCTCAACCATCTGATCTGAGTATTCTAATGGTTTTACCTAACTGCTTTTTAGTCAATGCTTTGAACTCTTTAAATTTTGAGAAGGCATCTCATCTGTGTCTAAGAAAGTAGATCCATAATTTCCTTCTATAATCATCAATAAAGGTCAGAAAATACAGACTGCCTCCTATGGATTGGTTTTTCTGGGGTCCACATAGGTCTGTGTGAACTAACTCAAGGTGTTCTTTGGATTGAAATGTAGGAGTGGGGAAATTGCCCCTTTGGTGCATCCCCAAGATACAGTCTTCTCAAGAACTGGATTGTTCATTCATAATTGGTAACTCCTTGACCATGGACTATTTTTGCATATGACTGAGACTTTGAAAGGGTACATGACCATACCTACAGTGCCACAACCAGGTTCCATCTAGACTGGAAACACTGTGTTCATATGATTGTGACATGATAGCACTTCTCAAATTGAGTGGGAATATTCTATTCTTGTTCATTTCGACTTTGGCTAAGAGTCTTTTACTAGGGGATTTATCATAGTCAATACAATATGAATCAATGAATCTGACATCATACTTGTTCTGAATCAGTTGACCCACATTGATTAGATTGAATTTCAGGTTAGGAACATAGAATACATCATGTATTAACTTATTTTTATTATGTTTGGTAAGTACAAGAACAATGCCTTTGCCTTGATAAGGAACGAGATAATGATCACCAAGCTTGATTTTTGAATTGACACATGAATCTAGATCAGAGAATAGTGATTTGTTACATGTCATATGATTGTTGTAGCCATTGTCTAGCAACCATATATCTTAATGATAGTATTCTTCGTTCTCTTGGAATGAGAGCAACATGACTTCTAATGAGCTTTCTTCAACATTGGATACATGAGCTCTGCCACTGTTTTGATATTCTTGTTTCTTTATCCAGGCTCGACTCCCATTCATAGTGGCCATACTTCTTGCAGTAATTTCACTGAATGTTGGACCTATTTTTCCATCTCTTTCCTCTCCCCCTCTGGTTCCGAGAGTTGTGAGAGTGCTCTGAGTGATCTAAGCAACCATAAGTAGTTCCATCCTCTTTAGAATGAGAAACTCTTCCTCATATGCCTCGTCCTCTACTTCCTCTACCTCGACCTATGTTGAATGAAGCCTGAGTGTTGAATGCATTTTACATAGACTCTTCCTCTTGACTGAGAAGAGCTTCGTGTGATAGAAGGGACCCTGTTAACTCTTATAGGGTAAACTTGGAAAGATCTTTAGATTCTTCTATGGTATTAAGAGCCATAGAAAAATTCTTAGTGAGACATATTTAAGAATATTTTGAACAACAAACTTTTGTTCCAAGGCCTCACCATATGTTTGGAATTGAGTCACAATACCTGAAACCCTAGTCATGAACTGATCTACATCTACAATTTCAGTTTCCTTCATCTTAAGACTTTCAAACTGAAGACTAAGGGTTTGTAGTCTTACTGTTTTAACTTGGTCGGTACCTTTGTATGTAGTTGCAAGGAGATTCCATGCTTGATATGCGGTGGTAGCTCCTGAGATCCGCGGTAAGATGGACTCCTCAATGCAGCTTTGGATCAACCATTTTGTAGTGAGATCTCGATCTCGGCTTCTTTCAAGGGATTTCTTGATATAATTAGACATAGCATCCACGGAATTTTTCACTAGTTCCGTGAACTCATTTTCAACCATATCCCAACATTTGTTAAGTTGGAGAAAAGTATTCATCTTGATTGACCAAAACTCATAGTTTGTATCGGTCAGCATTTGTTCGGAGATTTGTTTCATGTTGATACTTCCCATATTGTATGACTGTCTTCAAAAAATACTATTTCTACTTCTTTATCTAACACCGTGCGTCAGAAAAAACCTGTGTAAGTGAACATGAGTGTTCGACGCGCTTCTCATTAACAACAAGTGCGCTGGTGACGCAATCTGTCTATGCAGAGAGTGCGTTGGCGATGTGTCTCTTCTATGCAATAGGTGAGTTGTGCCATAGTTCCCGAAAGGGACAGGTGTGCCGGCGCTTCTAAAGGGAAAAAAAATATTTAATGCGGCCCCAAATCTGTGAAGCTACTCCTCCACGTCAATGTGTTCCGTCTTGATCTACACATGTGTGGTTTCCACTATGTGAAAAGGATTACCCAACAACAACAAGTATGGATCAAGCCATACGCTCTGATACCATGCTAAAATATAGAAGACAGAAGCAAATAGAGGATAGAACACAAATGGGCATATTCATTGCCTTATGATTATTAACCTCAATCTTATATAGGATTACATCACGTAACATCAATAATATTGTCCAATACTATGGGACAAGAAATATTGGGACAACCAAGTTTCCTAGTGAACTAAGAAACTCAACTAATTAACCAACTCATGACTGTTGCGATTACAATTCTTAACAATATGGAAGCTTTAACCATAAAAAAATTAGTTACTGACTTATTTGGGCATTTTATGTGCAAGTGCACGGCATAGAAGACGAGGATAGTAGAAGAATTTTCTAGGGTTTGATCTCTTATTGTATATCTGATGTAATTTTGATCTTGAACTATTTCTCTGAGTAAGAATGGTCGCTCGGTTTTCTTTCTTTGAGAAGAGTTTGTGAAGATAATTTTTTGTGTCTTCTTTGTTTATGTGCTTTAGTTATTCTTTTAATGATCCTATTTATTTTATGTTGCAAAATAATAATTGAACTTATTCTTCTATACTATCTTAAAAACTAAATCCTTCCCATATCAACTACCAGTTTCTCATTATTCGAGCGCTCATAATTGTTGATAACCCAATCATCCCAATCGTCCATATTTCTCAGCACACCTGCACTAGAGCGAAGGAGAGACTGCACTAAATTAAGAGGCCTTAGATTTCTTTTGTTCACTAAGCAGCCTCAGCATATGGGATCACCGACTTCTTGGCTAGATATTTCGCTCAGTCTGCTTAACTCTAACTATTACTATACCTGAAAGTTCCATGGTTCGAATTTCATTTAATCTCTACCCTTCAAACTAATTTCTTTGAAGTTTTGAACTTTTATCTTGCCAATCACACAATGTTTAGTGAAAAAATAACCCATCAACAATGAATTTTTATTAAAAAAATACAACAATAAACTCTTTTACCCATGTTTTCATTGATCATGTGCTTTGAAAATGGAGGGTGGAAAAAAACAACCTATTCAGGGTGACATAGACAACTCAAAAGTAACATGTGCCACCATTATGCATCTAAAGTACATTAAGTAATAAACTTAAGAAACAAACAAAACATGGAACCTAGAATCTATTGCAAAGGTTAATGTGAGGCCACATATAATGCAACATACAAAATATTGTAAGGTTAACATGTTGCATCAATGGTGTAATTGAAATTGAAAATTTTTAAAATTTTCAGTTAAAAGATATGTTTTTATTGAGGAGTTTAATTTCCAAGTAAAATATAACAATAGACCCATTTACCAATGTTTTATGTTGATCAGTTACTCCAAAACTCAATGGTGGAACAAAAATACCTACTAACACTGACATAGACAACTCAAAAGTAACATGTGTTGGCATTATGCATATGAAGTACATTAAGTAATAAACTTAGGAAACAAACAAAATGATGAACCTAGAGTCATTTCCAGAGTTTAATTTTAGGCCACATGTAATGCAATATACCAAAATTTTCAAGGTTAACATGTTGCATCAAAGATGAAATTGAAATTGTAACATTTTATTCCAAACGAGTTGAGTTAAAATGCTAGATAAATATAATATGCCTTTCTAGAGGGAATTCATTAAAAAATACATTGCAAATGAGATTGTAGTACAGTGTTCTCCACTCCCTTTGTCAAAAGAAGTTTAATAAGGTTGTTTTTCAAGGTATGGACTATTTTGGATTTCTCAACCATTATTGTAAATGAACATGCACATACTAAGCTGCAACAAATCTTTCATGGAAGTGGAGTTGTCTATGCATTATCCATGATGAAAATCTTCTTGTAAAAACTATTTTTAGGGCACACATTTTGCTCATATAGAGTGAGTGATGTGATACATTTTTTCCATTCAAATTTACAACCATGGACTTCAGTTTAATTCTTAATGTGTTTTTGTGGTCGATGGTCAACGTATGTACCAACTAGTTCATGGTTTCTACTTTTTTCTTTGGGCCATTCACTTCGAATTGGCTATGAATTGATAAGAAGAAGCCACTTTCAACTTCAAACTTGGTTAGAAGTGTTTTTCCCATGAGTAAAAGTAATTGCTTCAAGCAAATTCTAAGACTACAAGAATAATAAAATGTTAAGTTAAGTTTTAACATAGATCAAATAAATCATTAAAACAATATGAATAGATATGTGAAAAAATTTTAGCAACAAAACCTATAAATTGTAACTTGGAAGTATTCGAAGTGTACAACATGGAATTGGGAGCCTCCCACAAGAAAAGCATGTTTCCATAACTTTGTCTAGTCACAAGTGTTAACCTAGTCCAATATCAAAATAACAAAAACAATTTCATGTTTAAGAAAATGCACATAATAGTTTCATTAAAATTTGTTTTTATATTAATATAAAATTTATAAAAAAATTGAAAATAACATCTTACCAAAATAAGTAGCTCCAATACTATGGTCAGAGGAGATATCTTTCAAACTATCTAGATGAAAGGTATCTAAATTCAGCAGGTGATTCTAACTTACGAGGCCCATAACCAAAAAACAAGCATGTCTGAAATTCCATAGGTAATGCTTGGTAGATTCGGTAGTTAATAAATTGTTGATGCTTGGTAAATTTAGTAGTTGATAAATTGTTGATGTTTGATGGTTGGTTGGGTTAATTCCTTCATTAACTTAGTGCAAAATTGACTCCTTCTAAAATGGTACCCACCTCTCTCTTGGAGTTGCACTTTCGAACATGAAAAAAGACTTATCCTCTAAATGAAGGGCACAAAAGCTAGGAAAGGAACTGAAAGGAAGGACACAACCCCATATTGGGACAATTCTAGGACAATATAAGAAATAATTAAAAAATGGAATGAAAGAAAATCCATCCCCATTGAAGGAAAAATCACCCACCGACTCTTTAATCAAATGGGAACGTTTCAATCAAGTGGGAAAGTTTCAATCTCCATTATAACGTATATAATAACATGCCACCTACTAGAATCCATTTATCTAGACATACACATAGCTTAACAATCTTATTAATAAAAATTAATGACGGTTTGAAAAAATAATTAACCGTCAAAAATACGTCCTAGCAAATTGTTTGGTGGTTCTTTGAGAGGGTTTGTTAAAAATTTTAACCATATTTTGATGGGTAAAATGCATCATTATGGGCATATACCCGTCAAATTCCAACCCTTCCTCAAACTACACCAGATAAGAGAGAGGAGGAAAACATTGATATGGACTGGAGTAGAAAAAAGACAAGTCTCGTAAACGCTCCCAACAATCTTTGAAATGAGGTATATGTAGCCTGCGTACATCAAGGTACACATAGACTGCTCACATGAAGGTGAAAAAGCGCGTTGAGAGAAGCTTTCTTAAGTGTAAATATGAGAGCTTCTGCTCAAAACAAGGTGCAACTATAACCTTACCCCAGCAGTTCCATCTTCTCTCCCTGTCCGGAGGCTAATAGAAATAAAAAGGTGATGGATTTTCCATCATTACAGACCGAGGAACGGGCAGAGAATGATGCAGATAATACTACTCCACAAGGGAAAATAATGATACAAACATGAGATCAAATTTGAAGGGTGGGGTCCCATTTCACTTTGAAGTGTTTTGAGATATTTAAAGCTTCAATGCTCACATGTAAAAATAAATCATTTTTTTAAAATTGAAAATGTAAAATTACATTAAAATTTCATTGTTTATTAAAAGCAATATCAACAATGTTATTTTAATATGGGTTAGTTAAATAACCCAAGAACTTTTATAGAAGAAATTTCAAAAACAGAAATAAAGAAATCACTTTTTTCATAACCAACAACTTGTACTGGTAAGTAATGAAACTTGTTCATAGTAAAATAAAAAATAGCTATGCCTTCTTTATATTGAAAGAGTTTTACATACATATATACATAGAAAAACAAAATTATCTTGAAACTAAATCTTAAAAAGAAAATATTTCATATAAGGCATAGATTTCATACCACTTTCCAATTATTTATGGATAACAACAAATGATGAATATCCTTAATACCTAATAACAATTTGATAACAAATGATGATTTAGCAATCCGTGTGTTATCAAATTAACACATATTAATTTTACATGATCAACATATGAATGAACGAATTATCCACACATCCAATCTTAGAGAAGTTGTTGAATTTTAGTGACTTTCAATTGTCTTTCTCTCATAGCATTTTCCGTGAATCCTTGTGATGTGAGAATGGATCTCGGGTCTTTGGGCCAACCGCCATTAATGATATATGATATTGAGTAATGATATGGTATTGGTGAAGTGAATTGAATAAAAATCTCATTTCTTAGTCTTACCAACTTTCTTTTTCTTATGAGCCAAAGGATACCAAAGAACACCTAAATTCAATATGTCTACCTCCACCACTAATGAGTTGGGCATCTACGCCCATTTTTCTAAGTCTTTGTCCAAAGAAGAAATGAAGTCAATATGTCTACCTCCATCACTAATGAGTTGGGCCTCTTAGTGAATTGATATTAGTGGGGTGGGATTGGTAGTCAAATTAATGAATGATTTTATCCATTTTTTTAGTCTATAACACCCAAAGGGTTTGATAGTTAAAAATAATATTTATTGTTGATTAAGAATGATTTATCGTAAAAATTATTATTTAATAATTTATATAACTTGAGAAATTAATTATAAAAATGTTATTTTGAAAAAAAAAAGTATTTAAAATCTTTCCTCCAAGACTTTCCATGTTGCAATGTGGTCTATCACCAAGTGCTAGGCATGGGGAGTTCTCATAGGTTGATAAAAGATCATTAAATAAAATAAAACATCGTGATTACTTTAATTATAGTATTGAATAACATGAGAAATCAACCAATAGATTTAATTACACCGATAGGGGTTTAGATATTATCTGAGATTTTGGACTTCCTTGAGTGGATCAACAAGATTAACCCGAGTGTAACAGGTGTACCATGGGGATTCATTGCATGGTCATTGTATCTTGTTATGCTCAAATGCATTAGTTAAGTTGTTGTTAAGAAAATGGATATTTTTATTAAATATGATTTATTTTTATGTTTATATTAATTACTTTAATGTTTATGTTACTTTAATGTTTATATTAATTAGTTTAATGTTTAGTCTTTGTTTAATAGCCAGTCATCTCCACAAAACTAAGTGGTTGGCTATGCTTATCGGTGTTCACCGGCCACTTTACTTGTGACCGTGCTAGGAATTTTATTGAGAACACTCAAACTAGCATTGCACTAAGAGTAATTAGGTGCATTTAGCATTGCACTAAAAGAAGAAAAGCACATATTATTTTTTTAAACATTCATAAAATTACTTATTTATTTTTTATTGGCTCTCAATGCTTATTAAATATTAAGTCAAGATAGATATATGTTGAATTTATATCAATATTTTTATAGGCTTCATCTTTACAAACTTATTTCCTAAAAAGTTAAAGATTTAAAACTTTAAAAACACACTTTCATGATGATGATGATGATGATGATTAAAGTCCACTAAGACCAACATTTTTAAAACCATTTTTAATGAATATGTAATAAAATTAATTTAAAAACTTTAAATATTTTAAATTTTATTAATATATTAATTATAAAAAAAAAAACTCTCCCATCGCATATAAATGGTACGTGCCTATTCAATACCAATGTTTTAACCACATTATATCATAACTGACAACCATTGGTGACTTCTTCTAGAATTTCCTTGAAACGCAAAAGTAGACCCAAAGTCCACTACCTTCATTTTTCTATCTCCCCTAATGGTAAGTGGTAACTTGGTAAGCCCTCTACCAGCAACACGTATGAGTAACCAACCAGTTTTAATGAAGTTGAACTGCTGCCATTAAATGTGTTAAACAACATGTAAGCGCTAACACGAGAAGCATTCAAACCATGGGCGGCGAGCTTGTCCACGTAATCTTGTCGATGATATTATTAGAGGCCCATCACCATGGGATATGAATCATGATCCATCGATATTTGGACATGTAGAGACTCGAGACTTGAGAGTGACCGAGTACCAAGTTCCAACTCACCTAGCCATGATGCCCCATTGCCCACTGGGACCGTGGGCTAGAGCATGCTGGCATTCCCACTGAAAACCATTTGACGGATGAAATTTGAAGCTACCCTTTTATTGCAATTTTACACATTAGTGATTAATTTAATTATTGATGGGCTTGCCTTGAAATTCATTTTTTTTAATCATAAAATTAGCAATAACCTTATCTCACAAGTAAAATGGCCTCTCACGAGCCCTGCAAGCTTCAAATTTGAAGAATTGCCAACCGTACTACTTGGATATGACTTTTAGATGACTGATAACACTCATTGTAGGACAACTATGGATGGTTATATATATATATATATATATATATATATATATATATATATATATATATATATTCAATGGTATAACACCTATTTGTATATTAAAATTATATATAAAATGATAAACTATATATTTATATCTTCAAGTATTGATGGTAAAACAAGTGAATATTCTTAAATGATATGATAAATGAACCAACTCACTAATTACATCCATAATGGAGTGATATATAATGAAGAAAGTTATATTTTTATGTGCTATGATGAATGCAAATATTAATTCGTTTTAGTATTAATTTTCTTTATAGACTTTATCATTAAATGTTTTTCGTTTTTCATTGTTTAGAAGTGCTTAAGCTTATAAAACTACATGTAATATTTTCGTCCCTTTGTCTCTTCCATGAATAATTGTAGTTTCCTTAGAGCAAAACGTTTATGATTAGAAATCATAAAGTATTTTTAATAATTTTTAACTAAAATTTAGGTTATAAATATGGATGAAAGTGTAAAATAAAGAAAATTACACTAAACTAATTTATAAAATAAAGTGTCAGTTATATGTTCATATGTTCATAGATTAATAAAAAATAAATTATAAAAATAACATGATAATAAAAGTTAATGAAAAATGCAATCAAGTGAACTAATCTTACATAGTGGTCATAAGTACACAAAATAGACTCATAACATAATAATGAGACACCTTACATAGTGATCATAATATATTATCAAAAAAATCAGACACCTTACATATTGCTCATAATGTATTAGCAAATTACAAACGCCAAAAAGGAAATCATAACATGATATGGAAGGTGAATGAAATGCATAATCATAAATACCCTGACATAACGATCATAATGAATTGCGAATGTGATAAAGATGATGAGGAAAAGGTAAGTAAAGAAAACAACATAACAGGAGTCAAAGGCAAGCAAGTGTGATAAGTTTATAAAAAGAATGAAATGAATGACAAAAGAACACCCTACACATTTCTGGATTTCCTGTAATATTTTTCATTTATTTTTACTCATTTGTAATTAAAGATATAATTATGTATTTGTTTTTGGTGAGGAGTTCAAGGCCAAGGTCTCACCAGTAAACTTTGCGAGTGTTGTTATTTATTTCCTAAGTTGTAATTGCTAATTTTAGACTTAGGAGATTAAAGGTTGTCAAACAACTAAAACGACAGGGAAGGAATCCACTAGGAGAAAGAAGTCAACTGGCTAGAAATCCATAAATAATTTACAATATCAATGACATATGTCACATGGTTTATAAGAGATTTAACTATAATGAGAGTGATTTATTTTATAAAAGATGTGTATTTATATTATGTCCATTGATGTCATCAATATTTTCGCACTACAGGTATTGAACATTATAGTTATATATCAAGATTATAAAGCATTTAAAGGCAAGGAAGAATGCATGGGATCAAGAAGATTTACTAAAAAAGCCATGATGTAATTATTTTATATATATGTTATATAAATGATATAGGTGTGTTCTTATATTTCGTGGAAGATTGACTTGAGAAGTATTTTCCTTTCTTATCATGCTTGGTAAGCTTTGATAAAAGGAATAGAAGCATCATGTTCTTCCATGTTGGATTGTTTATTCATATTAAGTATATGTTATAATGAGCAAGAATATAAATTTGTATAAAATCTTTAATTGAATAAACCTATATGTATAAATGACCATGTCTAATTATGTTGAGTGGTATTAATAAATAAATGTAATTATTATTGGGTATTGAAAAGTGAAAAATTTATATTTTTTCTTAAAATGCTAACTTGGAAATATGAGTATGTTACATTTCCTTAAAAAAAAAAATGTAATTAAGATATGTGAAGTTAGTATAAAAATGTAAATAAATATCTTTTCCATGTGTAAATCAATATGTTTTTAAATTGTATATCTAACACCATGAAAAGTGTTAATGGTATGTTGTATATATATACATTAAATGAGGAGTAATTTTTTTAAAGAGTTTTAATGCTAGAACTAATGAGTATGTTGTATATATATACATAAATTAAAATAAGGCACTCGCTTTTTTTTTGGAAAAGGTTTTAGTGCTAGCACTCTCATTTATAACCATTTCTTAAAAATACCTTCTATCTTATCATTTTTGAATCAACATAATTGTTATGAAATGTGTGTGCCGTGGGATTTGTAGATACATTGAACTAATGAGTATGTTGTATATATATACATAAATTAAAATAAGGCACTGGCTTTTTTTTGGAAAAGGTTTTAGTGCTAGCACTCTCATTTATAACCATTTCTTAAAAATACCTTTTACTATCTTATCATCTTTGAATCAACATAATTGTTATGAAATGTGTGTGGCGTGGGATTTGTAGATACATTGGGATTTATGTTTTTTTTTTTAGAAATATCTAAGTTGTTTCTTTGACTTTCTTATTTATGTTACATGGTTGTAAATTATATTATATTAATTTATTCTCAAAGTAGTCAAACATTTTTTTCTATTTACTTTCACGTATTTTTGCAATATTATAACATTGCTAAGTTTATTTTAATAAAGAATATGGTTATACTCGTACATTTTTAAAATACATTAAAGTTTTAATCTTAACTTTCAGCACACAACTTATAGTTCCTTCAAAGCGACAATAGAACGGTTGCAGGTATGGGGTTGTTAAATTTTTATTTTTTAAATGTATTTAAACTTTTATATGTTAGGTTATTCTATAGTGATCATTGAGTGGGATTCTAGTAAAGCAAACTTACACCTGATTCTTTTGATTCATTGAAAGCATAGAATCATGGATTTTCAATGAAAAATTCTTACCATTTCAACAGGGCATAAAATCTCAGTAGAACTAGATAGCTTATCTAAGAAAGCTATTGGATTATTGGAGGGGCATTTTACTTTGAAGAAGCTATTGGATTATTGGAGCGGCATTTTACTTTGAAGAAGCTATTGGATTATTGGAGGGGCATTTTACTTTGAAGAAATTCAGTATTTTCATGTTTTGGCTAAAGGGTCTCTCGACGCTTACTAGTTTTGACCAATATAAATGGTGTTTTGTATTGAGGTTTTATGGATAACTATATGTTCAGTTTTCATGCATAATATAAGTAGTTTTATGTATGTAAAGATGTGGATGAGAGCCTTAGTTGATATGGCTTTATTTGTTTTTTGGATTTAGTTGAGATAAATAAGCAGCCTTTGCATATGTTATAAAGATTGGAGTAGTCTCTCAATAGTTTTGGACTCTTGTTTTGGGACGAGGGAAGAGACTATTAATGTTATTTTTTATTCATGTTGATTAAATAACATGTAAATTTTTTTTTTGGAAAAATAAATGAAAAAAATGAATATGAAAATGATAAAATTGATATATGTTATCATCTTTAATTAAATGGGTTGTCTGTGTTATCTAAAGCTAAGAGTTATCCATGCAAATCAATCTTGATAGTATACTTGTTCCATCTTCCTTCAATCTAGGAAAAACATAGATGGTAGTCCACCCCAAATTCTAAGATATAAACACCTATCCATCTAAATATTGAATAACTATATTATTTGAGAGCTCTCTCACCTATAAACATTAGATAATTGAGTAATCACATATAATTCAATTTAAAATCACTCAATGTTTTTTTTAAATTGTTCAAAACTAACCCATTCTTTGTCTCTACTACAAAGCTCAAGTTCTCTTTACCCATATATATATATATATATATATATATATAGATATCTATATATATCTATATATATATCATTCTTTATAAATAGTAATTACTTCAATTAACTTAGCTTTTACATTAGTTCTTATTTTGAAGTTCAGTTAATAAATGCAACAACATGCTTTGCAAGCATGCAAAAGCTAGGCTAGAGTTTTTAGGGTTTCCATAAGTGTTTAAATACATATTACATTTTGGTTTGTATTACATCAGTTGATCTTGGTTTATGAATAAAGGTTGAAGAGCCGTAGCTCATTTTGCATAGTCTTTTGTTTATTTTTGCCTCCAACTTTCAATTTGGTATCAGATCTTAGGAGAATATTGATCGTGAGAGTTCCAAAGAAGCCAAAGGTGTAGCTTTGAATAATTTTGCAAAGAGAAACAAAAAAAAATATTGCAAAAATTACCGTGCCCCTCAGTTGCATAGAGGCGCGACAATTTAGGGAGATCAAGTAAAACAAATTTGGGAATTATCGCAGCCTCTCTATAGGCCAAGGAACAATAATTCAGGAAGACCCGCGACAATTAGGGCAAGAAGTTTTTTTTTCATTATTCCATGAGAGTGATTGTTTTTTACTTTCATGAAGTTATTTTCTTTGAAGAGATTCTTTAAGTATGATTTTTTTTTACAAAAGTCTTTTACAAGAATAGAAGAGATTTTTTTTACAAAAGTCTTTTTTATTTTTAAGGAAGAGAAGAGGAGTACTTACAAAAAAAAGGAAGGAGATTGTTTTAAAGAAAGTCCAGTGAAAGACTCTGCAATATCTATGGCTTTTAGCAGCAACAATCAATCTCAGATTTCTCCTCTTACAGGGAAAAAGGACTATGATGTCTGGGCCACGAGGATGGTAGTTTATCTCAGGTCAGAAGATGTGTGGGAATATGTCATGAATGGTTATTCCGAACAAGTTGATGATGCAGCTTTTCAAGCCCTTTCAAACACAGAAAATGATGTCCTGTGAGCGTACACGAAGAAGGATGCAAAGGAACTACATCTCATAATGAACGCTCTGGATAACAACATATTTCCAAAGATATCGGCTTCATTACATGCCAAAGCTACATGGGATACCTTGGCGACCAATTATCACGGTGCTGGTAAGGTACAAATAGCAACACTCCAAAACCTAAGAAAAGATTTTGAAGATCTGAAGATGAAAGAATAAGACTCAATAGATTCTTTCATGACCCAAGTCACGGGGATTGTTAATCAGCTGAATACCTATGGTGAAAAGATCAAAGATCAATGGGTGGTTGAAAGGGTTCTAAGATCCCTACCCCACAAATTTAATCTGAAAGTTGCAGCGATTGAAGAAGCAAAGGATCTAAGTACTCTCTCTATAGACAAGTTGACCGGATCGCTACTCTCATATGAATCCAGAATCAACAGGAATGAAGAGTCCTCTCTGGAGAATGCTTTCAAAGCACAAGTCTCATTCTCAAAAGCTAGAGGAAGAGGAGGATCAAGAGGAAGAGGCAGAAGTGGCCGAAGTAATGGCAATGAAGATCAAGATCACCATCATAGCCATGAAAGAGGGAACTACGACAAAAAAAGGTCAGATAAATCTAATATTAAGTGTTGTTATTGCAATAATTTTGGGCATTATGGTCATGAATGTCAAAAGAAAAAGTTTTATCAAGCAAATCATAATGCTAATGTGACTAATACCTATGAGATAAAGAAGATATGTTATTTCTTACGCGTCATGTGTTGGTTGTGGAGCCAGATATTCTAGTCTCATAGATGATATTGTATCAGCTGTGTTTGTACCCCAGTTTTATATGATATGTAGGTGGACTGTATAGTCACCCCAGCAGAGGGGTGTGGGGGGGGCACCATCCCCACTGGCTGGGGGGTCCGGGGGCAGCGCCCCCGAGAAATGGGGGTTCTGGGGCAACGCCCCTGAAGAAAATTTTTGGGGCTGTTTTCTCCAGCTATTTTGCGGGCCCATGGTTTTGGGTATCCCGTGGTATTTTCTCATTGTATTTCCCTTATAAAATAAAGACATTGTAATACGGCTAGGGATGATGATGTATTAGGTTTTATGCATTGTAAAGATATTTGAGATCAGGAGAGAGACTGTGAAACAGAGAAGAGGAAGTGCAGCGGTTGTGCTGCAGGTTGTATCCCTTCACCTTGCTGGACGGTAATAATAATAAGGACTGGCAAATTCAGTGTGGACGTAGCCCAAGTTGGGTGAACCACGATATATCTGTGTCTCTCTTGTAATGTGTATGTGTGATTATATTTGCATTTCTGTTTATTGTTATTGCTCGGCGATCCTATTTTTTCTAACAATTGGTATCAGAGCCAAAGGTCTGTTTGGCAGTTAAACCCGCAGGAAGCTAGGGTTTTTGGTTCGAGTGGGAGCAATGGCAGAAGAAAGAAAGTTTAAGGTCAAGAAGTTTAATGGCCAAAACTTCGGGTTATGGAAGATGCAAATAGAGGACTATCTGTACTAGAAGGATCTATTCCTACCGTTGGGAGGAAAAGCAAAGCAACCGACGGCTATGAAGGATGAAGAATGGGAGGTTCTTGACAGAAAGGCTCTGGGAACAATACAATTGAGCTTGGCTTCATCGGTGGCTTTCAATATCTCAAAAGAAATGACAACAGAGGGTTTGATGAGCGCATTGGGTAAGTTGTATGGAAAACCCTCGGCCTCCAACAAGGTATTTCGAATGAAGCGTTTATTTAATATGAAGATGTCTGAAGGTGGATCTGTTACTGATCATTTAAATGAGTTTAATACGGTTACAAATCAGCTAATTTCTGTAAGTGTGAACTTTGATGATGAGGTTAGGGCTCTTCTAATCTTGTGTTCATTGCTAGAAAGCTGGAATAGCTTGGTCATGGCTGTAACTAACTCTGTCTCTGGTTCAAACACCTTGAAATTTGATGATGTTATTGGTGTTATTCTTAGCGAGAAAATGCGAAGAAAAAGCACAGGTGAGACATCAGGTAATGCATTGACCATGGAGAGCAGGGGAAAACAAAAAGAGAGGAAAGAGCCAAGGTAATCGTGGAAAGTCTAAAATGGGCAGATCCAAGTCCAGACTAGGAAAGATAGAGTGCTGGAACTGTGGAAAGAAAGGACATCTGAAGAAAGACTGCAAATCTCTAAAGAAGAAAGGAGATGCATAGAAGGAAACTACCCAGGAAGCAAATGTAGCAGGTGATGTGTTACAAGATGCTTTGATTCTTGCATTAGATAATACTACTGATTATTGGGTAGTAGATTCAGGAGCTTCATGTCATGCTACACCCCATAGGAAATACTTTCATGAGTATGTTCCTGGCGACTTTGGACATGTTTTATTGGTTGATGATGAGCCATGTAAAATTGTTGGAATGGGTAAGGTATGGATAAAAGTTAAGAATGGAACTGATTGGTTGTTGAAAGAAGTTAGGCATATTCCTGCTATGAAAAGAAATCTGATCTCAACAGGGCAGTTGGGAGATGGTGGCTGTCTATCTACGTTCGGAGAAAAGTGTTGGAAGATCACTAAAGGATCAATGATAATAGAAAAAGGAGACAGAGTAGGTACGTCGTATTTATGTCCTCATAATACTGACCATTCTATCTCTTTAGCTTCCACAGGAACAGATACAACATTGTGACATCATAGGCTTGGCCACATGAGTGAAAAGGGGATGCATATTCTCCACTCAAGGAAGTTGCTGCCGGATTTGAAGCAGGTAAGTTTGGAATTCTGTGAAAACTGTGTTTATGGAAAACAAAAGAGAGTCAGATTTCTCAGGGTTGGGAAACAGAAGAAGAATGAAAAATTAGAGCTTGTGCATACAGATGTATGGGGACCGGCTCAGGTACAATCTCTTGGTGGCTCTCATTATTATGTTACATTTATTGATGATGCAACTAGAAAAACTTGGGTTTACTGCATTAGACAGAAATCTGATGTCTTTGCTACTTTTAAGAAGTGGAAAGCTTTGGTTGAGAATGAGACAGGAAAAAGATTGAAATGTCTCAGATCTGATAATGGAGGTGAGTACTGCAGAAGGAGTTTGATAGTTACTGTTCATACCATGGGATTCGTAGAGAGAAGACAGTACCATGAACACCACAGGAAAATTGTGTGTCAGAAAGGATGAACAGAACGATCATGGAGCGTGCAAGGTGTATGCGACTGCATGCAGGGTTGCCCTTACAGTTTTGGGTCGATGCTGTAAATACTGTTGTTTATTTAATAAACGAAGGACCTTCAAGTGCTTTGGATTGTGGTATTCCAGAGGAAGTATGGACAGATAAAAAGGTAAACTACTCATTTCTGAGAACGTTTGGTTGTGAAGCATTTGTCCATATTGATAAAGAAAATAGAACAAAGCTTGAAGCTAAATCCAAGAAATGCACCTTTATTGGATATGGGGTTGATGAATTTGGTTATCGTTTATGGTATTATGAAAATAACAAAATCATCAGGAGTAGAGATGTGATATTCAATGAAAAGGTCATGTATAAAGATCAGTTGCAGGGAAAGAAACAGGAAAAGGAAAACACAGAGTACATAGTGCTTGATGAAATTAAAGAAAATGAAGTTCCGAAGGTGCCATAAAATCAAGAGCATCAGCAAGTACCTGAAATTCCTGCAACTGTAAGAAGATCTACCAGGTTAAGTAGACTCCCTGAATGATACTCTCGTTCGATGTATTATTTATTGATGACTGATTCTGGTGAACCAGAATGTTATGAAGAAGCAATGCAGGTGGAAACTAGAAATAAATGGGAGCAAGGCATGAATGAGGAGATGGACTCATTGGTAGGAAACCAGACTTGGGATTTGGTTCAGTTGCCTGCTGGTAAAAGGGCATTGCAAAACAAATGGATTCACAGGTTGAAGGAAGAAGAAGGAGGTAAGAAGCGGTACAAGGCCAGACTTGTTGTAAAGGGGTTTGCACAGAAGAAAGGTATAGATTTTGATGAAATATTTTCTCCTGTTGTTAAGATGACTTCAATTAGGACTATCTTAAGTCTAGTGGTGATAGAAGATTTGCATCTTGAACAGTTAGATGTAAAAACAGCCTTCCTCCATGGGGATTTGGAGGAAGAAATATATATGCAGCAGCCACAAGGGTATGAGGTCAAAGGTAAGGAGGATCTAGTATGCAGGTTGAAAAAGCGCTTGTATGGCTTGAAGCAAGATCCAAGGTAGTGGTATCTAAAGTTTGACAGGTTTATGAACGAACAAGGCTATAGTAGATTTCATTCTGAACACTGTGTTTATTTCAAGAAGCTAGACAATGGAAGATATATTATCTTGTTATCGTATGTGGATGACATGCTTGTTGTAGGGTCTGACATGCAGGATATAAATGTACTCAAAAGGAAGCTAGATAATTCATTTGCGATGAAGGATTTGGGTGCTGCAAAGCAAATCCTTGGTATGAGAATAACGAGAGACAGGAAAAATCGCAAATTGACATTGTCTCAAAGTGAGTACATACAAAAGGTGTTGGAGAGGTTCATAATGCAGAATGCAAAACCTGTAAGTACACCTTTGGTTAGCCATTTCAGTCTAAGTAAGGAAATGTGTCCCAAGACACAAGAAGAGACAGATTAGATGTCCAAGATTCCCTATCAATCAACAGTTGGTAGCTTGATGTATGCCATGGTGTGCACAAGACCAGATATTGCACATGCAGTGAGAGTTGTGAGCAGATATATGAACAATCCAGGTAAAGAACATTGGAAGGCAGTACAGTGGATTCTCAGGTATTTGAGAGGTACTACCACTGAGGCATTATGTTTTGGAGGTTCAGACACTGTTCTACAGGGATATGTTGATGCAGATATGGCAGGTGACAAGGATAGTAGGAGGAGCACCACAGGGTATGTGTTTATTGTAGGTGGAACAACAGTAAGCTTGATTTCGAAACTACAGAAGGTTGTTGCACTTTCAACAACAGAAGCAGAGTATGTTTCCATTACAGAGGCTAGTAAAGATATGATTTGGTTGCAGAGGTTTATGGAGGAAGTGTGTAAGAAGCATAAGGATACCAGATTGTATAGTGACAACCAGAGTGCCATTCACCTCGCAAATAGATCATCATTCCATTCTAGGACTAAACATATACAGCTCAAGTACCATTTCATACGCTCTGTTCTGGAAGATGAACTGTTGAAGTTGGAAAAGATACATACTAGCCAGAATCCTGCAGACATGTTCAGAAAGGTAGTGACCAGAGAGAAACTGAGTTCGTGCACGGTTTCAGTTGGCCTTCTAGCATGAAGGTGAAGAGGCGAAATTTCCCAACTCTAAGTACAACAAGTGCAGCAGCGGTGGAGTTGCTATGATCAGTCTCCAAGTGGGATATTGTTGGTTGTGGAGCCAGATCTTATAGTCTAATAGATGATATTATATCAGCCGTGCTAGTACCCCAGTTTTATATGATATGTAGGTGGACTGTATAGTCACCCCAGCGGGGGGGTGTGGGGGTGCATCGCCCCCCCACGGGGGACCATCCCCCCTGGCTGGGGTGTCTGAGGGCCAGTGCCCCCGAATAAAATTTTTGGGGCTGTTTTCGCCAACTTTTTTTTGGGCCCATGGTTTTGGGTATCCCGTGGTATTTTTCCATTGTATTTCCCTTACAAAATAAAGACATTGTAATACGGCTAGGGATGATGATGTATTAGGTTTTATGCATTGTAAATATCTCTGAGATCAAGAGAGAGACTGTGAAACAGAGAAGAGGAAGTGCAGCGGTTGTGCTGCAGGTTGTATCCCTTCACCTTGCCGGACGGTAATAATAATAAGGACTGGCAAATTCAGTGTGGACGTATCCCAAGTTGGGTGAACCATGATATATCTGTGTCTCTCTTGTAATGCGTATGTGTGATTATATTTTCATTTTTGTTTATTGTTATTTCTCTGTGATCCTATTTTTTCTAACATCATGCTGCACACGAAAGCCCAAAGGGACTTTGGTTTTTAGATAGTGGCTGCAGTAACCATATGACAGGTGATAGAGGTCTAATTGCAGACCTAGATGGATCAGTGAGGACATAGGTCAAAGTCAGCACGGATGAGGTAGTTCCAGTTCTTGGAAAAGGAGTGGTCAACATTCTGACCAAACAAGGCCAACTAAAGACAATCACAAATGTATATTATGCTCCAGGATTGAAGCATAATCTGCTTAGCATTGGGAAACTCACTGAAAAGAAATACAGACTTGTCCTTGATGGATCAGACTATGAAATTTATGACAAACCCCCAAATAGAGAGTTGATTATCAAAATACAAGTGACTAGGAACAAGATGTATCCACTAGTCATGAATTGCAGCAACAAGGTAACCTCTTTTGCTCAAAATGCCACTTGCATGGATGATTATTGGTTATGGCATTTTAGATATGGACATCTTCACTTTGGTGGTCTCAACTTTTTGCAGCAAAAAGAGATGGTAAAAGGATTACCCCCTATGAAGGATCCAACAAGCAGTTGTGAGTGTTGCATCATTGCAAAGAAACACAGGGATAGCTTTACTAAAGGTATGTCTCGAAGGGCACATGCACCTCTAGAACTTATTCATACTGATATGTGTGGACCAATGCAAACTCAATCAATTGGTGGAAGCTATTATTGTCTTACATTTATTGATGATTTCAGTAGAAAAACATGGGTGTATTTCCTTCGTCATAAATCTGAAACTTTTGGCAAGTTCAAGGAATTTAGGGCTCTAGTTGAAAAACAGAGTGGTTATCAACTCAAAATATTGAGATCAGGTGGAGGGGGAGCATATGACGCAAAGGAATTTCATGATTACTGCAAACATCATGGAATCAAGAGGCAATTCACTACAAGATATACACCTCAGCAGAACGGTTTTGCAGAACGCGAGAATAGAACCATCATGAATATGGCAAGGAGCATGCTAAAAGGAATGAATTTGTCCCGTGAATTTTGGGGAGACGCAGTGGCTTGTGTTGTCCATGTGATGAACATGTATCCCACCAAAAATGTGAAAAACAGAGTACTAGAGGAAGCATGGACAGGTATGAGTTGTAATGTTTCTCATTTTAGAATATTTGGTTGTGTTTCTTATGCTCATGTTCCTAAACAGCTAAGAAAGAAGCTATATGACAGGAGTGAGAAATGTATATTTCTTGGATACGGTGAAGAAACTAAATCCTACAAGCTGTATAACCCTATTACCAAAAAGGTTATCCTCACCAGAGATGTTTTGTTCAATGAGGAAGAGTCATGGAATGGAACCATAGACAAGGGTGTGGGAGCTACAATACCCCAACCAGAAGATGGAGAAGAAGAGGAGTTTATTGGACAACAGGGTCGAGTAGCATCTTCACCAGTAGAAAATACTCCAGAAAGAACACCTAGAAACTCAGTTCAAGGTGAAGCATCAATTCCGCAATCAGGTAATGAATCTGATCACAGTAATAGAAAGACTAGAAGATTGGAAGATATTTATGATGAATTGGATGCAAATACCAATCATGTTTTTATAGCTAGTGAACCTGTGTTTTATGAAGAGGCTCTAAAACAAGAGCATTGGGTAAAAGCTAAGGACGAAGAGATAGATTCCATTGAGAGAAATGATACATGGGATCTAGTTGACCTGCAAAAGAATAAGAAACCCATTGGTGTGAAGTGGGTATATAAGACCAAACTCAATGAAAAAGGTGAGATTGATAGGTACAAGGCAAGGTTAGTAGCAAACGGTTTCTCGCAACAACTAGGAATTGATTTTGGATAAAATTTTACACCAGTGGCAAGATTGGACACAATAAAAGAAGTCCTAGCAATTGCAGCACAGGAAAAATGGAAAGTGTATCAGATTGATGTCAAGTCAGCATTCTTGAATGAAATTCTTGAAGAAGAAATTTATGTGGAGCCTCCACATGGGTATGAAATAAAAGAACATGAAGGGAAAGTTTACAAGTTGAAGAAAGCTCTATATGGGCTCAAGCAAGCTCCAAGAGGTTGGTACAATAGAATTGATTCTTATCTGACAAAAAATAGTTTTAGCAGAAGCAAAGAAAACCAACGCTTTACACAAAGGTAAATCAACAAGGACAGATTTTGATAGTTTGTTTATATGTTGATGATATGATTTTTACAAGTGACCTGTCAGTAGATGAGTTCAAGGCAGTTATGAAGAAAGAGTTTGAGATGACAAACCTTGGATTAATGAAGTTCTTTTTTGGCTTAGAAGTAGAACAATCAGAAAAAGGTATACTTATCTCTCAAAATAAATATGCTAATGAAGTTCTTAAGCGATTCAGAATGCTTAATTGCAACACGACACCTACACCAGTGGCAACAGGTACTAATTTGAGCAAAGAAGATGACAGTCCCAACGTAGATCCAACATTTTTTAAGAGACTTGTAGGAAGTCTCGAGTATCTCACTGCTACAAGACCAGATATTATGTTTGCTGTCAGTTTGATTTCGAGGTTCATGGAGTCTCCCGAAGACTCACATTGGCAAGTTGGAAAAAGAATCTTATGATATGTTGCAAGGACTTCATGCTATTGAATTTTATACTCAAGCACTGAGTATGATATTTTGATAGGTTTCACTGATAGTGATTTTGCAGGAAGTTTGGATGACACGAAGAGCACTTCCGGTCATGTTTTTCATCTTGGATCAGGGGTGATTTCATGGGCATCCAAGAAGCATCCCATTGTTACACTTTCATCATCAGAAGCAGAGTATGTAGTAGCAACATCAACAACATGTCAAGCAGTCTGGTTACGCATAGTTTTAGAAGATCTTCAATAGAAACAAAAAGGACCAACCACAGTCTATTGTGACAACAATTCAGCAATCACTCTATTCAAGAACCATGTTTTTCACTAGAAAAGCAAACACATTGATACTAGATATCACTTCATAAGAGAACTTGTGAACAATGGTGAAGTTCGTGTTGAGCATTGTAAATCGATTGACCAATTGGCTGACATGTTCACAAAGCCATTGGCAAAAGATCTTTTTGAAATTCATAGAAATAATTTAGGCATTGTAAAAGTTGTAGTAGTCAGCAGTAGTAATTAAGAGGGAGTATTAGAATTAGTAATTACTTCAGTTAACATTAGTTTCTATTCCTGACGTTCAGTCAATAAATGCAACAGCATGCTTTGCATGCATGCAAAAGCTAGGTTAAATCTTTTAGGGTTTTCCATAAGTGTTTAAATACACATTACATTCTTGTTTGTATCACATCAGTTGATCTCCGTTTATGAATAAAGATTGAAGAGCCATAGCTCATTCCGCATTATCTTTGTTTTATTTCTGCCTCCAACCTTCAAACTAAAGCGGAAGATATAAAAAAAAGGGTTTATTAGATTTAAGTATTGTACCGAGAACGATGTAATTAGTTACAACCTTTTAACAGATAGGATGGGGCAGTCTCCTTTTGCGGTCGCGTTCTCTTATGTGCGGGCTCCTTGTTTCTATGTTCTCCTCTTCTGCAGGCTGGGTTCTCCTCTTCTGCAGGCCGCGGGCTCCTCTTATGCCTTCTTTACTACCACCATTGGAATGTTACAACTACCATAGAGTTCTAGCGACTCCACTCCTCGCGTGCATTACTTCATTCCACCACACCACATCATTCATTCCAGCACACCACATCATATGCCTAGTGGGTTAATTTATGCCACCACACTTCACTCCTCTTTTCTTCTAGGTTAATTTATGCCAGCACATCACATCTAATTAATTAGGGATTAATTACTGAGGGAAGAAATGCTCATTTGACTCCTAATACGTGCACAGAAGTTATGAAAATAAATCTACACCACCAAATTGATAGCAACAACGATGAATATTCCCCATTATTAAATCAACACCACATAATTCTTAAATGCAATCAAAAGACAGCAACCTGGGTCGTGTATCAATATTAAGATGCCTACCACATAATTATTCAACATGAGCTACAAGTTATTTATCCATTAGTTACCAATTATTTTATTTTATAATTATTTATTTAGAATTTTGAACAACGCTCATAAAATCAATATGGACAGTGCTCTTGTCCCATCCTTCTTCAATCTAAGAAAAATATAGATGATAATCCACCCCAAATTCTACAATACGAACACCTTAAATAAAAAATGTAGAAAAATATATAATCTATATTTATAACAGTCCGGAATTCCATGTTTGGACTCTAAACAGCGAAATAGTAGATGGGGAAATTCAGCGAAAATGGAGACGTTGGCAGATCAAACATGCGGTTTAGAAATTTACTCAACGCCGGTTTCCGTAAGCTGAAAATAAATTGAAGGCAAGAGTTCACTAATTTGTGTCTCCAGTTCAGAAGGTTCTCCATAGACAGCTAGAAACGCTCGTAGCATATTTAGTGCTTGATTTGTTATTTTTTCTGATTTTTGTAGACGGAAATGTAGGGCTACACTAAGTTCCGTTGCTGTGTGTGATTCATTTTCAATCCTAGATTGGAGTAGTCGAAACAACCGGGGCGACCAGTTCTGTAAACGTATATCCATATAATCAACTCCAAGTCTCTCGGTTACTCTTTGTTGTGGAAGGCGTCGCTCCAAAGTTTGAATGCATCCTTTAACGAGGATGTGCTCCATCAAGGAACGAAGGAACATCCTCACCAAGTCCTCCTGTCCCGCCATTTTCACTGGGCTAAATAATGCAGAAGCGGGATATATCTTCCCCGTCTCTAGCGCACTCTATTTATATACCTAAAAATCTTTAAAACCTCGATTTTATAGCGAGACTCTTGACCTTCTAAATGCTCGAATTCTGGATTACTTGTTAATTAGCTAGTAATATTTTTTAACATACAAATGTAAGAGTAGCTAAAAAAAGAAGTTATGCACTCCATGAAGACAAATAAGGTGGATTACTTGTTACGTACCTAGTTGTGGGTAGAAATTGGAATGAACCTTTAGATAATAAAATGGAAGATGGGTGCCTTTCAATAACTTATTTTTCTATTTTCATTAATAGGTATTCTATTAGATATTTTAATACCAGAGAATTGCATGAAGCCCATCCCATCTCATTGATTCTCTTCTTGTAAGTAGCAAAAGACTAAGACAATCGCCTAAGGATGTAAGAAATAATGGGTTGTGATTGTATGACTATTTAAGGATGTAGGAAAAAAAGTGTTAAAAGACTCGAGACAATCGCTTAAGGATGTAAGAAATAATGGGTTGTGATTGTATGATTATTTAAGGATGTAGGAAAAAAAGTGTTAAAACAATCAAGACAATCGCTTAAGGATGTAAGAAATAATGGGTTGTGATTGTATGACTATTTAAGGATGTAAGAAAAAAAGTGTTGTGGAAGGAGTATATATTTGTGATTGTAAGATTATTTGTAATTTGTTATTTGTTATTCGATGATAATATTTTAATATTTAGGTATATTTTTTTAAGGAAATTAGGAAGTTTGAAATAAATTTTCAATAAGGAAAAAAGAAAAATGTGAAGGGACTTTATGCCGATTATATTGTTTTTATGGCAAGGTGTCCTTTTGATATAGATGAATAGTTAAGAATTCTAAAGGACTTATGATCTAACATGGGAATGAC
This sequence comes from Larix kaempferi, assembly GCA_027924585.1. Classification (NCBI taxonomy): domain Eukaryota; kingdom Viridiplantae; phylum Streptophyta; class Pinopsida; order Pinales; family Pinaceae; genus Larix; species Larix kaempferi. Next base: position 2,626,781 of record BSBM01000135.1, read on the forward strand.
TATTAATAGAGACAAAACAGAGTTTATGATTATCAGGTGTAAGAGGGACACTTGTAGACTAATTTTGTGTATGACAATATCAATTTGGAAGAGGTGTCTTCTTATAAATATTTAGAAATTGATATTCATCACAAGCTCAATTGGAACTACAACATTGGGAAAATGATTAATGGGGGATGGAAAGCTTATTTCGGTCTTGAAAACAAGTGTAAATCAAGAAAACTTGTGATGTCTGACAAAATGAAATTCCTGTTTGAAAGTCTTGTCACTCTTGTTATCTTATACGATTGTGAGATTTGGGGTTGGAGTATCTATAGAGAATCTTGGAGAAAGATTGCACAAATCCAAAAGCGTTTTATAATCTATAACCTTAGAATTAAAAACAATACGCCTTATCGTATTCTCGTTCTTGAAGAAAATGACGAGAGCATGGGTATTCTTTTCCCTAAAGTCTGCTACCTAGACTACAGGAGCAACAATGTTCAGGCACCTCAACAAGAGTTGGTTTTTTTGTGGGTTTTTTTTTGGATGATAATGTAAATAAGATTGTTTTTATGGGTTTTTGTGGATAACAATGTAAAATTTGATAAGGTATAAACAAGATACGAGGTTACAACAAACTGATAACATCAGACATCAAAAGTGTATGGCAAGAATTTGCAGAATGGATGAAAATAAAACATGAATCTCAGGAGAAAGGTTTTAAAACACACATACACAAAGCATAAACAAACAGTTCATAATTTGTATAATATGTAAAGGTACAGACATCTGAAATAACATTTCATATATCAAATAAGCATTAACATTCACTTGCAGACATAACATCTATATAGAAAACATCTACATAAACATCCATGCAAACAGGGTTCAAACAGAACCAAAGAATATCACACAATATAAGTTCAAAACCTAGCTCCATATAGATATCGATTCATCATTCAAAACAAAGAAGTTCTTACATAGATAATGGTTGCAAAGCTGTACAAGCTTCCAGCATATCGACTCCCATGTGTCTCCCATTTTCAAAAATATTAAATAATATATAACAAAATCAAAAAGTAGGAACCTTGAAGTTTGTTACTACGATCCACTTTTTAAGGCAGAATTTTCTAAATATAGCAAAAGCATAATCATGTAAAATATCTAGTCATTCAACTGTATTTGACACATGTCAATGCTAAAGAACCTTTTCAAAAGTTTCTTGCTGCTTCTGCCAAGGTGGCAAGTCCATCTAGAGCTTCTGATTTCCTTTGTAACCTGTTTAATTCATGTTGCATGAGTTTCATCTTCAAATTGAGTTCTTCTTGATTTTTCTCCAGCTGTTCATTTTGTTCCTGCACAATCTTCCTCCTTTTGACCGCTTTATCTGCTACTTGAACTGCCTCTGCATAATTTTGATTCAGCTCCTGTAAATCTTGCTTTAGCATTACATTTTCTTTCATTAAACCATCGTTTATCATGCTAATGTGCTCATTTTGCTGATTGACATGATTTATCTTTGCCTTATTTTCCATTTCTACTATCTTTTCCAGGTTGTCCTCACGTTTTTCAAAAGTCATTTCTTCATCATTTAACGCTGGAACATAATCTGACATTCTTTGGGATGGTTCTCCAACTTCTAAAACTATGAGGACATGATTTGAATGTTCCATACTACTTTCATTTCCAAATGTTTGGGTATGACCTCTAGGCATGATTTCAGGAACTTTCTTGAGACTTTCTTCAATATTATCCAAAACTTGTCGCATAGCAGACTCCAATTTTTTAGCTTTTTCATCTTCCTCATCTTCAGTAGAGGACTCCTGCAAATCAATAACCTGATCTTTCTTGAATTTTGGATCTACGATAGCTTTCATGTTCATTCGAAGCTTATTAACAGCTTGGGTTTTAGGTCGAATACAAACTCCATCAGGTTCAAAAACTTTTTCTGTGTGTTCTGGTGATTTCTGGAAGGAACAAACTCCATCGGTTTCTTCAACTGGGTTCTTCTCTGTATGCTCTGATAACTTCTGAGAGGAACAAACCCTATTGAACTCTTCATTCTCTGTGACATCTATCGGACTAATGATAGGATGATCATTTTCAGGGACTTCTATTTCATTAATTTCCTCTTATCTTCCATCACTTTCGGGTTGAGAAACCCTTTCTTCACTGTTCAAACATTCTTTAGGTTTTTCCTTAGTCGGTTTAAGGTTTTTCTTTCCTTTAGATTCTATCACTTCTCCTCTAAAACCCGACCAAAACAAAAAATAAGACCAGGTCTTCTCCCTTTTTCTCAACTCTTGTTCAATCAGTAATTTAACGAGACCATGATGATAAATTTTATGGCTATCAGAGTTTCGATGCTGACGAACCCTAGCAGACATTCTTTCGAGACTTTTAAACAAGAAAAACGAGAGATTAAGTTTCTTAATACCTGAAACATGCTGCAGTAGCCTCATGTGATACCTGTATACAGTCGCAAATCTCCCCTCATAGGTGATATATCTCTGGATGATGTAGAGGATATCTTGCCACTATGTCTGTAAGAAACCCCTAGGGATCCCCTGACTCCAGTCTGGATCTTGATGCGCCGGCAGGAGGAATTGGCTAAAATATTCATGAATAGTGTGGTGCTTATACCATCTTTTTCCCATAGGTTTTACACCAATGGCTTGGGAAACAGACATTTCTGTTACAGAGAACTTCAACATGCCATTGTTAACCATCGACCCATTAAAATTTCGGCAAAAATCCCTAGTAATGTGCTCATGATGTTCACCCATTCTTTCGAACATATTAAACCACCCTATCTCCTTTAGTTTTTCTGCAGCTGTGGGAAGTTCCTCCATCCATTCTATATTCTGGGGTTCAGTTCTGAGCAAATGCCCATTGGGCCGAGACTTCTTCTTCTTCTCTTCCATGAGTGTAAATGAGATTGAGGATGTAGTACTAGAACACTGAGGAGAGTTTTCTTGTAACCCTAGCACCATAATGTTCATCCTTCTCGACAATCTCTATGCTAAAGATTTTTTTTACATGCTTTGACATATTGGGGTGATCCTATTTGTTGTGCAGGCAAATACCTTATAGTGTGGAGACGACACTACCAACTTCTGGGGTGACAGGTAAATACATTCATGTTTTGCATTCGATTACTACAAATGGAAAGAGAGTAGGATTCTGAAAGTTGTAGATTTTTATCGATGGTTGGTCCTAGCTTTCACCCGATCCTTTGCTATGATGAACTTGCAAAAAAAGTTAACCTTCCTCAACGTATCTTGACTATAATAAATATGATGAAACTGGAAACAGTTGAACATCAACTACAATAAGATATTTAACCAAATAGACATTCAATCAAATAAGCATTCAATAACATAGAGATTCAATTTGGGATGGGAAGGGTATTTCCACCTTTTATTGTCAAAGAAATGAGATAAGTATAGATATACCTAATCTGTTCAGACACTTCTGCAACTGACTCCTGGGCTCCTGCTCCTCACAATGACTTAAGAATTCCTCCAGCATAACAGCAGTTAAAGCATTCCTTCTAGGTCCCTCTCTCATGGCTCCTACTTGCATTTATGGGACAAGGTAAGCAGTTGAATTTGAGAGGTGGTTGAATTGGGAGGTTGGGGAAGTTGTAGAACCAACTTCAACTAATCCCAATTCGTAATCTTAATATATTTTTTCATTTCATCTTAAGATGTGCACAGGTTTCATACAACCAGACTAGCGCATAGTATGCAACTTTTGTACTTGAAAACCATCATTTGCAGCATTTTAGGGGATGTGCACAGGTTGTCTTCATTAAGACCAGCGTTCAGAACGCATGATCACTGTGGAAATAGTAGCGCACATGTCATGAAAACTGTAGAAAAAATATGTTTTTCAACTGAAGAGTGTAGTCTCAGGAGTAAATCATCTAGGGTCAACCTAGCTCTTCCATCCATAGTGTCCTTTTGTGCGATCAACAGAGCAATGTGATCACAGACAGAGAAGTGCAGATTTGACCTATAACAGATGCCCCCTAATGTGTGAGGTCAAAGAGAAATGATGGCTGAAATACATTATAATTCCAAGTCAGAGGAGGAGCAAGAAACCCCAGAATCAAGTCACAAAAGTACCTGAAAACAATGATCAAGGTCAGCGAGAAATTACAATCTTGACATCATATAGATGTTCAATAGGATACAACATGATCTCCAATACATAACTCGAATATGTATATATAGCATGGCCACTGAAATACAAGCATGGATCCATGTCAAAGATAAGAGATCATAGCCATAACAACAAGCTGGATCCATGTCTCATGCAGAGCCAAAATGAATGAGGCTCAGTCTTGCACAGCTTGGGTGATGACATAAATATGGTGATGCTATCAGAGTCCCAAGGTCTTCATCCAAACAACCCAAGGTACAAGCCCCTAACCATGTGAATAAATGAGTTGGAGTTGAACATGGGGGGTATCGTTTGATTACCGGTCATTGATGTATACCGTTAACAAACGCAAGGGCTTCCACTGATAATGATAATGGGGCCCAAGGTACCTATTATGTTCCAACAAGTGTGAATAAGTCGACTTGAATTCGAACACCGGAGGAGACTGTCGAATAAGAGACATTGATGTATTCCCATTATTCAACAACGATGGAAACTGCCACTGATGAATGCAATCCCCAAGGTACTAACTGAAACTCTAAACTTCATTCCCAGATCATAATGAGTTGAATTCAATGGGAGGAAGTCCGTTGGAAGGAAGGCCTTAATGCATCCTCCATCATCCAACATGAGAAACACTCAAAAGTTTGAGCTGATTTGGAGTAGGACAAACACAAGATGAAATAGACTGACACCAGGATGGCTGACACATGAAGTCAAGGTAAATTACAGAATGGCTGACACAGGATGTATCCTTGAACAGTGAGCACGACACAAAAGTGACTTAGGCATCTTTTAACATGAGGGGGATGTGATATAAACCTGCAATGTAGGAGACATTAGCAGATTTTCCATATGATTGGAAGAATAACAAACTGGAGGAGTAACAAACTCTGAGATTAGGCTCACCCAAAGGTCAAAAACTGAAACCCAACTGAATGATTAACTCAAATAGGCATTGTGTTCAAGGACATGACTGACTTAACTTCCTTTGAAACTGAAAAGATGTGGATATACCCTTATCATCCCTTATTCTTTTTGGTAAAAGAATGTCCTTCTTGTTGTTTTAATGAGTCCAAGAAAGAAAACTCAATAAGTCCAACCATGTAAAAGTTTAACGAGCCCATGGAAGGAAGAATCAGGACCTTCTTCATTGTTTACGGAGTTAGAAGAATATATAGAAGAATACTCTATAATACTGATCTCTGGATTTTAATATCGAGCCGAGATCTGTTCTTGCTCGTTGGTGTTTTCAATTTTAAGGAGTCTGAAAAACTTAAACAATAACTCCATACACCTACCCATGGATTTTAGTATCAATCTCGGGTTGGTATATATCGTTGGTGTTTTCTTGTGTATAGAGTCCAAAAAACTTAAACAATCCTCTATATACCCTCTCGTAGATTTCACATTGAACTTGAGTAGGTAAATGCTCGCTTGGTGTTTTCATGTTTCGAGAGCCTAAAAACCCTACAGAAGGCTCCAAAAGTCCTTTTTTGTACAGTTAGTCTCCTCGCCTGAAAAAGTGTAAAACGATGAGAGAAGAACTCTTCTAGCCACGAATGACTAGAGTATTCATTTTTCGTAAGCAATCCGCAAAAGTACGGAAAAGGCGTAAACTTATACTTAAGTGGATGTCGCTTCAAATCATTTAACGAGTCTGAAAAGACAACTATACTTGGAAATCTTGTCATATTTAAAGAGTCTAAAAAGAGCTTAGAGACAACTCCATAAAAATATTTTCTGTAAAGGTTTAACGAGCCCGAAAAAGTAAACTTGTGACCTCCTTACTATTTTTAATGAGCTCAAAGGAGATACCGAAGAATGCGCATAACTTCCTTACTAATTTTAATGAGCTCGAAGTGAAGGTGGAAGAATGCTCGTAGCCTCCTTACTATTTTTAACAAGCTCGAAGAAAAGGTGAAAGAATGCTTGTAGCCTCCTTATTGTTTTTAATGAGCTCAAAGAAAAGGTGGAAGAATGCTCGTCGGTGGATCAATGTCCAAATGATTGGCAGACTGCATTATACACTCTAGGAAAAATTCATTAGATGGAAGTATAACATCCCAGATAGAACGCATGTCTAAACATTCAGATGGAGTTATCGCTTGGTCAATTGTCGAGACCCAGTCCCAAAAAGGTAAGCATGAATTCAAAGGATTCTTCTCAGTAGCAATTGGACTCAAGGAACAATATGCCACATAATGTGATTGTGACATGGTAGTGCCTACTGACAAGGGACATACTTGGTGTATAGTTAGGTAATAATAGGAATCAACAAATGTAAGATGATCGATAGTGAAAATGCTTTCATTGTGAAGAAAATGCATCACACGAAAGAGAATAGACACCACAACCTCCATTGTGTATACGTAATCATGCTCGAGGATCATATAAAAATCCACAGGGTCCTTTAAAACCATAAAATCAACTAAGACAGTTTTTTCACCCAAAGTAACAGGTACTTGAGGGAGGAATCCCATCGGTTCACTAGGTCTTCTATCGAAGTTCAACGGAAAATTAACAGCTGGAACAAGGTTAGGAAATACTAAATCACTCCAAGCATAAGGGGATAAGATACTAACAGAGGATCCTTCATCTACAATACATCGGTGAACCACATGGTTGCCGATATTGACCTTTATCTGGAAAGGTGAAGAAGAAGGAAGGTGAGGCCCAGTTAGACTATTCCAATCAAAGGAAATGATCCCAGAGTTTGGTAGGGGTTCACTCGGCACAGATGAAGTGCCCCCATAGGGGAATTCTGCATGTCGACGCTCCTCGCCGAAACATGTGAAACATAAACCAAGTTGATTAGGTCAAACACCGTGATCACCACTGCCACGACCATGACTCTGGTATCCTCCGTGCCTATTGTAGCCGTCGTATCACCGATCATATTGGCGTTCGTTATACCTTGGGTATCTGTCATTCCTGTTCTGATTGTACCATTTATTCCTTCCATCATTTCTTTCAAACCTATTGTTTCCTATGTTTCTCTCATGATGCTGCTCGACAGAGTTCGTCTAGTATACTGCATGGTATTTCTGTCGATTTTTCAAGTTCAGATGACATTCTTCAATCGCATGTGTACTGACTTTGCATATTTGACACCATTTTTCTTTCTTTTTTTTCAGATTGTATGGACAATCGTTTGTGGTATGCAGGTCATATTCTTTGCATAGATCGCAGAAGCATCTGGTTTCAATGAGATTAACTTCTTGTCGTCGATCCTCAATTCGACAAGAGTCTTTGTTATGCCCTGCAGTTTGACATGTAGTACACCATAACTCTTGCCCCGTAAAAGTCATGCTTCGGATGGCTTGCTCCATACTTTCAAGGCGTTCGTCAACATGTCTGTCCATCGAGACTAGAGGGTATTTGTCATCCATTTCAATCTCCAGTGCTTCTTTTAATGCTTCTGCATAAGTATTAACACTTTGTCGACGAACATTGATTTCAATTTTACTTATGAGACCGGCGATAAACCATTTAATCAATAGCTTTTCTTCGATCTCATAGTCTAATTTGCTCAAGAGGTATTTGAACCACTTGTCGTACTCCTTGACAATTTCTGTTAGTTTCTGGACTATTGTCTTCAGTAGTTCGGCCACCAGGTATGTTGCATCTTCTATCATGAAAAAGGCTAGAAATATTTGTTTAATTTGTGCCTTGGTTGCATTTGGTGTCTTTGCAATGTATCCCATGTACCATGTCAGTGCACATTTTCTCCGTGAACCTACAAATTGAGCTATTTGACATTCTTCACTGGTGAGTTGGTTCGCTATCCATATCGATTCGCACACAAACCAATGCCATATTCGATCTTCATCACCTTCATAGAATGGAAGGTGTGCTGTTGAGTGCGACATGTTTGCTACTGTATTGATTTGAGGAATGGATGGTGGTGTAGGTGGATTATTTCCACAACCAGAACTTGGTGCTTCTTTAGCTTGAACTAGTTGTCTATCCAGACTGGCTTCTCTATCTTCAGTACCAGTATCTAGAACTTCTTATGTTTCGCCGAGTCTGTCTTCTTCCACTACTTCTGTCGAAATCCAATTAAAGTTCTGGTCGAACAGGATTTCGCTAAACCTCGTATTTTCCGACATAGTTGATGAATCATTCAAATTTGGTATTGGTAGGGAGGCACTTCTTCATGTTCTGAATACACAAGATGAAATCTTCTATTTGAAAATTTGGGTTTAAAGGACACCCAATTTCCTTCCTCCGACCGATGAATCAATAATCTATTGATATCATCGCCTTCTTCACTTTGACGACTCCAGATTCCCAACTAACCAGCATGGAGACCAAAGTTTTCCTCGACAATTTCTTGCACCTGGACACATTGTGTTAAATGAAATGGAGAAGGAGTTGTTACCGTCTTAGGTATTTGAACTTGGAGAGATCTATCACGCTCTATCCACAAATATTTATCCATCGCCGACAAGTCTTCTTCAATGCCTCGATCATCGTGGGCTCGACATGACTCTGGCATATTTTCTTCTGCATCTGTCGCGACACTTTATCCTCATGTCCTCCGGAGCGTAATTTCCTGCTCCCTCAGCTCTTCACACCGGTGTCTCCTTTTTTCTCTTTAAATTTTATGGATATATGGGGTGCTTTTATGACTCATAAGTCTTTCTTTGTCGGATTTACATCCATTGCTGGTCATGTCGCCTTGTCATATGTCATTTTTCATCAAGATTGGTACATCAGAACATGCTTTGCCACGCCCCCAATGCCGACCTGAAGTTTTCTAGATAACTGGGGAAGTGTAGATCGTCATTTGTTTAGAAAGAATTCTCATTCGCGCTCGTTTGCAAATCTTTCCAACTTTCGTTCTTTCTCCTCCCACTTAGAGTTTGGAAGGGGTGGGAGCAACAGCGGTCATGTCTCGACAATATGCACAATTCCTTTGTCGATAAAAAACTGAAACAATAAGGTTAGCAGAGAACACGGAAATTGATCAGCTAGTTCGGTGAAGAACGTTTTTCTAACTTTGTCTACATAGACGCGATATTCAATCGCTTGCTCTTCACATAAGTCATCCGCAATTGTTTTGCACCACTCTGACAGATTCTTGCGTCCTCCATTGATCAACTTTGACAATAGCTTCTTCTCTGCTTCATCAACTGGTCTTTTCATCCAGAAGATTCTTCAAGGTGGTCGACACAGACTCTACAAATTTCTCATGAGTCTCAAAGAAGAATCATTCCCTTGCTTGGATAATCGTCACCTTGGTTCTTCGTGCATAATTATGCAGATAATTCACAATTTTCTTCTCCCACTAGTCCTTAATCTTATACTCTGAAATCATATGACATGCTTCTATTTCCTAATTCATCAATCGGCAATGGAACCAGATGTTGTAGTCTCGAAGTTCATGTGGTTACCATAGATACATTACATGTTATAAGCAAGCATACACAATGATACCAATACAATAGACGAGACAAATAGAGAGAAGCACAAGCCGTTGTATTAACTAGCAAGAGCAGAATACAACATAGAACCAATCTAACTAGTATATCGGCTCAACAACCTATATATATACATATTTCAATACAATTACATAACCGTCTGTCGGTATAATTGACCAACCCGACCTATACTAGTCGATGTGACTTGTCGACATATACTTCAGAGTGGTCGGTCGGGGGCCTAGTCGACAGGCCAACCTAGGCCCTGCAGCACAACCTAACGATGAGGGGAAAAATTCACTAGGGGGGGAGAGTTCAAATGGCTCGGAATCCATGAGTTTGATGACAGATGTTATCATAGTTCCACACACACTTAAGTGAACATTGATGTTCACCAAAGGTCACTTAAGCTTTGGTTATCAGTTAGTCCTAGAGAGGGATACCAAAGATACCGTTAACCTCCGAAAGGCAGTAAATGTCTCCTAAGACCTAAAGCTTAACACTAAGTTAATTATTGTTAAGAGATATTATGTAAAACTAAGAAACTCCTATGGATATCTTTGACATCCTAGTCTCAACAAAGGATGTCAAGGGTTTTCATCATCAAAACCCACTATCTAGTAATTAGCATAAGCTAAACGATTTATCACAAATAGACTAAGTAATTGTTAATACTATCTTGGTTCGGTTAGTCAAACCCCAAGATATACAGAAGAGATAAATATATATGTATGCCACCACTTTGATAAAATATTATTAGTTATAATAATATTTTGTAATTGGATATATAAATAAGATAGATATAATAATAAATACCTATATTTGGATAATACCTTTATACAAAGAATGATTTATAAATCTCTATTATGTACCTAGTGTGCTATGTACCTACGTATGAGAAAAATAATGTTATAATCTACTTATATTAAAACAAGAAGTGAAAATAAGGGAATTCACCTATGACTTATTGGGTTTGTTACACTGGGCACTCCTTGGCTTGAGATGTTTCATGCTTTGTAAAATAGTTGCCTAATTTGTAAACTGCCCTCTAATTTTGAAACTCCACCCTTTGGGATCTTTCCTAATTTGTTGAATGGCTTGCTTTTGGAAACTGTGCCCTCCCTTGGCTTTTCTGGATGTTTCCAATTTTCTGTTTTTGGAAACTTCTTACACCCTGAATCCTTGCTTTTCATCTTTTGCTATTTTCTTTCCTCCAATTCCATTTTAGCAACTTTATCCTTAGGAGGGAACCCTCTTGGCCCACTTGCTCAAAATTTAGGAATAATTATTTATAAAAATAAATAAAATTATTGTTTATACTAGACTTGGGATAATTTTTATTCTAAGCATACAAAAGATGAAATAAATTAATCTCCTTATGGGTTATTTTTTCCCCTTTACCCATTGGAACTAAATGAGCCAAAATTGGGGACACCACAGATATTTAAACTCCACCACCTCCAAGTAGATGAGCACATCAACTTCTTCATACATCATCTCATACCCCATCCTATACATGAAATGATAACTTTGTATCACAGGTAAATACCCAAGCATTAGGGCCCGTTCTTCCAGATCATTGCATGCTCTGTTTAGATTGTCCAGAGGGCAAGCAATTAAGACTCACTCTCCCTCTGTACGACGAACTCGCCTCTCATGTTTCCTCCCCCACCGAGTTGTGCCATCCATTAATACCATCTTAACGGTGATGATGGAAATGATTCCTTCAACACATGTCACCCTCGCAATACCACATGCCTTCTTATCCGCTATTCACTCGACACGTAAGAATATGTTTTTTTTTTCATTTTTCATTTTATGAGACGACATAAATTTTTTTAATCACTTTTTATTTTTGGTACATAACTTGACTGCTTACATTACGTTAGGTTACACATCTCCTCGATGCAATTATATTAGTTGTATTATTGCAAAATATAGTTTTACTGAAAAAGACCACAAGCATTCTTCTTATTTAATATGAAGTACTTTTGGAATATTATAAACCATTGCTAAATCTATTTTAGTAAAAAAATATAGTTATACTTATATGTTGATTAACTACATTAAATTTGTAATCTTTAACCTTCATCACACATTAATCATATGAATATCAAAATATAAATTTGAAAATCAAAAAATTTATATAATTTATATTAGTATTGAATAAATAAGTTGTTTTCATATTTATACTTAATAAATATTAAAATGTTTGTCATTAATTATTTAGTTTAATTATAAGTCGGAATTCTCTTAATAAGATGAAAGGGAAATAACATTAAATAGTACAAATAGAGGTAAAAGAATCTATTTATTAATTTTAATATGTATATTTCTTATAAATTAAATTAAAATTATTTTTTTTATAAATTTTCATTATAATATTTACTGGCATCATAAATTTATTTTTTTAACTTAGTTGTTATAATAATCTTTGATTTATAATATATCTATGTATATATATATAGTTTTTCATTGTGTAATTTAAAATTATATAGAAATAAATTCCTATGAAGTTATGAAGTATTCTTAACTCCAAATATTCAAATATTAAATATTAATAATAAAGCCAATCTTTGATGCAGATATAAAAATTCAAATATTAATAATAAAGCCAATCTTTGATGCAGATATAAAAATTCAAATATTAATAATAAAGATTAAGAAATTGTGGGGATATTTTGTAGTAGAAAAAGTACAAATCACTAAAGGCTTATGTTGTTGAATTCACATGTATGATATATTGAAAACAGTCCGGAATTTCATGCTTGGACTCTAAATAGCCAATGAGTACATGGGAAATCCAGCGAAAATGAAAATGTAGCCAGCTCAAACATGCAGTTCAGAAATTTACACAATGTTTCTTCCCGTATGTTCAAAAAAAATCAAAGGCAACAGTGCACGAATTTGTGCCTCTAGCTCAGAAGGTTGGCCAATGAGGGTTAGAAACTGTCGCAGTATATGTAGTGCTTGTTTTGTTCTGATTTCTGAATATTGTAGACGCACTTCAAGGGCTGCACAAAGTTGCGCTGGTAGAAGGCCTTTCTTTTCAACCATAGATTGGATTCGTCCAAAGAACCGGGGCGACCAGTCCTCTAAAAATACATCTGGATATGTACTAGCCGCAGAGATCTTAACTGGACCTCGAAATTTGAAGGTTATTCCTCGTTGTTTATAGCGTTGATGGAAAGTTTGAATAAAAATTTGAATGAAAATATGCTCCATTAAGGGACGAAGGAACATCTTCAGAAAGTGCATCTGTCCCGCCATTTTCAGTGGGCTAAAAATTGCAGAAGCGGGATATCTTCCTCGTATGTCGCGCAGTCTATTTATATACCTAAAAATCTTTAAAACATATATGCTAGAGCGAGACTCTTGACCTTCTACATGCTTCAAATTCTGTTTGGCAGTTGAACTTGAAAATCAATATTAGTTAGATGAATTTGTAGTTTAATTAGATGCTTTAAATTTTAAATCTCACTAAATTAATTTAATTTTTTTTTTTTCAGAAATCTGTTAATCATATAGGAATGGAAATTCAGATTTTAGATGACTTGATACTCATTAGTGACGAACAATATTCAGTTTACTGCAGGTTATTTAATGCAGCTGTAATAGGCTTATTGACGGTTGAATTTGTCAACAAACCTACAGCTGCATCAAGCTTGTTGACTGTTGGATAAATCAACAAACCTATAACAACTGCATTAAATAACCTGCAACAAGCTAAATATTCACTCCTATCAAGGAAATTAGTGGTCAGCCAATATTTCAAAAATCCCATAGGAAGTTGATGATATCCGTGAAAGCACGCAAACCATTATGTTAATGCAGATTTGGACGTAGAGTCCAGTGAGGAGATTAAAACAGTTTTAAGTGCTTTGAAAAGGTGAAATCCCTACGCATAAACGTTGCTACCCAAAATATTTCTTGGGTTTTTATTATATGGCGATAGATAGACTTAAAAAGAATGGTAAAGGAATCCAAAACCTCGACAAACTATTTTTTTTTTGATAAATTTATGCCAATATCATTATGCAATCTCGATTGCTTTTTGATTTACAAGATTATAGTTAACAATTTGAAATGGATTTTTTTTTTTGTTTATATTTGAAAAACACTTTGGCTTCTTATTTTTTTAACCATGTGACTTCGAAGCCTGCCTCCTAGGAGTACATGTAATAATGGGCAACTCAGATATATTAATAATACTTAATCTTTTAAGGGTATGACTCAATATGTGCAAATGCGCTACTTTGACACATAAGTAACTAAATATGGAATATCCCATATCCCTCTTTTTAGCCTGGGTTTTTGTAACATAAAGTGCAATTGTGTACAAGCTGATGTCAAGGAGATTAAGGAAGAAGCTCCGCAGGTAAGAGTTTGTAGGTATGGTTATGTTTTTCTAAGTTGTAAAGTAAATTTGTAGATTTAGGAGACTGAAAGCTTGGTGCAATGAAACAAAAGGGGCATAGAGTCCACTAGGGAGAGAGGGTGAATGCCTTGGTAGCCATGAGTTTTTGATGATAGTGGTCATCCTAGTGTCGTGGGAATTTGAATGAACTATGATATTCACTGATTAAACACTTAAGTTTATAAGTGTTGTTAGTTAATTAGTCCTAGATAAAGGCACCGAAGAAACTACTAGTCGCCACAAGGCAGTAACAAGTTCATAAAACCTAACTATTAGAATGAAGCTAACCAATATTGAGTGCCACTGTAATATCCCTCTTTTTTTTAATACCCTAAGACTTTGACTTTTATTATGTATTGGGAATAAGATGTGGAGCACATGGATTACTTTTTATTATGTGTTGAGCGTAAGCTCAGGAGCACATGGACGACTTTTATTATGTGTCGAGCGTAAGCTCTTGAGCACATGGATGATTTTTTATTATGTGTTGAGCGTAAGCTCTGGAGCACATGGATGAATTTTTATTATGTGTTGAGCATAAGCTCCGAAGCACATGGATGAATTTTATTATGTGTTGAGCGTAAGCTCTGGAGCACATGGATGACTTTTATTATGTGTTGAGCGTAAGCTCTAGAGCAGATGGATGAATTTTATTATTTTTGGGGAATAATCCCTCAAGCACATGGGTTACTATATTATGTGTTGAGCGTAAGCTCTAGAGCACATAGATAACCTTATAAGATAAAATAATAAGTGTTGGGAATAAGCCCTCGAGCACACCAAACATTATAGATGTTGAGGAACGGAACCTTGATCATTGTTTTCCTAGGTGTCACTATTATCACACCTAGAACTAGTGTTGAGCATAATCTATGGAATAGCACTAGAGTAAATCTCACATAAAAGTGTTGAACATAAGCTCTGAATAGAACTAGAGTTACTTCACTTAAAAGTGTTGAGCCTGAAAACCTTTGAATAGCACAAAAACATATCACATTACTAATGTTGAGCCAAAAACTCTGGAGCATTAGTAATCATATTTTTTCTACTGATTAAATGAATCATCTTTTATTTATCTTAATGATTGACTGGTACTGCCACTCAAAGAGGGACCGAGCATGCAAAGGGATTAGAACGACCGAATAGCTTAAAAACTAAATCAACTAGATGATATGATAATTAAAAGAAATTCTATGATTAAATAAACTAAGAGTCAAACATAATATATATAATTAAAATGTAAATAACCTAATAATCAAATATATATTAAAATGAAGAGTTCAATTACAAATATATAAAGATAAATAAACTAAGAGTTCCATATTATATATATATATATATATATATATATATTTCATTAGTTAAACGTAAATAACTTAGAGTTCAATTATAGATATATAAATCAAAGAAAAATAACTAAGAGTTTATATATATATATATATATATTATTACTTAAAAGTTAAACTACGATTTAAAAGTATATGTTTTAAAATAAAGACACTAAGAGTCTTTTATAACTTAAGATGATGAAATTGTCAAGTGAAGTAAACTGAACTAAACCATCTCAAGTTCAAAACCCTAGGTTTCACCCCTCACCAAAATACTTATAAATAAGAGGATACTACAAGATATGGGTGTCAAAAAAATAAGATGGGAGTATCCAAGTCTTACATCGTGGAGTACAGAATGAGTCCTCAAAAAGAAAGAAACAACAATTCCCCTAAGCCTTCTAATCTCATTGTATGCTTGATTCGGCTCCAGGGTGATATGTCAAACGAACCAGGAAGGGTTGAATATCTACAGTTGGGAGGAACATGACCATAGTTCGGAAGTTAGTCAGTCATATCAAAAGAGGACTGATAAGTATTTATTTTATGATTTTAATAATGAATTATAAATTAGTAATTTCAATCTGCATCTATACTTCCCATCTCATAGAAATTTGTAGGTAGTAGTTTGATAAATATTTCTTTTATGATTTTCATTATAACCTGCATCTAAAATTTGCATCTCATAAGAAATTCATATGTAGTATTTCCTTATGATTGTTCATGAAAGAAACTGCAGTTAAATTCTGGGCATAATTATTGAATTATTACTATGCAAATTCTATGAATAGTTTACTCTTCTTATTAAATATGTGGTCATTGAAAAAATTGTTAGTCATGACCCATGTAGTTTTTCTTAATACCAACCATCATTCTTCTCTAGAAATCTAATCTTATCATAAACCCATCTATACTTCTCATCTCATAGAAATTCATAGGCAGTAGTTTGATAAATATTTCTTTTATGATTTTCATTATAACCTACATCTAAAATTTGCATCTCATAAGAAATTCATATGTAGTATTTCCTTATGATTGTTCATGAAAGAAACTGCAGTTAAATTCTGGGCATAATTAGTAAATTAATACTGTGCAAATTCTATGAATAGTTTACTCTTCTTATTAAATATGTGGTCATTGAAAAAATTGTTAGTCATGACCCATGGGGTTTTTCTTAATACCCACCATCATTCTTCTCTAGAAATCTAAGCTTATCATAAACCCATTTTCCAATTCCCCACCATAACTTCTTATTTTATGAACAGAACTAGACATGAAAACCTTACCGATCTAAAGAAACAGGATATCAATAAGCATCACAGCTACGATGATCTCATAAACTATGTCATGCATTAAACGATTTTAAATCCACATTAATAAAAAATCTGTTAATTCTTTTACCTGATTCTAGTTTTGCAAAACCCAAAACTTAAACGTTGATTTTCCAAGCTTAGAAACAAAACACAGAATCCTGAGCCCGAAACTCAACATGCCCAGTCAGCAAAGGAGACAACGATTTTTTCCATAAATCAAATCTGAAAGCGAATGGTTCAAATCATTAACTCTACAACAGACCGAAGGTCTTTGTGTTTCCATTTAACCTAAGATTTTCTCAACAATCAAAACAACGAAGACATTCAACAACTATGATCATCGAAGGGAATTCTCCAGAAAGCCTAACTACCTAACAAACCAACAATCTTATAAACTCGCCCAGACCCAGGATCGAATCCGATAAACAATTCATTGCTAGCAGAGCTTTGTTTTTTCTAGAGCTCAACCATATGGTGTAGAAACAACTGAAATGAGAAAGAGTTTCACTATAGAAATGAAAACGCATAAGTAAAACCCAGAACCATAGCCACGACTGATATTCTTCAGAAACAAAGCATCATAGATCAAAACAGAGAATCCATTATTTAAACAGAGCATTACATTTAATTTTCCAAAATAGATATTACACATCCATTACACAGTAAGTGCAAGAATAAAATGCAGTATAGGATACACTAAGCTGAAAATTTTATACAAGCCCAAAGGCAAAGAGGCAGTCATCATCAGTTTACAATTTCCATACATTTAAAAACATTACAAACATAGAAAACTCATACCCATACATAGAATTCATTTTCATTAACAAACAGAATAGGAATATTTTAACATATGGAGAAGATCTCTCCCATAAGGAAATGAAGGCTATGTACAATGAGAAAACGACCAGCATAAAAAAACACACATGCAAACTCCTTGTCACTCCAAAGAGGAGAAACACCTTAATAATAAACCAGCTAGCACTAGCACATGCTTTCCTCGTTTTAGAGAAACCTAAACCACGGGAGCATGATCTTACTAGGGATTGGAGCTCTTCCCAGAACCCTACACAAGAATCAAAATTTAGCTATCTCCTATACCTACAGTAGACACCAGCAACGCGAGCAATCAAACTCCAGCATTGAAGAACATCCACGAAATAGAAAAAAAATGTTTTAGCTTCACATAAAATCTTACCTATTATTTCTTGTCAGTAGCAACCCCATACCAGCGAATGTGCCCTCCATTAAACTAAACGAATATAGAGGAAAGCGATTCATGCATTCCAACATTTCTGAGTGCCACATGATGCATACCATAAACCAACAAGAACAAACTCACTCCATGGGGAAGCGAAATACCATCAGGGTTCAAACAAGAATCATAGAGGAGAATCTCAAGGCTTCCCGCTCCTTCAAACTAGAACTTCAATGAAGGAAGTGACTGCATAAGAGAACCCTTAACATGATGAAGAGGTTCATAGCCTATGTGGAAGTTCAGGAAGCGTGCCCATCACATGGAAGCTTTTAATACTTCACCCACTTCTCCAACCAACTCGCATACATTAAAGACCAGAACTTCATTTACAACGACTTAGGGTATAAACATTTTAGCATAGGAATATAGGATTTAGCACTTATAAATTGTAGAGTATGTGTGGTAATAGTAGTACATAGGGTTCATTCTTTAGGAAATTGTGCATCACATAAAGTTTACCATATAGGAGAAGCGTAGGATTTGAATGGATTTATTACATAAAAGTAAGTTTGTCCAATAGTTAAACCACCAAGTTAGTTTTGCACTAGCCCCTTATGGCCCTTGTAGCATGTAAAAAATTCATCCGCTCACTCCTTAGCTTAGGGTTTGCATACTGGAGAACAAGCCAAGCATGTTAGACCTGCAAAAAAATATTAGTAACAAATGCATTATCTTTTAAAAAGCTCAGTAAGCTAGGCTCAATTGAAGAGCAAGTTTTCAAATCTTAAAAGATAAATCTCATCATACAAATGAAAACCATACGATACTCAAAACATTTATACAAGCAACCAGTCAGACAGTCATTAGCTACAAGATTAAGATTTATCATAAGCAATAGACAAAGAACACATTTCGGATAAACATACCAAAAGATTAGTAAAAAATCACCAACTCACTTCTCAGTGCCGAAGTAAATTTAAAAGAATTATTTTGACCAATTTATACGATTAAAGACCCATAAAAAAATTAATAGTGTATTTTTAGGGACATTACAAGTGGTATTAGAGCTCAGATTCAAACACTCGAGACCTTTTGAGCTTACTACTTGAAATAAATCCACTGCAAAAAAGTAATTTTGAATTTACTTATGATTTTATAAAGATAACAATATATTGTTTACTACACATTGCCTGAATCCAAGAACTATAAGAGAACATAATAATGAACACAGAGAGAAAATGATTTAAATAAAAGCCTTGTGTTCTATGACTAAAGTGAGTTCCAAGTAAAATGATAAGATTTAAGTTTTAGTAGGATAAATTGAATCCCAAATTGATATGTTTACCTCCTATATGACTGTGAAGTCATGAGGTATGCATGCATAAAAGTAGTATTTATCTTCTATATAGAAATGTAGAGACAAACATCAAGGAAAAATAAGCGTGAGTACTGCAAAACTATGTAAAAATAATAGAGTGAATCTAAAAAAATAGTATTGTATAAGTGACTATACTTATGAAGCATGACGTAAGTCGATTATAAGGAATATTTTACACCTAGAAGAAAAATCATGATTAATAATGGCATTAAAAGAGTCTCAAAACTTAGCAAGATTAGTTAAACGCATCGTAGGTGCATTGGTCATTAGTATTTGAAAGAATGATCGAGATTATTATCACATGTGTTGCATCATAATCGCAAGTGCTAAAGAAGAATAAAGTGAACTTCGAAACTCGAATATGTGATAAACAAGTTGTCGGAAATGTCTTCTTAGGCAAAGTATGAAATATTTTGGTAAAGATAGAAATATTTACTTTCTTGTACGAGTAGAAATTCAGAGCATGCAATTATCTTCTGTTATAAGAAAATAAACATTTAAATATGTTTGATTGCATGAAAAGAAACATGAAGTATGAATATAAAAATACTATAAACAAACATGATTACTTGAGATGGTTTATAAACCATGAAAAGATATGTTCATGCCATCTCTAACTTGTAAAATTGTGCTATAAGGTTAAGCATACAGTGAACTCGATGAAAGATGTTATTGAAAAAATTTGTGTTTAATATGTCTATAGAAAGGACATAAAGCTATTAGCAGTACTAAAAAGTATAATATGCATATTTATAAGAAAATAAACTATGACAATTCAAAGCTTATCAAGTACACATGCAAACCTAGTTGTGCCCAGGCTTGCCAGAAAAGAAGTAATGAGTTAGAATCATGCAAGAGAATATTTGGTTGCAATGATATTTGTATATACAATCAACATAGAGACTTGATATATTTTATGTTTTCTTTATGATGAACAAAATATTATGATGTAAATAACTTCTGGAAAGAGATTGTAAGTGAAGCATGTAGGTGCATGCGGGTACAAGATACTTCACCAAGATTGTGAACGGAAGGTAATACATGAAGTATTTTCTAAAATAAATTGTATGACTGTTTGAAACAGATAGCATGATGTTGATTTATAGTTAGAAGAATGATAGTCAGCTGCATGAATAATTTAATATATTTATAAGAATTTGAATAGGAAACAAGATGATAAATTTTAAATCCTATTATGTGAAATGTTAATTAATGGAATATGTATAGAATTTGACTTAAGAAATTAAGAATTGTTGAAATGATTGATACATGTTTTTTTTACAAGATACTAGAGGTGTCATGTTTTTGTTTAAAATTATGTTTAGCATATTTAAAATATACATGAAGTGTTAATCAAGTCTTGAAGGGATTAATATGATCTGATGTGGAGTCGGGAGGACTCAAGAGCATCATGATTATTTTACCTTCTATGGTTTGTTGTTGAGCACAGGTAGGAGATGCACCTAAAACTATATAATAAAGTGAAAGGGTATCGTCCCCGTGTTGGATGGGCATGTTGCAGGCGTGAGTCATGTAGGGGCCTGGGGAACCTCAGAGCACACATAAACAGTCTTGGAATGCACCGTAGTATAAGACCACCGTGCTTGTGATGGTATTTGTTTATGAACGCTGGAATAGGCCCGAGTCGAATTACCATGGGCACGTCTTATTCTCACGGGTTAAGCTACCTATATATGTATATTTTAGTATTATTACAAATATGTGTTTTGAAATTCTGATTATGTTCATGTCATGCTTACATTTTGTGTTCAATTTATTTTACAAGATATACAAAAGGGCTAGTAAACATACCTTGTGACTACTCTACATTAGTAATAAAGATAGAAAACTTATTTGGTGTTGAGTGAATACATGAGGGATCACCTAGATTGATAAATCTTCATTGGTGTTGTGTAGTACAAATCTCTGGAGCATTTGTTGAGTGAGTGTTGAGGAGTAAAATCTATGGAGCAGTTAGACTCATTGTGATGAACTGATGATTGAGATAGAAGCTCTGGAGCATCAATAATCCCTTAACTACTATTAAACTAGATTGATATATCTTATTTTGGTATTGAGCTGGTATGATTTGGCACTCCTATGCTTGTTTATGGTCATGTTATGGACATTGTATGCACATTTATGCTTAGATTATGTATATGTTATGTTATGTTCATACACAGTTCATGTTATGAGCATTGATATGATTTCTTTTTGAGGAAACACAAGTAGAAAATGACAAAGGGTACTTGCAAAATAAGTTCCATGTCAAGAATTTTCAAAATATTATCTTAGAACATGATCATGTATGAATTATAGATGTGAAGGTATAGGTAATTACAAAATAAAGCTTTGTAAGAAGATCAAACTATAAAAAGAGTTGCCATGAAAAGGAAACAACATGATGTTGCAAAGGAAAATTATTACTTATGTTCTAATTGATTTTTAGAAAAATCATATGTATGGATGTGTTTTATGATTAAATGATAGAAACAACTTGAGTTGTTTGTGAAAAGTATAGGTATGAAAAGCAAGCAACATAGCTAAAAGAAAAAAAGAGAAAAAATGTATGCTTACAAAGACAACTAAAAGTTGAAGATAAAGTTTGGAAGAGTACAAACACCGAGGATGGTGTTACTCTTAAGGGGGGAAGGATATAATATCCCTATTTTCTGTAATATCCCGAGAATTTTAATTTTATTATGTGTTGGGTATAATCCCTAGAGCACATGGATGAATTTTTAATATGTGCTGAGCGTAAGCTCTGGAGCACATGGATGGATTTTATTTTGTGTTGAGCATAAGCTCTAGAGTACATGTATGAATTTTTATTATGTGTTGAGCGTAAGCTCTGGAGCACATGGATGAATTTGATTATGTGTTGAGAGTAATCTCTAGAGCACATGGATGACTTTTATTATTTGTTGAGCATAAGCTCTAGAGCACATGGATGACTTTTATAATGTATTGGGCCTAATCCCTAGAGCACATGGGTTACTATATTATGTGTTGAGTGTAAGCTCTGGTGCACATAGATAACCTTATAAGATAAATTAATAAGTGTTGGGAATAATCCCTGGAGTACACCAACCATTATAGATGTTGAACACAAGCTCTGGAGCATCAAAACCTTGATCATTGTTTCCCTAGGTTTAGCTATTATTACACCTAGAACTAGTGTTGAGCATAATCTCTGGAATAGAACTAGAGTCACTCTCAATTAAAATTGTTTAGCATAATATATGAATAGCACTAGAGTTACTTCACTTAAAAGTGTTGAGTTTGAAAAACTCCGAATAGAACAAAAACTCATCACATTACTGATGTTGAGCCAAAAAATCTGGAGCATCAGTAATCATATTTTTTCTACTGATCAAATGAATAATCTTTTCTTTATCTTAAAGAATGAGTGATAGTTCCACTCAAAGAGCGACATAGCATGCAAAGGGATTAGAACGACCGAATAGTTGACAAACTAAATCATCCAGATGATATGGCAATTAAAAGAATTCTATGATTAAATAAACTAAGAGTCAAACATAATATATACTATTAAAAGATAAATAATGTAAGAGTCAAATATATATTAAAGCTAAGAGTTCAATTACAAATATATAAAGATAAATAAACTAAGAGTTCCATTAGAAATAAACATGTTTTTCATTACTGAAAGGTAAATGACTGAGAGTTCAATTATAGATATATAATTCAAAGAGAAATAACTAAGAGTTTATATATATATATATATATATATATATTATTACTTAAAATTTAACTACGAGTTAAAAGTATATGTTTTAAAATAAAGACACTAAGAGTATTTTATAACTTAAGATGATGAAATTGTCAAGTCAAGTAAACTAAACTAAACCAACTAATGTTCAGAACTTTAGGTTTCACCCCTCACCAAAATACTTATAAATAGGAGGAGAGTACAAGAGATGGGTGTCAAAAAGAAAATATGGGAGTATCCAAGTCTTACATCTTGGAGTATAGATTGAGTCCTAAGTAAGAAAGATAACAACAATTTCCCTAGCGTTTCTAGTCTCATTTCATGCTTGCTTCGGCTTAGGGGTGATCTGTCAAATGAAGCAGGAACGATTTGAGATCTGCAGTTGGGCGGAATGTGGAAGTTCCCAATTTAGTCGGTCAAATCAAAAGATGACTGATAAGTATTTCTTTCATGATTTTAATTCTGAATGATAAATTAGTGATTTCAATCTGCATCTATAGTTTTCATCTCTTAGAGATTTGTAGGTAGTATTTTTATAAATATTTCTTTTATGATTTTCATTATAACCCCGAAGGAAAAGAGGTAGTCATCATCAGTTCAAAATCTCCATACATTTAAATACATTACAGACATACAAAACGCGTTCCCAAACATAGAATTTCTTTTCATGAACAAATAGATTCTAAATATTTTAACATATGCCAAAGAGCCCTCCTATAAGGAAACAAAGGCTCTGTACAAAGAGAAAATGCCCAGCATAAAAAAACAAATCTCCAAACCTTTTGTCACTCGACAGAGGTAAAACACCTTAATAATAAACCAACTATCAGTAGCACAACCTTTCATCATTTTAGAGAAACCTATAGAACAGGAGCACGAGCTTACCAGGGCTTCGAGCTCTTCCCAGAACCCAGCATAGGACTCCATATTTAGCTATCTCGTGTAACTGCAGTAGACACCAGCGAAACGAGCCATCAGAATCCAACATTGAAGAACATCCTTCAAATAGAAAACAAACATTTTAGCTTCACAGAAAATATTACCTAAGATTTCTTGTTAGTAGCAACCCCATATCAGTGAATGCACCCTCCATTAAGCTACGCGAATACAAAGGAAACCGATTCATGCATTCCAACATTTATGACTGCCACATGATGCATACCATAAAACAACAAGAATGACCTTACTCCCAGGGGAAGCAAACTACCATCAGTGTTCAAACAAGAATCACAGAGGAGAATCCAAAGGCTTCCCGCTCCCTCAAACAAGAACTTGAACAAAGGAAATGATTGCATAAGCCAATCCTTACCACGATGAAGAGGTGCCCAACCTACATGGAACCAAGAAGAGCGCCCATCACATGACAACTTTTAATACTTCACCCACTTCTCCAACCAACTCTCATACATTAAAGACCAGAACTTCATTTACAATGACTTAGGGTATAAACATTTTAGCATAGGATTATAGGGTTTAGCACTTATAAATAGTAGAGTATGCATGGTAATAGTAATACATAGTGCTCATTCTTTAGGAAATCGTGAATCACATGAAGTTTACCATATAGGAGAAGCATAGGATTTGAATGGAGTTATTACATAGAAGTGAGTTTTTCCAATAGTTAAATCACCAATTTAGTTTTGCACCATCCCCTCTGGGCCCTTGTAGCATGTAAAAACTTAAGCCTCTCACCCCTTAGCTTAAGGTTTGCATACTGGAGAATGATCCAAGCATGTTAGACCTGCAAAGAAATATTAGTAACAAATGCATTAGATTTTAAAAAGCTAAGTAAGATAGGCTCAATGAAGAGTAAGTTTTCAGATCTTAAAAGAGAAATCTCATCATACAAACGAAAACCATACGATACTCAAAACATTCATACAAGCAGCCAGTCAGACAGTCATCAGTTATAGGATTAAGTGTAATGTCCCCCAAAAATAGTAAAATTTAAATTTTTTTCTATTTTTTTGGGACATTACAAGTTGTATCAGAGCCCATCTACAAAACTAAGTGACCTATTGGGCTCATTACAAACAGAACATCCACTGTAGATACCCAGTAACCAGAAACATACATTTATCAATTTGATATTTTTATATGAAAAATAAACTAACAGATTTTCTATTCTTGACACTTATATAACATTGCAGGTACAGTCATTGTCTGAAAAATAATGCAGAAGGGGGCAGCAACTCACATGGAAATCTGAACTCTCCACCACGAGAGCAAGAAATTGTGGTGGAACTAAAATCAGATTTAATGAAATCCATGCAAAATCTACAGGCAGAATTCCAAATTTTCAGAGATGATAACATGCAAGAAAGAGGAGAATATCAAGCTATAAATGAAGCTCTACTTCAGACCTTAACAAGGGAAAAACCCCATGGACAACCCACACTCTTAGTCAACACTTTTAAAAAGGGAAACTATCACACAAAGAAAACTTCCAGTCTTAAGGGAGAAGAACAGGGAGAACACATGCCTGAACCAATGGAACAGGACTGTAATAATTCTTCCAATGATGAAGTTTCACCGCCTCCTTGCAAGAAAAGGAGGAAAAGTGACGACGGTTTACAAGGAGAATTCAGAAAGATAAAAGCCCCAACTTATGACGAAGATATTAACTCTGGGCATAAGGCTGAGGAGTGGCTACTCGGAATGAATAAATACTTCAAAGTTCATAACTACTCTAGTGAAATGCAAGCCCGATTAGCCATATACAACATGAACAGTAAAGAAGCCAGATGGCGACAGGACTTGAAACACACCAAAGGACAAGAACTGAGAGACATAACATAGGATACTTTCAGCAGAATATTCCAAGAAAAATATATGTCTGAAAGATTCTTTGAGAAGAAAATTAAAGAGTTTCACGAGTTGAAAATGGGCTCCCTAACCATGGAGGCATTCATAAACAGATTCTTAGACCTGCTGCATTATGTTCCATACATCAGAGACGAAAATGTTAAGATACAACAATTCTTGGGAGGTCTGCCACCAAACTTTAGAGAAAAGATAGAGTTTGGCATGCCTAAGACCCTAGATGTGACTTTACATAAAGAAAGACTTTGTTATGAGCACAGACATCCAAGGAATGATAACATCAACAGAAACAGAGGTAGGTTCAAAACCTTCTCAGACAACCACAGACCGGGTTTTAGGCCTCCACCTTACCAAAAATATAACAACATTTTTCCACCCAATAGAGGCTTCAACTGACCTCAAGCATGACCAAATGCACCCCCACCACTTGTCAACATGCCAACTTTCAACAAAGGGACAAAAGTTGTCCCACCAACCGTTTCTTATTGGAAATGCCAAGGGCCTCACTATTACACAGACTGCCCCAACAAAACAGACTGAGTTTTACACAACATCCAAGCAGAACCTACCGTATGAGACATGGCAAGAACACCCAGGATTTATGCCGCTCTTGACGACCGAGAGGCATATTACCAGGCCACCATGGTTGAAATTGAGGGAAAGATCTCAAACACAACCATTTCAGTTTGAATAGATCCCGGTGCTTGCCGAAGTTATATCTACCCTAAGATAGTAGACACTTGTAAGTTAAACCAAGAGCACCATGGGAAACCATGGCTAGTACAACTAGCCACTGGTACCAAACGAAAGGTCTCTATGTTAGTTAAAACTTGTGAGATAGACTTAAACGGTTTTCCAATTAGGTTGGAATTAAACATTATACCTCTAGGATCATACGATGCACTTATCGACATGGATTGGTTAGAAGAACACCATGTCCTACTTGACTACTTAAACAAGTCCTCACTGTGCAGGGATGACGAAGGGAATCAGAAGACGTTCAGGGTATCCCTAAGAAAATGTCTGTGAGACAAATCTCTGCCTTACAAGCAAAGAGATGTATTAGAAAGGGATGTAAGCTCTTTGTCGTCAATATCCAAAACATAGAAACTGATAAGGAACAGAAGATCGAAGACTTCCCAGTCCTCGTAGAGTTCAAAGATGTATTTTCCAAGGAAATACCGGTATTACCACCCAAACGAGACTTAAAATTTTCCATTGAATTAACACACGGGTCAGTACCAGCTTCCAAAGCTCCTTACCCCATGAGAACACCAGAATTGGTGGAGCTCAAGCTTCAGTTACGAGAGTTAATAAAAAAAGGGTACTTTCTACCGAGTGTGTCCCCTTGGGGAGCACCAATACTCTATGTCAAAAATAAAGACAGAACAATGTGGATGTGCATCGACTACTGCCAACTCAATAAAATGACCATTAATAACTGTTACCCACTCCCTAGAATCGATGACTTGTTTGACCAAGTCGAAGGAGCGAAGATATTATCAAAGATCGACTTACAATTCGGATACCATCAGGTGAGAATCCGTGATGAGGATATAAACAAAACCACATTTCAAACCTGTTACGGCCACTATGAGTTCGTAGTGATGCCCTTTGGGTTGACAAATGCACCGGCCAATTTTATGTGTATGATGAACAACATCTTTAGTAAATACCTCAATAAGTTCGTTCTAGTCTTTATTGACGACATTTTGATCTACTCCAAGAACGAAGTAGAACATGAGGAACACCTCCGAATTGTTTTACGAATATTACGGGAACACCAACTATACGCCAAGTTTAGTAAGTGCAATTTCTACAAGCCCTAGATTCAATACTTAGGACATATCATTTCCGAAAAGGGAATAGCAGTTGACCCTGAAAAGGTCAAAGCTATCGAAAAATGTCTCACATCTACGTGTGTATTCGATATAAGATCGTTTTTAGGTTTAGTCGGCTACTACCGAAAGTTCATTGAGAACTTCTCACGGATTGCATGCCCCATGACTTGCTTACAGAAGAAAGAAAACAAGTTCAGCTAGAGAGCTAAGTGCGAAGAAAGCTTTCAGAAGCTGAAGCAACTATTGATTAGTGCACCGATTTTACAAATTGCGGACCCCAATGCGGACTTCGTTGTCTGCATGGATGCAAGCAAGGAAGGACTTGGGGGAGTCCTTATGCAAGACAATTTTTCCATATGCTACAAATCAAGGAAATTGAAAGAACATGAGCAGAACTACCCTATGCATGACCTCGAACTACCATCATCCACACTCTGAAGATGTGGCGACACTACCTTATGGGAAAGAAATTCCTACTGATGACAGACAACATGAGTTTGAAGTATCTCTTCGATCAACCCAACCTAAATGCTAGGTAGGCCAGGTGGTTAGCATTCCTTAGCAAGTACCATTCCGAACTAAAACACATAAAAGGTAAGGAAAACAAGATTGCAGACGCCTTGAGCTGACGAGCACATATGATTTATGAAGTCACGGTGAGTCAAACTGACTCATACTTGCACAATAGGATTCGGACAGCAAGTAAGAGTGACTGATACTACACTGAAATCCTTACAAAGATCCATGAAGACAAATTATTCCAACAACAAAAGGAATACAAGATAGATGAGTCAAGAATACTGTGGTCAAAAGAGAGACTTTACGTCCTAGAGAGTGGAGACATTCGATCAAACATACTCACTGAATTTCACCAAAAACCCTATTGAGGGCATAACGGATATCAAAAGATGATATCGGCAGTAAAGAAGCACTACTTTTGGCCTAAGATGAAAGCTGACACCGCCATGTTCATTGCGAAATGTCAATAGTGCCAACTGATCAAAGCAAAACACCAACACCCCTCTAGTTTACTACAACCTCTACCCATTCCAAAATGGAAGTGGGAGGTAATAAGTATGGACCTCATTACGGGCTTACCCAAGAGTAAGAGGCAAAACAATTCCATCTTTGTAATGGTAGACAAGCTGTCTAAAGCAACCCATTTCATAGTGGTAAAGTCTACCTACAAAGTAGTCCACATTGTGGACATCTTCTTGAAGGAGATCTTTCGATTGCATGGGATACCCAAGGAAATCATTTCCGATCGAGACACAAAGTTCACTAGCAACTTATGGAGAGCATTGTTCTACGGTTTGAAGACACAGTTACAATTCAGTAATGCATACCATCCTCAAACCGACGGACAAACGGAATGAGTAAACCAAATTCTTGAGAAAATGCTGAGAATGTACGTCATGAACAACCCCACTAAGTGGAAATATTATTTGCACCTCGCAGAGTTTGCGTACAACAACGGTTATCAAACCTCAGCCAAAATGAGCCCTTTCGAAGTACTCTATGGAAGGAAATGTCGGACACCCGTTACTTGGTACAATCCGATAGACAAACTTATGTTAGGACCCAACCTACTAAAAGACTTGGAACAACTAGTCTCCGAGGTACAACTAAAAGTGAAAGAAGCACAGGACCGCCAAAAGAGTTATGCAGACAAGAAAAGAAAAGAAAAACACTACCAAGTTGGCGAGCATGCTTTCCTAAAAGTAAAAGAAAAACAAAGCTCCTTGAGCTTAGGTTGATGCGGGAAACTAGCCCCCAGGTTTTGTGGGCCTTTTGAGATACTGGCCAAGAAGGGCCCAGTGGTGTATGAGTTATCCTTACCAGCTCATGCAAAAGTTCATAATGTTTTTCATGCATCGTTATTAAAGAAATATGTATACAATACTAAACATGCAATTGATTGGTCGTTATTACAGGTGGAACCCGAAGGGGAGTTCAGGCCAAAACCGCTCCACATTCTTAACAAGAGAGAGGTGCAGCTTAGGATGAGCACTATTACCCAGCTGAAAGTGCAATGGAAACACTTCAGACCAGAGGAGGCTACTTGGGAAAATGAAGCAACCATGAAAGAGGCATAGCCCACCTTGTTTCATGACTTCATTTCTAGTCCATAGAAACACCAGGACAGAGTTGTTTCTAAGCGGGGAGGGATGTAATATCCCGAATTTTGGACCAACTATTTTTGTTGTTATATTGGGCCATGGCCCCAGCACATACGTTCTATTTTGAGTATTGGGCATGAGCCCTAGCACCCATGATTTATTCTTCTATATATTTACATACTGGGCATGGACCGTGACTGACTTCTTTATTGAGTGTATACTGGGCAAGGAGGCCCTAATGTTGTGGTTATGTTCTTTAGCATATGATGTGGGTACAAGCCCTAGTAAACTAAGATGATCTTTTGTTACTTACTGTACAGAGCTATTATTTTACATGATTGACTTATGGGTGTGTTGAGCATGGACTCAGAAACACACATATAACCTATGTACTGGGCATAAGACCCGATGTACCTAGAAGAATGTTTATGTACTGGGAGTAAGCCCTGAGGTACATTGAGTGTTGGGCATAATCCCTGGAGCACTCCAAGATTGATAAATGAATACCAGATCTGATGCCACTTAAATATTCTGGATGTGCCTCACAACCACATTCTAGCACTAGTATTGATCAGGAGGCTCTATAATTGCACTAGCCTAACGCCCATGTGAGAGTGTTGAGTTAAAAGCTCCGAAGAGCACTCGAGGTTACTAGATCTCAAAGTGTTGAGACGGAAAGACTCTGAATAGCACTTCTATTTTCATCACATTTATTTTAAATTGGTTAAATGAATCAGTTTCTACCTATCATCAAATACTGTGGGAACTACCATGTTAAATGAGGGAATCCAACATGCAAGAGAGATACTAGAGGTGCCTATCCAAGCTTACCAAAAGACCGTCCAAATAATTGGACCTTATCCTTAAATGTTTAAAAGAAGGATCATGTGAAGATACATAATTAAATAAAAGATAATTACCATAACTTAAAGTATGGATTCCCTAAGAATAGTCTTATATGAACAAAGTGCATAAGGTCTCAAAGGCTAAATATTATTATTAAGAGCTTTAATAATAAATGATGCTATTATTTATTTACTTATAAAATACATTTATTGCATATAGTTTATGCATAGTGGGCTGCCACATTATTTAAATACTATTAATGATGTATCAATATTTAGATTGAAATATAATCAATATTATTATTATTAATTTTATGAAAAGGATAAGTTAAAGTCACTTGTAGTGAAAACAAATGAAAAGTCCTAGTTCAACAAGGACTTTTATGAATATTAATTATTTA
Organism: Larix kaempferi; assembly: GCA_027924585.1. Classification (NCBI taxonomy): domain Eukaryota; kingdom Viridiplantae; phylum Streptophyta; class Pinopsida; order Pinales; family Pinaceae; genus Larix; species Larix kaempferi. The sequence continues at coordinate 2,657,750 of BSBM01000135.1, forward strand.
ATTTAAAGAAACTAAATAATTATTAAAACAACTATAATTCAATATTTCCATACATAAAGAAGGCAGATTCCAAAATTGGGTATCATCTTTCTCATTATCATTCTCTTATGGTAACCAGAGAGAATTTTCTGCTCCAAGAACTGAAGCAGTCCCACATAAAATTCTAGATATAAACCAGCAAGTGAACCTAGGGCCTCTATCTCTTATTACATGTTGGAACCAGCTCGGGGGATCTAGTTAGAACCAGGAACGGTCTAAGGGCCATGGTTGGGAGGAACATGGTAGTCCCAAAGTTATCCAGCTAAGGAATCGTTCTAACAGGTTAGCTAAGTGTGAAAGCTTCTATGCTAGTTATTGTTTGAGTGTGCAGGCTGCTACAAAAGAGGATCAAGCTCCAAGCCAAACAGGTACAAATCATGAATTCCCCAAGTCAAATTAAAACCGAAGCTAAGCATATTAGAATAGGCTTTATTATTTCAGTATTGGTATTTCCTTTCCTAAATTCCCTTTAGTATTAATTCTCTCATAGAGCAAGGGCCACTAGGCATAGGCTCTCGGGTTATCATATAAATTACAAGATTCCTTTTAAACTGAATATATCTTTCTAACTCTGTTAGAGTACGAGAATGTAGTTCTTAACCAGTTAAGAGTCTAATAGGGCTAGCATAGCTAGCCTATGCTAGACATGCTTGTCAGTAGATTTCATCAGAATTACATCGATGATATGATTTAGTAATTGTACTTAATTAGGGTTTGAAATACATATGCATTTACTTCGTTTAAATTCTTTAGGATTTTCGATTTACTATTCACAAAAGAAAAAAGGCTAAGAGTTAATTTAATAAACTCTGCCGATACCATTGCCCACGTAGACACTTCAACAAGACTACGTTACTGTAAATAATATTCTCTTTTATTTTCTTTTTAAAACAATAGTACGTGTTATCTCTACAGCTTTGACCTTTCCAAATACAAACGAACACCTAGGAAACTACTCAATAGCAAATCCATGGCAATACTGAAACATCCAAAATCATAGGCTCCAAATAGCCACAACCTTTACCTCTGGCAAACCAAAATCAAATTTAGACGCAAGCCACATTTCATCTACAACAACATTGGCTACATACCGAATTCCATCATTATGGAACAAAACAAACATAGTCAGACTTCTACGCAAACAAGGCCCTTATATTTTCTTATTGCATTATTAAAAACTACTATGGACAGTGCTGTAGCATCCTGAATTAAGGCATTCAACAATTCTGTGTATTCCTTTCGATAGTCCCAGAAAACAAAAACAATTAATAACCAAAACGTAGGCGATGTAGCATCAACGTTTCGTGGAATCAAACCCTGGAAAGTATTATTTCTTCCACCCGACATTCGAATCCTTCTGACTACAAAACGTTAAAAAAACAGTTGCAGTATGAATACATGCTCAAGACTGTAAACATTAGACGCAGAACAAAGAGTCAAACCACTACCCAATGCAATTTCGTAGAGAAAATTCTAGGACGAAGCTAAAACGAGTTTTACTTAACAGCATAGATCCCACCGAATGGACCACGATCTTTCCCCAAAGACTCAAACTGACAGAGCACCAAGTTGAAAACACAGTGACCATATTTCTTCACACATCCATTTGGGTCTCATAGAAAAGAAAACGCAGAGGTCCATTTCTTAATACAAATAGCAAAACGAACGCCGTAGATAAATGCAGGGGGAAATATTCTTTTCAAAACCCATATTTACAGAGTACGAGCACCATTAAAACTACCCAGGACTCAATTGTCAAACCCTATTGTAAGTATGGAACTCTCAAAAGTTTCATTCATCAAAATAATAATTACAACAATATGCCAACACCCCGGTCCAGCCAAATTCGACCACATTCCAGACTTCAAAACCTTAGTGAGCCAGAGGCATCACGAAGCCTCCCTAATGCATTTCAAATAGAGTCTTCTTCCACAACCGAGACAGGAAGGCGTGAAGGGTTGAAGGAACCCTAGAATTACCAGTCTATGGCCCAAATGCAGATAGTGTTGGTCCCCATATAATCCAAATGCAAATATTTTGTACCACGACTCCATACCTGTCAACAAAGGAAAGCTAATACAAGTTAGGGCCTGAACATTTATTTAGCATAGAAGTTAAAGACTCATAGAAAACACGGTGATTACATATTGAAGGGTTACTTGGTAGGATTCATTCATTTACATCGCCTCTCAAGATCACTAACGATACCTGGCCATGAGCGTAGCTCGGCCCAGGTGCAGCTACCACACACGCAGCTAAAACTCCCTCTCAGCGATAAGACAAAACATACGAAATGACTAAGATTGTGCAAACCCTCACTAAGACCCTTAGTGCCTAGGTGGCCCTAGGCCACGTGATAGTCATGTGCACCTTTAAGACTCCCAACAACCATGATAGGACCCAATTTAATGGTAAACTATATAGTATACTCGTGTAAGTCCCAATAATTGGTTAATTATCACCAAGGTAAGATCTTAGCTCATTCATGTTTTGCATAAGGGGTGTTTGCACTTTAAGAAAATTACATCATAGAGTTGTTCAAAGGATGGTCACCAAGGTACACCTGCAAGCATATGACAAACAATTATGTATTAGCGAAATCGCTAAGTAAGTCAACACGTTTCAAACATTCACAGCTTACCTCTCGGCGACTCTGTCAAGGGTGCATACATCAACCCCAAGTTTCCAAAGTATTTCAACTTCTTTCATCAGGTCCATCTTGCCTGAGGTTGAGATTTAAACAATTTACACTTCTTAACATATATTCGAACCATAAAAGAGAAAAGGGACTTTTCGTTCTATTCTCATTGTTAAATTTTCCACAAACATGCTTACCACAATTACTTTCGCAAAGAAAGCATGACTGACAAAAACTATCTTGCTAGGAATTTCATAAACTCTTAAATATTGAAATCAAGTACCAATACTTTTCACACTGCAAGTTAATTTATAAATATATAGTCTATTCTAGCAAGTAGAAGATTTTTTTTTAAATTTTACTATTTTTTGGGGACATTACATTAAGATACACATTCTAGATAAACATACCAAAATATCAGTAAAAACTCACCAACTCACTTCTCAGTGCTGAAGTAAATTTAAAAGAACCATTTTGACTATTTTATACCATTAAAAACCCATACTAAAAAAGTTTTAATAGTGTATTTTTAGGGACATTACAGCCATTAAGTAAAAGTAAGGAGTTAACCTAAATAACATTGATATCCTAGCCAAGATTTTGTTAATCTCTTAAGTGGAAAAATGGTTAATATTTTGCTAATTATAAATTAGAAATAAAGATAGAAGAATTTATTATACCAAAAAACATATTTGTATAGTGGGCATTTATAAATAACTATTTAATAGTTATTGTACATAATTTAAATGAATTAAGATAGATTAAAGAAGGATTGATTTTCTTTTATTAAAATACATGCTTTAAAGGCTTAAAAAGCTATAAAAGCTTACCTACCAAAGTAGAAAAGAAATAAGTAACGCATGGGTATACATGGATGTGCATGTAAAACTGGTAGGTAAATGCACGGATAACTCTTAGCTATTAATGAGACCTATTCTCTTAACTATATGAGGTGGAAGTTAATGAGGAGTTAAGATAATTAGATAAGTTACTTATCTTAAAGTTAATAAATTAAAAATTAGCTAAATTAAGTTGATTAGTTAAATATTGTCTAAATAAGTCAATCAGTTAAAACTAACTAAAGTTAATAAATTAAGTTAAAGATAATATCACGCAAAAACTTATCTTGGATGTCAAAAAGAACAAAAAGTAATTTTGGCTATAAAGAGGGCACTATTCTCGGAGGTGAAGAATTCAAGGGAAAATGAAGAAGAATGATTTGAGAGAGGTTATGGGAAATTGAGTAATACTCTTATGCCCTAGCTCGGGGGTGGTCTCTCCACAGAAAACCTACGTCAAAAAGAAAACCAGTTGGATGGGTAGAACATTATAGTCAAGTTTTCAGTCCACCAATTTTAATTTATAAGATAAGTGTCTTTTCCCATTAGTTTCAAGTATATTTTTGTTATGTGGATAAATAGTTATCAATGGAATGAATTATTTTAATTCGAAAGTTGTTATTTTCTTTCTTGATCTATGTCGTGAGCCCTTTGGGCGTTGGTATAATTGTATATCTGTCAATCACTTTCAATGGCGTTATTATAATTGTTCAAATAATACAGTTTGTTGAATATTAATTGGAATGAATGTTTGATAAAATGGAACGATTGAATCCGGTTAAAATCCTACCAATGTTAAACGGTACTAGGTCGATTGATCTCTGTTATTATGGTTTAAATGTTAAATGTGATCTCTCTGCCATTTTTATTGAATCATTATTTGAAACTTACAATGACAATCCAGCATGGTATTAGGCATATTTCCAAAGAGAAATTAGGAAGTATGATATAAAATTTGAAATATAATAATAATGTAATAATGAAAATTTATATATTACTTTTTCTTATTTTCATTGTATAGTTTAGAATTATATAAGAAACAATTCCTTTTGAGTTATAAAGCACTTTTTACTTATAAATATTCAATAATTAGCCAATTACACATAATTCAATTAGAAATAAATAACAAATTTCTAAAAATTATTCAAAACTAACTTATGATTTCAAAAAATTACTCAAAACTAATTCATACTCTATCATTAATACATTTTCAATACCAAGAAATGTTATATATATATATATATATATATATATATATAATCCTAAAATATTAACATTGTTATTAAATAATGATTTTAAATATATATAATTAATTTTTTAAATGATTTTGGAAAAATAATTTATGTTACTTATGGAGTTTCACATTACATCCATTTATATCATTCAGGGATTAAATATTTTATCTTTCAATAATAACAAAAGGTTATATTTATACTTATCAAATAAATTTAATTCTTAATGTTTATTAATTTTAATTATATATTTTTTAAACTTTATATATATATATATAACAATGTGGTTTTTAAATCAATGATATGAATGATAAAATTTACTTATTCAATTATATTATATAATTATATCTACTTAAATTTGTGTGCTTTATGTATAGTGGAATGAAGAATTTGTTAAAAGAGGTTTTCCATGTTTTGTAATTTTATCAATGTAAAGTTTGCTTTTACATCAAAATTTGTAGATTTTGGTAAAATTTAAAACTAATCACATAGTCCAAAGATCTCAATGTTTATGTAGTCTCATTATTGCATTGTATTATAGAATTGGACTTACCTACATTTTTATGATGCACGTACATAATGTAACAAATCCAATATCTAAACATAACCTTTGGAAAAGTACTTAATTAGATTTACTAATTTACATCCCATTAACTAGTTTTAACATCATAAAACCTTCGTCTTCTTATTATTTATTTATTTATTTTTACACTTCCTAGTTTTAACATCATAAAACCTTCGTCTTCTTATTATTTATTTATTTATTTTTTCACTTCCTTATTGCAACATACATGAATCAATTTACATATATACCATTCTCACATAATGTTGTACACAATATTCGATACAATGTTCATTTCTATGATACAACGGTTTGAAATAACTATGAAGCAACTCAGCAAGACAATGGCCTCATTCTTGTTCATGACAACCACTAACTATAAAACAAACTGATCAATGGCCATTCTTGGTCATGGCAACTGATCAATGGCCTCATTCTTTTCATGACAACCACTAACTATAAAACAAACCCAAGTCTATTCCAGTTTTGAAGGAGATACATTTTTATAAATAAAACAAAAGATCTATAAGTGACTATATCTGTCCTACTCTACACATTATGCAATCCCTCGGTTTTCACGACCTTAAAGCATGAAGTTCTGAGTAACAAGGTTTCATCATTTCCTTTTTTGTTTAACATGGATATATATATATATATATAATTAATCGTGTAACCAATATTTCGTAAACAGGTTCACTATATTATAAATCTGTTACATAATTGTAAAAAGACTATGTTTTTAAGTCACATAAACCTTCACATGTGAACGGAAATTGATCTTCGATCAATATACATTATCGTTTTACTCACCTACCATAAATCTAATTCTATGCATGAACATATATTAGTTCACTGAACTAAATTTATTTCCTAATTAATTCTTCCCTTGAGAAAGGTTTCAAAACAATGAGAAGGTCATGTACACTCTGATACAGGACAAAGATCCAAGTTAATTTACTATCCATTTATATTGTATGAATTCCTTGGGAATATTTCTATGAGAACTTTACTCTGACCAGAGTCAACATTCTAATAATCCAGGATTTGTACCCGCAAGCGAACTAATTTACGGTAATCATAGAAAAATCCATAACTTATCTCACATATAAAAAAAAAGCAAAGCTTATGCAATATAAACGGGCTGTCATGGATTTACTAGGATATTAAAGAGATAAACAACCATTATTCCAAAGAAAAGAAATGCATAGACATTCATGATTCCATAAATTCATAAATTTAACCTATACTTACTTGATAACAATGGAAAAAAATCTACTTTGACTCTCCATAGGAGAGAGCAACTCGTCTATTTTCCAGCTCCACCCCCGAGATGGATCACCATCATGAAATAGAACTAAGCAATTGCTTCAACGCAACACTCTCTCTCAGAGTTCGTAACAAGAAGATGGATTTATGAAAAGAGAGAACACTCAACACGTTCCTCTATGCACAACACTGTGTCCCATGCTATCTCAATGCACTCTTATATATAGTTTTTCCCAGGTCTTATGCCATCCCAATCAAATCTCCAATCAATCCCTAAATCCCTATGATTTAGGATCTTGTATGGCTTTTGAGTTTCACGTTGGATTCGATTGGTAAATATCTCTCTATCTTGCTTACACATGTTCTCTTGTGACATTGTGGTTTCCCCTCATTTAGACGAACTCTCCAAGTGCCCTTTTTCTTTTGTTTAATAATAAAAATAGTTTGTGGTGCAAAGTGTCACCTTCTGTTTTTGAGTTTTTTTAAATAACTCTTACATAAAAAGAATAATTGTCACAATTTAATAATTAAAAAATAATTAATAATATTTTGGGGGTATCACATTTCTCCCCCCCTTATTATTAACACCGTCCCTGGTGTTATTTATTCTGAGCTCTTTTTCTCATTATGAAACATTGAGAGATATGCTTCTTGCATTTTATCCTCAATTTCTCAAATTTTCTGTTCAAGGTTGAAGTGCTTCCATTGCACTTTTATTTGAATGATGACTCCATTTCGTAGCATACGTTCCTTCTTGTCTATGATGTAAAAAGGTTCGGTATGGAACTCACCCTCGGGTTCTACCTGAATCACATTCCAGTCAATTACATGAGTAGCATCATGTATATATATTTTTAGTAATGAAACATGAAATACATTGTCCATCTTTATATTAGGGGGGAGTGCAAGCTAATAGGATACCATCCCTATATTAGATAACACTTCGAAAGCTCCACAATACTTGGGTGCCATCTTGTAACACCTTCCGAAGATCAAGGCACTCTTCTATGACTTTACCTTTAGATATACATGATCACCAATGTTGAACTCTCTTGGAGTTCTTTTTAAATATGCATAACTCTTTTGTCAATCCTAGGCAACTTTTAAGTTTTTTTTGCACTTATTTCACCATTTGTTCCACCTCTTTTAACAGGTGAGTCAGTCCTAGAAAAATTGTGTCAACATGCTTATCCCAAGGCATAGGAGTGTGACATTTTCTACCATACAAGACTTCAAATGGACTCATTTTTAATGAAGCTTGATACCCATTATTATAAGCAAATTCTATTAAATGCAAATACACTTCCCATTTACTTGGTTTCTCCATTACATAGATTCACATCATATATTCTAATGCTTGATTAGTTCTTTCAATTTTCCCATCCATTTGAAGATGACAAGCAAACTGAAATTCAGTTGTTTATCTAGAAATTTAAACAAGGATTTCCAAAAGTTACTTGTAAATTTTGCATCTCTATCATAAATCAAAACTTTCATCATACCATGCAAATGGAATATTTGTTTCATAAAAATATCAGCTATGTTAATGGCTTTAAAAGTAGATTTTGCAGGTATGAAGTTTGCAACTTTACTTAACTAATCAACAACTACCATTATTGAGTCATGTTGTTTATTTGTTTTAGGTAATCCCGTTATAAAATCCATACTTATTATCTCCCACTTCCATTCAGGAATGGGTAAGGGTTGAAGTAATCCGACAGGATGTTGATGTTCTGTTTTTACTTGTTGACATTCAATGCATCTAGCTAGGTAATTTGCAACATCGTTCTTCATGTTAGGCCAATAATAACCCTTTCTTAGTTTTTTTATTATTTTTCGGTATACCTGGTGTCTGGAATATGTTTTCTTATGTAACTCATTCATGATTAATTGTTTCACTTATTCTCAATTAGGTATGTATAAGTGATTCTTATAGACTAATAAGTCTTTTAAGCTTATGGAGTAAGTTGAGGGTTCGTTTTCATTAACATCATTTTCTAATTATTATTTAATTTTTAGGTATTCTTCATCATTTTTAGCTACATCTTTTATCAAATCTTCAAGATTTGTTTTATGAATACTAAAAGCAATCGAACAATGTGGAATGAAATTCCTACTTAGGGTATCTCCCACCTTGTTCCCTTTTCCTTTGATTTGTTTTATTTCAATATAATACTTGCTCAAGAAGGCTAACCACCTTGCTTGACAATAATTTAAACTTTGTTGATCAAATAAGTATTTTAAGCTTATATTATCGGACATTAAAGTGAATTTTCTACCTATTAAGTAATGTCTCCACATCCTTAATGCATGTATTATGGTAGCTAGTTCTAAGTTATGTGTCGCATAGTTGTGTTCATATTGTTTATTTTTTCTTGAATCATAAATTATTATATAATCCCCTAGCGATAGCACACCACCTAACCCTTCTAAGTAGGCATCCATACATACAACGAAGTCTTTCTACATATCTGCTATTCTTAGAATAGGTGCGATGGTCGGAAGTGTCTAAGTTTTTCAGATATTTCTTAACATTTATTAGACCATATGAATTTAGTCCCTTTCTTTTTAAGTGAAGTTATCAGGTAAGGAATCCTAGAGAACCCCTCAATGAACATATGGTAGTAACCCATAATCCCCATAAAGGATCAAATCCCTGTCACATACTTAAGAACTGGTTAATAAATGATTGCATTGATTTGATCTCGGTCTACATAAATACCTTCCTTAGATATTACATGGCCTAGGTATTGAATTGTATCTTGAAAGAAGTCACATTTAGTAGACTTCACATAGAGTTCATGTTCTATTAATGTTTGTAAGACTAACTTTATGTGTTCTTTATGCTTCTATCATTTTTTGGAATATATTACGATGTCATCAATAAACACTATTACAAACTTATCTAAGTATTTGTGGAGGATGATGTTCATCAAACACAAGAACGTGGCCGGGGCATTGTTCAATCCAAATGGTACAACCAAGAACTCGTAATGCTCATACCTTGTTTTGAATGTCCTTTTATGAACCTCCTCGTCCTTAATTCTTACTTGATGGTACTCGGACCTTAAGTCAATTTTAGAGACTACTGATGCTCCTCGTACTTGATCAAACATGTCGTCGATGCGAGGGAGAGGGTATCTATTTTTAATTGTCATTATATTTAATTTTTTGTAATGAATGCAAATCCTCACTGTGGCATCTTTCTTTTTAACAAACAAGACTGGTTCTCCCCCTGGAGACACACCCGACCATGTATATTTGTTATCTATTAATTCTTACAATTGTAATTTTAATTCTACCAACTCAGGTGTGTTCATTCGATAAGAAGCCTTCGAGGCGGGTACCGCTCCTGGTACCAAATAAATGGTAAATTCAATATCCCTCTTCAGAGATAATCCATGTATCTCTTCTGGAAAGACATCTTTAAAATCATTTTAAAGAGAAAAATCCTCTAAACTAGGTTTTGTTTTATCATCATTATTTTCGGTGATGTGTACAACAAACAACCTACGTCCTTTCCTAGCACACTTTTTCAATTGCAAATCATATATTTTACTTATAAGAACGTTTTTTGGAATCCCTCTATCCATCTTACTTTCACCATTTTCATCAATACATTTAAAATTTTTCTCAAATAAATTTAGCACAAATTGATATTTTTCTAGCCAATCCATGCCAATTAATACATCGTGAGATCCTAACGGAAAAATATTAAATCTACTTTGGTAATAAATTTTTTCATATTAAATTCACAACTAGAAATAAAGCTAGTTCCTTTTCATTTCGTCCATGTGGCTAACCATGACTTTTCGAAATCACATCTTTCTATTTTACATAAATCGACCTGTTTTGGAGAAATATAACTTAAAGTAGATTTGGAATCAATTAATATAGAAATAGGTTTGTCAAATATCTTACGATCTACCTCAATCATGGAAGGTTGATAATCTGCTTGATGATTGTCCAAAATGGTGCTAATCTACGACATGTTCTGAGCAACCTCTCCAATTGTGGTCGCTTCTTGGACTGTGTGAATATTTCGATTATCCTTTTTATGAGGACAATCCCAATAGAAATGACTCTCCCCACACTGCACAGATTCTATTTTTATTTCTTCTTTCTTCTTATTAAAAAGATTATATTTATACTTAGTAGTTCTCATTGGTTGTTTATAATCAGTTTTAATTGTTTGTTGTTTGTCCTTAAAGGTATTTCTCTAGAAACTCTTATGTTTATTAAAAGGTTTGAATTCTCTTCTCTTAAGATTACTTGCATCTCTTCTCTCGAAGTTATAAGGATTTTAATTCTTACTCTTTGTAATGTCCCTAAATCGTAAAAAATTAAAAAAAAGTTGTTTATGGCTATATCGTCAGTTAGGTAGATGTTTATCAAATTAACTTCAGCACTGGGTTTTAAAATATAACATTCACTTTAAATATTTAAGAACATGCATGAATTACATAATTCTTCTTAAGGCTTATGGTATGATGAACCTCTTACAATTGAATTCAGTTCAAAGGTTTTGAGGAATCATTTGTAAATGGGAAACTATTTTATTTAATACTACACTGGATTTATGGTGATTATTCCAGCTAGATTTATAAGTCTTGGAACCTAGTTAAAATCCAAAGATTATTCTCATATTTGCATCTGGTTTAAATGTTTTTCCTTTTATATGTTTGAGATTATGTTCCCACTTAGATTCTAGCTTGGTTAGATGTAGAGACTGTAATTTTTAATGAGCTTTATGGTTTGAGGGGAAAAGGACTTGGTGGCCAAAATGGCCAGACTTGCTTAGCATTTTTGCTAAAGTCTATTTTAATCTTCTTGCTTTTGTATGAAATGTTTTAAAGCTATCTACTCTCCAAAGTCCAATACATATGTTTTTAACTCTATGGTTTTGATCCATATAAACCAATGTAGAGCTTGCAAATGCCAAAAATGTTATTCACTAAACGAAGTGGATAGATACATAATTTTAATGCTAAGTGGAAAGGCCTAATGTATGGTATTAATGAGACCACTCCAAGGCTCTGTAAAATTGATGTATGGCGAAGACTATGGTTTTGGACCAAAACTTGTAACACTTTGTAAATGTAATAAGGGAGTTCTTCTAGTATATGGAATAGGTTACAAATCAAATATTGGTGGCGTTTGGTGGAGCTTTTATTGGAGCTCTATGATAGCTTTCAAATGGAATCCAACTTTAGCATTTAAGACTAAACCCTGATGGTTTTGAATGTCCCAAAGTATGTTATTGTTTCTTGTTCGTTTGGAGGGGGAGGTAGAGCTCTTGTCTCCATTCCCTGAAGGCGCTCATGACCAACTTCGTGTTGCACCCTGGCAATTGATACTAACTCCCTGAGGTAATATTTCATATGCCAACCACCCTTACTTTCAGTACTTTGATTATGTTATCAAAGGTTATAACGTTTGTAATAATCGTGGCTCGGTTTGTGTTGACAGGGTAGCTGGTGGTATCAGCTTGAGCCTGACCTAGGCATCGTGACTATGGCGAAAAGAATGGTAAGTCTGGACTTTCCTAGCCACCTCCTTCCCTTCTAGTCGTAGTTTTGATAGCTGGGTTAAGTACTGTAAAAGTCTGTTTGGAGATTTCGGATGTGTGGTTTCGTTTGTTTATGTAATAAGTGGTTACGCCTTGTAGCATGCTCTGTGATGTAATCCTCAGTATTTTGACTGAGTGTAGCTTGTAACGCATTTTTGAGATGGAGGCAACTTAAAATATTTTGCTCTTGTAATGTTTGTATACCATCATGGCGTTTGGGAAGTATTTAAATTTAAGTGGATGTTATCCCAAAAGACTTCTGGTAACAAAATCGTGGTTATAATCTATAGAGTTTTATGAGCTTTATGCCTGCGCATTCATTTCTCTTCCCTTGTATTGAAGGCGTTTGGATGTATGAAAGGAAAAAGTAGCAGGTCCATTTTCTTTGATAATCGTATGGTTACTTCCCAGTAATGGAAGCTTTGTTATCTCCAGGGTTGAGAAAAAATTGCTCCCGTCATTTGAGTTTTGTTTTTATTTAAATCGGAGTCTTACTGTAGTTTTGGGAAAGGCCATTCTTGAAAAGAAATTATAAAAGGACAGGCCCTAGTTGGGTTATCTGTTTGACTTTTACTCCTGTCTTGGCATACGAATTTGTTTTACTTCTAAAATGTAATTGTTTAATGTTTTGGGTTAATATTTGTTGCATTTTTAAAAGAGAGTGAAACAGAGTTGAGGTAGATGAGTGTCAACCTCTGTGTTTGATTTATTTCGTGAAAAATGGAACTCGTTTTCTGGAAGTGTTTTTATCATAATGGTAGGGCAGACGTTGGTATTTGCTTTCTTGTTAAAAAGCCTCTGGTGTGGTTCGATGTCCTAACCCTAACGTTGACAATGGATGTTTTCTTCAATGTTTTATGTTGTGTGTTTAAGTTGGTAATAATGCTATGGGCCGGAAGAGATCCATGATGTAATGATGGAAAAAAATCTACTTGGAGGGAGTCAATTCCTCCCAACCATAGGAGAGAGAAACTCGTCTATTTTCCCGGCTCCACCCCTGAGATGGATCACCATCATGAAATAGAACTAAGCAATTGCTTCAATGCAACACTCTCTCTCAGATTTTGTAACAAGTAGATGGATTTATGAAAAGAGAGAACACTCAACTCGTTCCTCTATGCACAACACTGTGTCCCATGCTATCTCAATGCACTCTTATATATAGTTTTTCCCAGGTCTTATGCCATCCCAATCAAATCTCCAATCAATCCTTAAATCCCTATGATTTAGGATCTTGTTTGGCTGTTGAGTTTCAGGTTGGATTTGATTGGTAAATATCTCTCTATCTTGCTTACACATGTTCTCTTGTGACATGGTGGTTTCCCCTCATTTAGATGAACAATCCAAGTGCCATTTTTCTTTTGTTTAATAATAAAAATAGTTTGTGGTGCAAAGTGTCACCTTCTGTTTTTGAGTTTTTTTAAATAACTCTTATATAAAAAGAATAATTGTCACAATTTAGTAATTAAAAAATAATTAATAATATTTTGGGGGTATCACATTTCTCCCCCCCTTATTATTAACACCGTCCCTGGTGTTATTTATTCTGAGCTCTTTTTCTCATTCTGAAACATTGAGAGATATGCTTCTTGCATTTTATCCTCAATTTCTCAAATTTCCTGTTCAGGGTTGAAGTGCTTCCATTGCACTTTTATTTGAACGATGACTGAATTTCGTAGCATACGTTCCTTCTTGTCTAGGATGCAAAAAGGTTCAGTATGGAACTCACCCTCGGGTTCTACCTGAATCACATTCCAGTCAATTACATGAGTAGCATCATGTATATATATTTTTAATAATGAAACATGAAATACATTGTCCACCTTTATATTAAGGGGGAGTACAAGCTGATAGGATACCGTCCCTATATTAGATAACACTTCGAAAGCTCCACAATACTTGGGTGCCATCTTGTAACACCTTCCGAAGATCAAGGCACTCTTCTATAACTTTACCTTTAGATATACATGATCACCAATGTTGAACTATCTTGGAGTTCTTTTTAAATATCCATAACTCTTCAGTCAATCCTAGGCAACTTTTAAGTTTTTTTTGCACTTATTTCGCCATTTGTTCCATCTCTTTTAATAGGTCAATCGGTCCTAGAAAAATTGTGTCAACATGGTTATCCCAAGGCATAGGAGTGTGACATTTTCTACCATACAAGACTTCAAATGGACTCATTTTTAATGAAGCTTGATACCCATTATTATAAGCAAATTCTACTAAATGCAAATACTCTTCCCATTTACTTGGTTTCTCTATTACATAGATGCACATCATATATTCTAACGCTTGATTAGTTCTTTCAATTTTCCCATCCATTTGAAGATGATAAGCAAACTGAAATTCAGTTGTTTATCTAGAAATTTAAACAAGGATTTCCAAAAGTTACTTGTAAATTTTGCATCTCTATTAGAAATCAAAACTTTCGTCATACCATGCAAATGGAATATTTGTTTCATAAAAATATCAGCTATGTTAATGGCTTTAAAAGTAGATTTTGCAGGTATGAAGTGTGCAACTTTACTTAACTGATCAACAACTACCATTATTGAGTCATGTTGTTTATTTGTTTTAGGTAATCCCATTATAAAATCCATACTTATTATCTCCCACTTCCATTCAGGAATGGGTAAGGGTTGAAGTAATCCGACAGGATGTTGATGTTCTATTTTTACTTGTTGACATTCAATGCATCTAGCTAAGTAATTTGCAACATCGTTCTTCATGTTAGGTCAATAATAACCCTTTCTTAGTTTTTTTATCATCTTTCAGTATACTGGGTGTCCGGAATATGCTTTCTTATGTAACTCATTCATGATTAATTGTTTAACTTATTCTCAATTACGTATATATAAGTGATTCTTATAGACTAATAAGTCTTCTGAGCTTATGGAGTAAGTTGAGGGTTCGTTTCCATTAACATCATTTTCTAATTGTTCTTTAATTTTTAGGTATTCTTCATCATTTTTAGCTACATCTTTTATCAAATCTTGAAGATTTGTTTTATGACTACTAAAAGCAATCGAACAATGTGGAATGAAATTCCTACTTAGGGTATCTGCCACCTTGTTCCCTTTTCCTTTGATGTGTTTTATTTCATAATAATACTCGCTCAAGAAGGCTAACCACCTTGCTTGATGAGAATTTAAACTTTATTAATCAAAGAAGTATTTTAAGCTTATATTATCGGACATTAAAGTGAATTTTCTACCTATGAAGTAATGTCTCCACATCCTTAATGCATGTATTATGGTAGCTAGTTCTAAGTCATGTGTTGCATAGTTGTGTTCATATTGTTTAATTTTTATTGAATCATAAATTATTATGTAATCCCCTAGCGATAGCACACCACCTAACCCTTCTAAGTAGGCATCTATACATACAACGAAGTCTTTGTACATATCTTCTATTCTTAGAATAGGTGAGATGGTCGGAAGTGTTTAATTTTTTCAGATATTTCTTAACATTTATTAGACCATACGAATTTAGTCCCTTTCTTTTGAAGTGAAGTTATCAGGTAAGAAATCCTAGAGAACCCCTCAATGAACATACGGTAGTAACCCGTAATCCCCATAAAGGATCGAATCCCTGTCACATACTTAAGAACTGGTTAATAAATGATTACATTGATTTTATGTCAGTCTACATAAATACCTTCCTTAGATATTACATGGCCTAGGTATTGAATTGTATCTTGAAAGAAGTCACATTTAGTAAACTTCGCATAGAGTTTATGTTCTATTAGTGTTTGTAAGACTAACTTTATGTGTTATTTATGCTTCTATTATTTTTTGGAATATATTACGCTGTCATCAATAAACACTATTACAAACTTATCTAAGTATTTGTGGAGGATGATGTTTATCAAACACATGAACGTGGCCGGGGCATTGTTCAATCCAAATGGTACAACCAAGAACTCGTAATCCTCATACCTTGTTTTGAATGTCCTTTTATGAACATCCTCATCCTTAATTCTTACTTGATGGTACTTAGACCTTAAGTCAATTTTAGAGAATACTGATGCTCCTCGTACTTGATCAAACATGCCGTCGATGAGGGGGAGAGGGTATCTATTTTTAATTGTCATTATATTTAATTTTTTGTAATGAATGCAAATCCTCACTGTGGCATCTTTCTTTTTAACAAACAAGACTGGTTCTCCCCGTGGAGACACACCCGACCTTGTTTATTTGTTATCTATTAATTCTTACAATTGTAATTTTAATTCTACCAACTCAGGTGTGTTCATTCGATAAGCAGCCTTTGAGGCAGGTACCGCTCCTGGTAACAAATCAATGGTAAATTCAATATCCCTCTTTAGAGATACTCCATGTATCTCTTCTGGAAAAACATCTTTAAAATCATTTTAAAGAGGAAAATCCTCTAAACTAGGTTTTGTTTTATCATCATTATTTTCGGTGATGTGTACAACAAACAACCTACATCCTTTCCTAGCACACTTTTTCAATTGCAAATCATATATTTTACTTATAAGAACGTTTTTTGGAATCCCTCTAGCCATCTTACTTTCACCATTTTCATCAATACATTTAAATTTTTTCTAAAATAAATTTAGCACAAATTGATATTTTTCTAGCCAATCCATGCCAATTAATACATCGTGAGATCCTAACAGAGAAATATTAAATGTACTGTGGTAATCAAGTTTTTCATATTAAATTCACAACTAGAAATAAAGCTAGTTACTTTTCTTTTCGTCCATGTGGCTACTTGTACTAACCATGACTTTTCGAAATCACATCTTTCTATTTTACATAAATCTACCTGTTTTGGAGAAATATAACTTAAAGTAGATTTGGAATCAATTAATATAGAAATATGTTTGTCAAATATCTTACAATTTACCTCGATCATGGAAGGTCATAATCTGCTTGATGATTGTCCAAAGTGGCGCTAATCTACGACATGTTCCGAGCAACCTCTCCAATCGTGGTCGCTTCTTGGACTGTGTGAATATTTCGATTATCCTTTTTATGAGGACAATCCCGATAGAAATGACTCTCCCCACATCCTCAACACTGCAAAGATTCCATTTTTATTTCTTCTTTCATCTTATTAAAAATATTATATTTATACTTAGTAGTTCTCATTGGTTGTTTATAATCAGTTTTAATTGTTTGTTGTTTGTCCTTAAAGGTATTTCTCTAGAAACTCTTATGTTTATTAAAAGGTTTGAATTCTCTTCTCTTAAGATTACTTGCATCTCTTCTCTTGAAGTTATACGGATTTTAATTCTTACTCTTTGTAATGTCCCTAAATCTTAAAAAATTAAAAAAAAAATTGTTTATGGCTACATCGTGAGTTAGGTACATGTTTATCAAATTAACTTCAGCACTGGGGTTTAAAATATAACATTCACTTTAAATATTTAAGAACATGCATGAATTACATAATTCTTCTTAAGGCTTATGGTATGATGAACCTCCTATGATTGAATTCACTTAAAAGGTTTTGTGGAATCATTTGTAAATGGGAAACTGTTTTGTTTAATACTACACTGGATTTATGGTGATTACCCCAGCTGGATTTATAGTCTCGGAACCTAGTTAAAATCCAAAGACTATTCTCATATTTGCATCTGGTTTAAATGTTTTTCCTTTTATATGTTTGAGATTATGTTCCCACTTAGATTCTAGCTTGGATAGATGTAGAGACTGTAATTTTTAATGAGCTTTATGGTTTGAGGGGAAAAGGACTTGGTGGCCAAAATGGCCAGACTTGCTTAGCGTTTTTGCTAAAGTCTATTTTAGTCTTCTTGCTTTTGTATGAAATGTTTAAAATCTATCTACTCTCCAAACTCCAATACATATGTTTTTAACTCTATGGTTTGATCCATGTAAACCAATGTAGAGCTTGCAAATGCCAAAAATGTTATTCACTAAACGAAGTGGATAGATACATAATTTTAATGCTAAGTGGGAAGGCCTAATGTATGGTATTAATGAGCCCACTCTAAGGCTCTATAAAATTGATGTATGGCTAAGACTATGGTTTTGGACCAAAACTTGTAACACTTTGTAAATGTAATAAGGGAGTTCTTCTACTATATGGAATGGGTTACGAATCAAATATTGGTGGTGTTTGGTGGAGCTTTTAATGGAGCTCTACGATAGCTTTCAAATGGAATCCAACTTTAGCATTTAAGACTAAACCCTAAGGGTTTTGAATGTCCCAAAGTATGTTATCGTTTCTTATTCGTTTGGAGGGGGAGGTAGAGCTCTGGTCTCCATGCCCTGAAGGTGCTCATGACCAACTTCGTGCTGCACCCTGGCAATTGATACTAACTCCCTGAGGTACGATTTCATATGCCAACCACCCTTACTTTGAGTAATTCGATTATGTTATCACAGGCTAACGTTTGTAATAATCGTGGCTCGGTTTGTGTTGATAGGGTAGCTGGTGGTATCAGCTCAAGCCTGACCTGGGCATCATGACTATGGCGAAAAGAATGGTAAGTCTGGACTTTCATGGCCACCTCCTTTCCTTCTATTCGTAGTTTTGATAGCTAGATTAAGTACTGTAAAAGTCTGTTAGGAGATTTCGGATGTGTGGTTTCGTTTGTTTATGTAATAAGTGGCTACGCCTTGTAGCATGCTCTGTGATGTAATCCTCGGTATTTTGACTGAGTGTAGCTTGTAAGGCGTTTTTGAGATGGAGGTAGCTTAAAATATTTTGCTCCTGGAATGTTTGTATCCCATCATGGCGTTTGGGAACTACTTAAATTTAAGTGGATGTTATCCCAGAAGGCTTCTGGTAACAAAATCGTGGTTATAATCTATAGAGTTTTATGAGTTTTATGCCTGCGCATTCATTTTTCTTCCCTTGTCCTGAAGGCGTTTGGATGTATGAAAGGAAAAAGTAGCAGGTCCTTTTTCTTTGATAATCGTATGGTTACTTCCCAGTAATGGAAGCTTTGTTATCTCCAGGGTTGAGAAAAAATTGCTCCCATCATTTGAGTTTTGTTTTATTTAAATCGGAGTCTTACTGTAGTTTTGGGGAAGGCCATTCTTGAAAAGAAATTATAAAAGGACAGGCCCTAGTTGGGTTATGTGTTTGACTTTTACTCTTGTTGTAGTGCTCTGGTTTTTACAGCAGAGCACTGAGTAAAATTTCAGAGTTAATTTTCTACGTATTAAACTTTATCAAGTGTATGGAAGTCAATTTCTAACAATTACTATGTGCATAAATGATATTTAGTGTACTGTCGTGTTTTCATCAACCTTACATTCGTAATTTAAAATAAACAAACATATCATTATTTTCTTTTCAACAATCATGTTCCAGCATAAGAATATGTTTCACGACTTAGTAAATCAGTAAATAGCAAGTTATGCATGTTTACAGTAAGATTTAGCATAATAATCAAATAACGTAAATAACAAGGAAATTACCTGATGCTGATGCTAACCGTAGGTTGTAGCAGGTTTTATAACCCCTTAGATAGCCAAAAAGAAGTGTCCACCCTACCGACCAGCTATTATCTTGCTGGCCCTTGGAAATCAAAGGATTTCCAAGCCCCCGAGCCCACAATCTGATAATCCCGAGAGCAGTCCTCTCTTCGGTTCTCCAAACTTTCTGTTCTCCAAACTTTCTGTTCTCCAAACTTTTGTTCTCCAAAACTTTTGTTCTCCAAAACCCTCTTTTCTTCCCTCAAAAAAAAAACCCCCCCTTTACTCCAAGCTCTCCCCCTCTATATACTTTCCCTTCCTCGAGAATATCTTGGGCTTACTCCACCGCCCCAAAATCCCCCTCTCGAGCCCCTCAACATTTACTCCTATCACCAGTTCATTCATACACGGTTCTTTATAAAAAAAATGTATAATTAATTACCCTCATGGAAAATTTATTTGGTTTTGGATTGACGGTCGTAAGTATTTATTACGGTGGGAATTATCACCCAAAGGTTATCCATTCGGGACAAGCTTCATTAATTACAAGTCTATTCGCCATCCTTGGTATTTAATGTTATTAATGTAATTAATAAAATATTATATAATTAGTTGACCCTTTTCAACTTGGACATGATGTGTCTTAATGGTCTACCTTATCCGTCGAGATCACTTATCTTGAGGTTTAAATTCCAAGATTAACATTGAATAATTAAATAACCATTTTCCATCACATCACGTTCATTCCAAAAATATTTATCCTATTATGTCTAACTTAGAAATGTAAAATAATCACATTCTAATCATTCATTAATCAATATTTAAATTTCACCTATTTTGCAATTGTTACGACACATGTAGTAGTATTATTAAAATAAATTTTAGGTAATAATATTAATTTAAATCCCCATAAGGTAATAATAATGGTGAATTTAATAAAGATGTCTTTTACATCATTTGTTTATCACATGAGTACCCTAACATTTACATAGTATCATCGTTCTTCTAAACAAAGCACCCTTAAGTGCTTAAACAACCTTACTAATTAACTAAACAGTACCCTTACCTTATTTACAACAATTCTCAGATGACAATGTTAACTGATGACACTTGTCTCAATTGTATATGACAATGTTTACCAACGGGTAATGCGTAGCTTAATTGACTTGTTTTACACATCTTAGATATTCATTATCTGAATTCGGTCAATGCACGATTAACCTAATTACTTATGACAACTTACACATTTATTCAATATGTTAAGTGTTTGTATCTCGATACTAGTGTACATGTGCAAGGTGTGCATGCGTGGCCAGCGTATGCACACATCATAAATGTACTATAGACAAACCCCATCCGGCCTATGCATATCTGCTAACTAATAGTAGTATTTACCCCATGTAGAAGAAAAACATAATATATATAGTACAATTACTTCAACATTCTCAGTTATTTAACAGTTAATTCTTTACGATTTCACATCATTCTCTTTATCTTTACATTAGTTTAATCAATCATGTACAAGGAAGGGTGCCTACTTCCACTAACTCGGAATCAAGGAATACTAAACCCCCAACAGTACTAACTAACACATCCTCCCATCATAACCTACGTCCAGCATCCTCCCTATCCTTCCTCTGCTAGTACAACAGTGGATGTCGGACTCACCGATCTGACCACATAGAACTTGAGAGCGATAGCGTCGGTTGAACAGCGGACCTATCCTCCCCTAGCAGGCATCCGACCATCGTCATCACAACAACATGGGGAGCGTGTCTTAGCATGGCCCTCCCACGACCTCGGGTCTCATGGAAACATAGGGTGGGAAACACATCCATCCCTCTCAACATACTGGGCCTACGCCCTCATCAACTCATACTTGCTGCTATAGGGATTATCAGTTTGTGTTATCGTATCCTCATTTTGGCTGCTAAGGTTTGCTGTATGAACATGTTTTTCCTTTCCAATATATATCAGATCAAGTAACTGGCTATCCCATAGCCCTTGAGTCCTGTAGGTTAGTATTTTGCAAAATACAATTTATAGAAAGCATTTTCCATTGATCGCCAATTGATCCATGTTATCATTTTATTTCATGTAACCTTTTTAGCTCATCATAGATGCGTATGACATATAACATTTCAATAATTCATATAAGAAGATGGTATCCACGTACCGAATCATATATTTCACATTTCATTAATGAAAACATATAAACATATACTGCAATCGTAAAATAAGGAAATCATATGATAATCATGACATCATAACCGCATAACATAGTAACATCATAATCATGGTGAAATCATAAAATAGAGTAACATCATATAATGAGGTCCAATATAGTTTACTCAGTCGAGCTGAGTTCAACAGAATATATAAGAAATAAAGTATGGTGTATCTAACTAATAAATATGCCGAATCAAAATATGGGCGTTACATACACCCACCCTTCAGAAAACTTCGTCCCAAAGTTATGGTCAAAATAGTGAGGGAAAATCTCCACGCATTGTCTCTGCATCCTCCCAGGTAGCAGACCCTGGGCTATACTTGTCCCATTGGACCTTAACTTGGTCCACATGGCGACTACGGAGCTGTCAAACCCTATGATCAAGTATACGTAATGGTTCGACCCTGAAGGTTCCCTCGTTCGAGACCTGCAATTCCTTCCAATGAATTTTGTGAGTCTCATCAGCTATGTAATTTCGTAATACAGAAACATGAAATACATTATGAGTTTTATGCAAGTGGGGTGGCAGTGCGAGACGATAAGCAACTGGTCCGATTTTCTCAAGAATCTCAAATGGACCTATAAAGCGAGGTGACAACTTGGTACCCTTCCCAAACCGAATGGTACTTTTATTTGGTCTGATGCGAATAAATACACGATCCGCTACTCCATAAGTTCTATCTGATCTGTGTGCATCAGCGTAACTCTTTTGCCTATCCTGTGATTCCTTCAGCCGCTGCCTAATCTGTATCACTTGCTCCTCCATTTCCTGAATCAATTCAGGCCCAATTAAAACTCGATCCTCTAACCTGTCCCAACTAAGTGGTGTCCTGCACGGCCTCCCATACAATGCCTGATATGGCGGCATACCGATGGAGCTGTGATGACTATTGTTGTATGCAAACTCCACTAAAGGAAGATATTTCTCCCACTGTGTCTGTTGATCCAGAACATACATCCTAAGCATGTCCTCCATCACTTGATTCACCCTCTTTGTCTGTCCATCTGTCTCGGGGTGATAAGCTGAGCTTAAGTTCAATTGTGTCCCCAATGCTGACTGCATGCTTGTCCAAAATCTGGAGGTGAACTTAGGGTCTCTGTCAGAGATTATCTTTTTAGGAACTCCATGAAGACGTACAATCTCATTTATGAATACCCTTGCCACATTTGTCACATCATAGGTGTCTCTGACTGGAATGAAGTGAGCACTTTTGGTCAGTTTGTTGACTACCACCAAAATAGCATTATGTCTCATAGATGTGAGTGGTAATCCTACAACGAAGTCCATGGAAATGACTTCCCATTTAGTCATAGGAATATCATGCGGTTGCAGGAGACCGGCCGGGTGATGATGATCTGCCTTCACTTGTTGACACTCAAGGCACTTCGAAACAAAATCCACTACATCCATCTTCATACCTGGCCAAAAGAAGAGTTGCTTCATGTCAGCATACATCTTCTTCACCCCTGGGTGCGCACAGTAATGCGATCTATGGGCCTCTCTAAGGATGGTTTCCCTGATATCACCTTCCTTAGGAACATACATCCTTCCCTGATACCGCAACAATCCATCTTCCTCAAGATGGTACCCATCATACTTCAATTCCTGTTTCTTTCCATTCTGAATAGATGAGGTTACTTTTAGATACCAACTATCGCCCAATAGTTGTCCTAGTACCCTTTCCCTCAAGTCAACCTTCAAGGGAATTAAGGAGAAAAGTCTCGGTCTTCGGCTTAGAGCGTCTGCCACCACATTCTCCTTTCCTTTGATGTAAGAGATACAAAAGTCATACTCACTCATGAACTCACTCCATCGCCTTTGCCTAGCATTCAAATCCCTTTGGGTAAATATGTATTGCAAGCTCTGATGGTCTGTTTTAAGGGTGAAGCTTCTACCAACTAGGTAGTGCCTCCATAATTTTAGTGCCAACATTACTGCTGCCAATTCTAGATCATGCATGGCATACTGCTCCTCATGAGGTTTCAACTTTCAAGATGCATAATCTATTACCCCACCTTCTTGCATCAACACCGCTCCTAATCCTTGCTTCGAGGCATCGGTGCATACCATGAAATCTTTATCCATGTCTGGTACCCGCAAGATTGGTGCACTTGTCAACAATCTTTTTAACTCTGTAAAAGCGGCATCGCATTCATCGGTCCATTCATACCGGATTCCCTTGCGTTGCAAGGTGGTAATAGGTTTTGCAATTTTAGAAAATCCTTCCACAAACCTCCGGTAATAGCCTGCTAACCCCATGAAGCTGCGCACCTCATGAGCATTCCTTGGAATTGGCCAATCTTCAATGGCCTTTACCTTTTCTGGGTCTACAGAGATCCCTTCACCTGAGATGATGTGTCCCAAGTAGTGAATCTCTTTTTGGAAGAAGGAACACTTCGATAATTTACCATAAAGTTTATGTTCCCTCAGGCATGTCAAGACTAACCGCAAGTGTTCCTCATGCTCCTTCTCATTTTTAGAATAGATAAGAATATCATCTAAGAAGACCTGAACAAAGTGGTCCAAGTATTTTCGGAAGACACCATTCATGAGGCTCATGAATACAGCTGGAGCATTGGTCAAACCAAATGGTACCACTACAAACTCGTAATGCCCAAATCGAGTTCGAAAGGCAGTCTTAGAAATGTTGCCTTCCTTGATCCTCAACTGGTGATACCCTGATCGTAAATCAATCTTTGAGAAGACTGACGCACCTTTCATTTGATCAAAGAGGTCATCAATTCTTGGTATGGGATACCTGTTTTTCACGGTGGCCTTGTTCAAATCTCTGTAATATATGCACAGTCGCAGAGATCCATCCTTCTTCTTAACGAAGATCACTGGTGCTCCCCACGGTGAGATACTAGGTCTAATCAGTCCCAAATCTAGAAATTCTTTTAACTGGATCTGTAACTCACGGAGCTCTGGAGTTGTCATTCTATAAGGAGTTTTTGAGATAGGTTCTGCACCAGGTTTTAGTTCGATTGTGAAATCGAGCTCTCTTTCTGGAGGTAGTCCTAGAAATTCCTTCGGAAAGACATCCTTGAACTCGGGAAGTACTGGGTAAGAATTCAAGGAAGGTCCTTTACTATCGCACACGGCCTCCACTACGAACAACTGGCATCCTTGTCTTAGGCACCGCTTAGCTTTCACCATAGAGATGAAACGGAGGGATACCTTCCTCTTCAAGCCATGGATTTGAATTGTCCTTCCCTCGTCATCGAGGCACAACACCTTCTTCGCATAGCAGTCTAAGAAAGCTCTATGGCCTTCTAACCAATCCATGCCAATAATGAGGTCATAAGTCCCCAAATTGGTGACATAAGCATCCAACTTAGTGGTGCCAACTCCTAAGTCAACCTCACAACCTGTCACTTTAAGACCTACTGGTTGCTTTGCTCCTGAAGCCATTTCAACCAGTTTGAAATCATCGTGCTCGTAGGCTGCCAACCCACATTTATCTAATGCAAATGGTGAAATAAAACTATCAGTTGCTCCTGGATCAAACAAAATTTTAAGTTTGACATTGTTTACATTACCAGTGGATTCTACTACGGTAGACTGATGTTCTGCTTGGTGGTTATGAACCGCTGCATGAATCCGATGACTGTTACCCGAACTATCCATGGGTGCTTTTCCTTCCCTGTGCCTGCTGCTTGACTGACCCTTGGGACAGTCTCGTTGGAAATGAGGACCTCTGCATCCCCAATAAGAGAGATTGGGAGGGGCTTGCATGTTGCTCGAAGGAATCCTCTGAGATGAGTTCCTTCCCCTGGTTCCTCTAAAACCCCTTGCTCCTCTATAGGAACTTCCCTATGTACGTCCCTGGCTTTGGTGGGTTGCGGACGATGCCTGCGAGATTGAGTTAACTGAAGTATTACCCCTCGGTGTGAACCTGTTACCGTAAGGAGGAGGTCTAGATTGTCCTCCCCTGAAGTAAGGACGTGACGCCTTCCCTGAAACATATTGATTGGTTCCTGTCAACTTACTACCCCCTTTTCCATCTGACATATCAGCTGCATAACGAGAATACTCAACTGCCATGGCAATTGAAGTTGGCTTCCACATCCGCACAGCAGCTCTAATCTTGTAGTTAAGTCCATACACAAAACGCTCTAACTAACAATCATCTGCATCAAGGTAAGGAACATACTTTACCAGTTCCATAAACCGAGATTCATACTCCTCCACCATCTTGTCTCCCTATACTAAGGCATGGAGGGCACCTGCCTGTTCTTCCTTGTAATAATTTGGCAAATACTTCATGTGGAACCTTTCCTCGAACAGTTCCCAAGAAGTTGTAAGAGGAGTAAGGTGCAACTGCTTCTCGAGGTCTGACCACCAATTCAAAGCATCACCTTTAAGCTGAAAGACGGCCATCCTAGCCTTGGAACTAGATGTGTACTCATTCAATGCGAAGCATCTCTTCATGCCTTCCAGCCATGCTTCTGCATGCTTACCGGGTCGTCCTCCTGAAAACTCTGGAACCTTTATCTTTTGCAACTCCCTCGATATGTCTTGAAGCGGTTCCAGTCTTGGGCCATGTGCCCTTTCAGAGTTCTCTCGACTTACTTGAGTGGTTTCCACCTCGACGGCCCTTTCTGACTGCCTGTTCATCGTGGTCATAATAGCCTCCAAAGACCTCATTATGATCTGCATTTCTGGTGTTGAGGTTGGTCGTGGCGGTGTTGACGGTGGCGGAGGTGGTGGTGACGGTGGTCGACCTTGACCCCGAACTCGACCTCTGCGTGTTGTCACCATGATAGTTCCTGATTTATTGAAATAAAATCATATCCTTAGTTGTTCAATCAAATATACGCGGAACTAAAATGTAGGTATTCAATAACTTGCATCATGAGATAACAAATTGTCAAGATTAGCGCAGTAAAATCTATAGTCGTTTTTATTTAAATAATCCTGTCATGGTGTTCAGCTCGTCATGCTGGTCTTAACGGTGTCTTGTTTTTGAGATTTCGGGTCTCTTTCATCCCTTCGACTAGGAGTTGAAATCTCGGCAAAATTTTTAATATCTCTATTTTACTTAACTTTAAATGTTACCCTTTAATCTAAACAACTTAATTAACATTAATTGTTTAAACCTCAACCAATCATAGTTAAGTTTACTACTAAAAATTAAAATTCCTATAAAGCATATATTTTAACAACGTATGTTATAACAAAATTAAATTAATTAATTAATTAATTAATTTTTATAATACATATAATCTAACAAAATATAAATAATTTTAAATTTTATAAAACATACATTCTCTCAAAATATATAAAAATAAATTTAAATTTTAATACCACATATATTATATCCTCCTATATATATTTCACGAACATATATACATGCTTTTACAACTATATACAAATATATACGTAGATTTATAAACCGTAGATTTTTACCACGCGGCCTTTCACCGCCATGCAAAGAGCGAGTATGCATGAAGGACACGCGGTCTCTCCAAGCAACCCACCGCCCTCGGAAAGTGGGGGAAACCCTAAATAGGGTCAATCCCCAAGACGCGGCCATTTTCACCCTCTCTCCTGCAGTTTTAGCTCTGCAACTCCCATCTTCTATGGTAGAAGCACTGGCGAGGCTGGCCCAGCGGGAAAATACCAGCGTGATTTTCAGAAAACACTGAGCTCGAGCAGGATAAAAAATGGTTGCTTGGCACGCTCAGAAGCTCGCCCGTGAACTCATTGCAAGCCATTTCGGCGACTTTGTTGGGAAAGTATGCAGCTGCCTGCACAGTTGAAGAATTGCCTTCTTGTTCTTATACAACACGATTGTGTTCAGGCCTTCAGAATTGAGCAAGAAGAAGGCGTAGGGCCGGCAGCAGCTAGGAGTTTTTACACAGTATGTGGCCTTTATTGATAGCATTTTTCATCGGATGAGGTTTCCCAAATTTTTAACCCTAGTGCGAGAACACCTCGGCGAGGAGTCTGAATCACTTTTGAGGGATTGTTGGAGCATGGAAGACTCACTTTTGAGCAAATTGTACAATGGGCCCTGGTCAATTTTTTTTTTTGCAGAAACGTGTTTATGGCCATGCATATCTGTAGCAGAGGCAGTGGCTGAGTGCCTAGTTGCATACCTAGGGCGTCTTTGGCGTTGGGCGCTGGGGCTTAGCCCATTATTTCTTTAATTAAGCAACGAAAGGATGGTGAGCTTGTTGGACGAATTGCACGCTTGGGTGCATTTGATGTGCGCTGGTCTCCGTGTACTTGGCATCTTGTCACATCAAAGCAACAAACAGAAGGAATGCTGTTAAGATTGGGCACTGGGGTGTATAGGCTTGTGTGGCCCATCTTCGACTCGGTGGCTGGCTGCTGGTAACGCTCTCGGCGTTGAGCGGTAGGGCTGGGCCTGGTAGGGATGGACCCAGTGAACAAAAGAAGACACGGTGTGAGCTGGACGCTCGGGAGGAGTGTGTGGTCGCTCTTGGGCTTGGTAGCTGGTCGTGTGAAAGGTTCTCAGTGCTGAGCACATGGATTTAGCCCATATCTACTTGGCCCAAGAAACGAAAGAGAGACTGCTCAAAAGGACCTATGATTGGGAAAACGCATTTACCTCCTCGTTTGCAGTAGGATCTATAGTTCTGTATTTGCAAACTGGAATTTGTATGTGGATACAAACCTTTGCAGGTTTTGAGGACACTCACCGCTTACTGTTTTTTTTATTTTTCCCCGAATCACATATGTATGAAAAAAAAGGATATTACTACACATGAGAGACTTCTTAGTCCTGTTTTTATATATATATATATATATATTTTCTTAATAAAACTCAGTACCACGTGGATGAGGCGGTGGCCAAGAATCTCAAGGAGATTTGTTTGAATATATAGTGTTGTCGGATATTTAAATTCGAAGTTGTTTCAGGACTTTGATGTCCACACAGTGTAGTTTATGTAAAATTTGCTGTTGGGTCAGTGGAACACCAACATCCTGGTGGGATTTTCATTTCAATAAAGAACATTGCATTTTTCCGGAATGTGTGCAGAAAGTTGCAACTTCAGGGCTGGACGTTTTTGCCCACAACTTGGGACTGTAGAAGAGCTTCAACGCGTAGTGCGAGACCATCGGGCCAATTTCAATCAATCAATTGAAGTGTTGAAAATGGCGAAATTTAGTGCCCCACAAAGAGGCACATGGCCGTATCAGAGTATGTAACACTAGAGGCCTTTGAAAAGCACCAAAAGCTGGGTATGGAAATGGTAAGCCTCCAATTTATTCTTGGTTTTTGTTGAAAGTTTATGTTTGTAATTGAGAATTTGCTTAATATTGCACAATGCTTCTTATAGACGTGAGCAGGCTTTCAATGCTTTAAGATTATTTCAGGCTCTCATCAATTTTATCATAATGAATACAGTGTTTTGATTTGGATGTGGGTACACACTAACATAGTTAGAATATTTGGGGCTCTATAAATGTCTGCTAGATTTGTTTACCACGAAGACCAACATACTTGAATTTACTAGGACACTAATTAATTAATTAATTAATTAATTTATGTAATTGTGTTGGGCTGCGTAGAGCCTAGGAGAAGCTCCCCATGTACTCCATGTCATAGACTATATTTATTGCTGTATGTCCCCGTTTGATTTATGCACAGGGTTTGGGGAGATGAACCCCTGTGTTTTTTTTTTTTTTTTTTTACGGTTTATGCTACTACACATAAGCTATATGTATAAATTCAATTGTTAGAATCGTGGCATAAACATAAAAATTGGATTTAGAAGCTGCGCTAGGGTTTCACCCTTCTCTATTATTTGCATAAGTTGTTTTTTTTTTTTTTTAATTTATTTTTAAACTAATTACTTGAAGAAGAGTGAAATGCATAAATCCTGTAAATGCATACTCTTTTCAATTCTACCCTTTTGCCCTTTTTACCCCGTAAAATTTAGTGACAGCAATCTTGTTTGTAAAAAAAAAAAAAAAACAAAAAAAAAACAAAAAAAAATAGGCCATTTCAATAATATGCCTATGTTGTAACACTATTTACAAGGCTCTCCCTTTTGTTTGGCATAAAATATACGAAAGTAATTTTCTTTTTCTCTTTTGCAAAAACTAGATACCTACAATTTCCAAGATAAATATATATATATATTGTGTTAGAACTCTTTTGTTTATATGCATTATATACAAAAAAAAAAAAAATTATATCTTGGTTTTCTATGCGTGCAGGTAGTTAGTTTCCTGGTGCTTACAACTATTGGAAAGAAGAATTTTGTGTAACTTTCTCTGTGTGTGTTTTGCACGTAATTTTTTTGTTTTTGCTAAGTTCGCCAAGAGCTCGAATCTAGGTAACTAATTGAATTTTCTAGTGTAGATCCGATTTCTTAGACTAGTTTTTTTTTGTGTGTGAGTAGGCCCTTAAGGTCTGAGTTTCCGAGCTTGGAGCTCTGATACCATATGTAGTGCTCTGGTTTTTACAGCAGAGCACTGAGTAAAATTTCAGAGTTAATTTTCTACGTATTAAACTTTATCAATTGTATGGAAGTTGTGAAATCTCCATAAAAAAAAAAAATTCTTTCCTTTAAAATTGAACCTTGTAATTTTCAGTTCGCTTTGTAGCCCCAAAAAAATAGAAGACAGTTCTACGTCTATCAGTATTTAGATTTATTAATGTCTTCGTAACAATGAATTTGCAGGTGTCCTTACCCTTGTTTCCCTACTAGCTAGAAGGTTATTATGTTGACATACCACTTACTTAGCTCCGGCTAACTCTCCCGTCTTTTCTGGTATGCAGGTTCCTATGCTTCTGGAATGTTCCATGATGTCAGTGACAAGGTATGCATTCCTTTAACAGACCTAGTCTTACTGTGTTGTGTATGACTTAGTGTCGACACACAGCATACAATCATCAAGGTTCATAAGTTTGGACGAATAAAAGTGTGAATAGGGTTCTAAGGCGAACCCCTTTGTACCAACGCCAACTACGAATACAGCACCATGCTATAAAAGTTGTATGTCAAAGTAATGCACAAATCTCACAACTAATTAGCATGTCAAGAGGACAATGAGATCACAAATGTTATTCGAATCACGTATTGATAAAGTTTGCATGTCACGCATGTATTACCAACTAGGTAGATTAAATAAACTATACAATAATTTGTGAGCCTTTTCAATATGGAATGATCTGGGAATTCATCAGCATTTAATTTGCAGGGTACCTTATACCTACCAACGAGATTCAGTGGGGTAATGAACCATGTATCACTATCAAAGTGGATGTAGCTAAAAACGCCACCTGCGTTTCGACAGGGTCACGTACTCGGGTCATTCACCATCATTTAAACGGCCATGTGACTCCATTTAATGTGTTAGAAAGTTATGGTGCCACCTGCACTTGACAAAATAGGTTTGGTTGCCTCGGCCTTTGGGATAAGTAACTCTTCAGCAAGCAATCGAGACTCTCTGCAACAAATTCCTTTTTGGCCTTCGTATTGGGTTCACAATACATTTAACCAAACCCTGGCGATTCGAGTAAACTTACCGTCGTTGTATTCTCTTCTGCAATGAGGAAGGGATGATTTATGCCATAGTAGTTACTCCATAGGGAGTTCTCCCTGTTTTGAGGACACAGCCATTCCCTGCGATGCGTCGGAGGTAACCTCAAACACAGTAACTCTATTTTTTCTAATAGCTGGTTTTTTTTGTAGTGCAATCATCGCCCTTTTACTTACAATGTTTTGTTTGTTACTAATGGCAGGTATTCCCAGTTCGAGATGAAGCAGGTTGTAGAGGGGACCTTCCCTAACGGTATGTAGTATTGCTACTCTGCCTTCATATGCCGACAGGAAAACTTGGGAAGACTTCTTCAACGGCAACAAGAAATTTGTAGTTTTAAAGTCATGGTTAATTCTTTTTGGAAGCTTCAGGGATTCGCTGTGGCCTGGGTTTTCTGCCACGAATCCGATGTAATTAACTTATTTTCCTTTATGACATTTTCTTCTATGGTTCTAGGTTCTAAAAGATACGTATTGAATGTCTGAATTTATGTTTAGGGTTTCTGTTCCTTACCTTTTGAAGGGTTTCAATACCCTAACAAAAGCCTGAAAGTGTCGAGAATACGGAACAGTTAATTTTGTAATACTATGAGTGAAATTATATTCGATCTTTATGATTTTACTACCTCAGGGTTAGTTCTGGAAAAGTGATCTTGGATGCTTTTTAAACCTGCTAGATAGAAATTACAGGGTTAATACAATACCCTTTTCTTTCGTAAGTAATTTAAACAGATAAGGTTACTGGCACAACGGCCTCTGTATTTTCCCTGTTTTCATCCATTTCTTTTTCATGCGTGGTAGATAGGTGTTTATAATGATTTTGCCTTCTGTTTTAAGAACAATGGTTATTCATGATAGCGAAATACAAACCCTAAATCACAGTCGCCGTTGTCAGACCGATTCCTGTATGGTTCCATTGTAATCTTCTGTTTTAAACAATATATATATATTTTTTTAAAGCTCCCGTAAACAAAAAAAAATCTGGAAGAAACTATATCATTTTCTATTAAAAAAATTATGTCTCGGTTACGGTAGAGACATCACCAGGAAACTATACTAACAGATTCGATTCTTGAAAAGAAATTAAGGAATTAGATCAGGATTTATTCCCCAAAATTTGAGATTATCTCATGATGGAACAACGAAAGTTGTTGGCATTTCCAGAACTTGAAAATTGTTTTAACTTAAGCAGTCAATAGTCTAAAGGCGTGTTGCCACGATAACCTTCAGAAATTCTCTGCATTCTTAAACATTATAAACACTATCTTTTAAGAAATGGAGGCAGATAAATAACAGAAATACTTGGTGTCTGAGATCACAAAACCTGGAACTTGTAAACCAAATGCAGTAGGAACAACCACGTTCCTCCCAACCGTAGATTAGGTACAAACACCTAGTCTGTACGCAATCACCCCCGAGCCAGATACATGCATGAAAAATGTGGACAGTTAGCCTCAAGCTCAGTCTTGTTTTCCTGAATCCCTTGCCTAACATAGAGTGCTCACACAGCAAGTGGAATTATCTTCGGCATACTCAGCAGCGTCTTGCCTCCTCGCATATGCCCTTTTTTTATAGTTTTGCCTAGGTCTTACCATTAGCAGCTAATTCCTCATGGAATTTTCGCAGCTAATCAAATCCCTGATTTTCAGGGTGTGTCTAGTGTCTTAAATACACTCCTGACACTTGTTCTGGTTTCCCTGAGGCTAACTCTAACTTGTCCCCCACTTCTCCATGCATGATCTCCTCATTTAACTTGGCTGTTCCTACTCATTCTTTTATTAATATAATAAAATTGTTTGTTTACAACAGTCCTCCTAGGACTTAAGTCAGCCGATTTCTCATCTGGCTTCCTCATTGCATAATCTCAAAATTAATAAAATAATCTAAAATAAATCAGACATAATGTTTTTTCCTCATTGGAGAGGGATGTCACATCCTTGACCCCTTATTGTGAACAC
The DNA here is from genome assembly GCA_027924585.1 of Larix kaempferi. Taxonomy (NCBI): domain Eukaryota; kingdom Viridiplantae; phylum Streptophyta; class Pinopsida; order Pinales; family Pinaceae; genus Larix; species Larix kaempferi. The sequence goes on from BSBM01000135.1 coordinate 2,691,023, forward strand.
TGTCCTCAGTGTTCTAGTCTGCATCCATCGGTTCTGGGAATAGATTCGGGTACTTTTCCCATATTTCGCTTTCCAATTCCCAGGTCGCCTCTTCAGGACTAAAGTGCCTCCATTGTACCTTTACCTGAGTGATGGCTCGGTTCCGAAGTACTGTTTCTTTCCTGTCTAGGATGCGTAAAGGTTCCACTTGAAATTCGCCTTCTGGAGCCTCCTGTATCAAATTCCAATCAATAATATGAGTGGAATCATGAATATATTTTTTCAGTAGTGAAATGTGAAAAATATTATGAATTTTTAAATGTGCGGGTAATGCCAGTTTATAGGCTACAGGTCCAATCCTTTCAAGTACTTGAAAAGGCCCGCAGAACCGTGGTGCTAGTTTATTGCAGCTCCCCAGTCGGAGTGAGCTTTTCTTTGGTTTAACCCGCAAGTATACATGGTCTCCAACTGAGAACTCTTTATCTCGTCTTTTCAGATCAGCATAACTCTTTTGGCGGTCTTGGGCCACCTTTAAATTCTTCTGTACCCTTTGGACTGTTTGTTCCATGTCTTTCAGCAAATCTGGTCCTACCAATAGGTGATCGACCGGGCTATCCCAGCTAACTGGGGTAGTGCACTTTCTCCCATAAAGAATTTCGAAAGGACTCATCCTTGATGATGCTTGGTACCCATTGTTGTAAGTGAACTCTACCAGATGTAAGTAGTCTTCCCATTTGTTGGGTCTCTCCATGATGTACATTCTCAGCATGTCTTCAATGATCTGATTTGTACGTTCAGTCTGTCCATCTGTTTCAGGGTGATAACTTGTGCTGAAATTAATTCTTGTTTCCAAACCTGCAAATAAAGATTTCCAGAACTTGGAAGTAAATTTCACATCCCTATCTGAAATTACCATCTTTGGCACTCCATGTAATCTGAATATTTCCTTTAGAAATATTCCGGCAATATCTGCTGCTTTGTAGGTGGTTTTTACCGGAATAAAATGCGCTGATTTGCTAAATTTGTCAACCACCACCATTATGGAATCATGTTGTCGTTGGGTTCTCGGCAAACCTGTGATAAAATCTAGTGAAATCACTTCCCATTTCCATTCAGGAATTGGTGATGGTTGTAATAACCCAGCAGGATGTCTATGATCTGCCTTCACCTGTTGACATTCCAAGCATTTAGATAAATAATCAGCTAGTTCAGTTTTTAATTTAGGCCAAAAGAACTGTTTTCTGAGGGCTATTATCATTTTTTTATACCCGGGGTGACCTGCAAAAGGGGGTTTGTGCATTTCATTTAGAATAAACAATTTAAATTCTGCAACATTAGGCATGTACAACCTATCTTTGAAACAAATCAAACCTCTCTGGTCCATTTTGAAATCTGTCCCATTCATGTTTATCTCGTTTTTCTGAATTTTACTTTGCAGATTTATGTATTCTGCGTCCTGTTTGCTTGCCATTATTACTTTGTCCATGAGATTACTTTCTGGTTGACTCATTATTATCTCGTACACCTCGTGGGTCCTTCGACTAAGTGCATCTTCCACCGTATTTTCCTTACCCTTTATGTGTTTTACATCAAAGTCGAATTCACTTAAGAAAGCCATGCACCTTGCCTGTCTGGCATTGAGTCCTGGTTGGTTAAATAGGTTCTTGACACAAGTGTTATCGGTTAATAACAAGAATTTCTTTCCCAGCAGGTAGTGACGCCACATTTTCAGTGCGTGTACTACTGCTGTTAATTCCAAGTCATGAACCACGTAGTTGCGTTCATGCTCCTTTAATTTTCGTGATTCATAACATACTACATGTCCGTCTTGGGACAATACTCCTCCTACTCCCTCTTTACTTGCATCTGTACAGACCGTGTATTCTTTACATGGGTCTGCTACTTTTAGAATAGGTGCCTTGGTTAGCAACTCTTTGAGTCGTTCAAAACTTTCTTGACACTTGCAGGACCACACAAACTTTATCCCCCTTTTCTGTAGTGAGGTAATGGGATAGGCGATCTTCGAGAATCCCTCAATGAACCTCCGATAGTAACCCGTGAGTCCCATGAAAGATCTAATATCAGCTACATCTCTCGGTACTGGCCAATCCGCTATGGCTTTAATTTTCTGTGGGTCAACTGAAATTCCTTCAGCAGAAATAATATGGCCTAGATACTGGATTTCTTTTTTAAAGAACTCACATTTCTCCAACTTTGCATACAACTAGTGGTCCCTCAAGGTTTGCAATACAATTCTTATATGCTGTTCATGTTCTTCCTCCGATTTAGAGTATATTAGGATATCATCAATAAAAATCAACACAAACTGATCTAGATATTTGTTGAAGATACTATTCATTAAACACATGAATGTGGCAGGGGCGTTGGTTAACCCAAAAGGAATTACTACAAATTCATAGTGTCCGTATCGGGTACGGAAGGCGGTTTTACTTATGTCTTCATTTTTAATATGAATCTGATGGTACCTAGATCGAAGATCCAGTTTGGAAAAGATCCTAGCTCCCCCTACTTGGTCGAACAAATCATTGATTCGGGGTAAAGGGTATTTATTCTTAACAGTTACCTTATTCAGTTGCCTATAGTCAATACATAGTCTTAGAGTCCCATCCTTTTTCTTGACAAACAGAACCGGTGCACCCCAAGGCGAGACACTAGGTCTTATGTACCCTTTATCTAGTAATTCTTGAATTTGAATCTTTAGTTCCGTCAATTCTGGGATACTCATTCTATAAGGTACTTTTGACACTGGTGCTGATCCTGGTAAGAGTTCAATGGAGAAATCTATTTCTCGTTGAGGCGGTAACCCTGGTATTTCTTCTGGAAATACGTCTAGGAACTCACTTAATACAGGATGCTCTGCTATGGAAGTCTGACTTTCATTGAGAAGTAAATCAGATACTCTTACAGCGTAAATCTTGCATCCTTTCCTCATGCACTTCTTTAGCTGCATAGCAGAAATCTGCCTAACAGAAACAGGTTTCTGTTTTCCAATCACTGTTCTTAGAGTTTGGTCTTCCGCAATGTAGGTAAAGTTTTTGGTAAAGCAGTTCAGCACTACTCTATATTTCTCAAGCCAGTCCATACCTATTATCATGTCGTAAGATCCTAAAGGCAACACATTTAAATTAATCTTCGTTTTGTTGTCCTGTATTTGAAGTTCACAGTCAGATATATATTCAGTTACCTTCCTCTTTGCTCCAGTGGCTAACTGAACTAACCAGGGCTTTAGATGCTTTACCTTGGTGAGTTGACAGTGCTCCATCATCTTGGGAGTGATGTAGCTTAAAGTTGCCCCAGGGTCTATTAAAATAGTACAAGTATGGTCAGAAATTGTACCTTCAATTTCCACAATTGCAGATTGATGATCTGCCTGTTGGTCCTCCAAGGCTGCATTAATTCGGTGATAACTCTTCCCAATGTCTCCCACCGTGGATGCTTCTTGCATATTATGCAGTACCATGTTTGTTTCATTGTATCGGGGACAATTTCTGCGTAAATGGGCTTCACCACATTCCCAGCATTTCAGGGGTTCCTTAGGAGTACCAATACTTCCTTTTATTCCCATGTTAGGGGCTTTGAAAGTTTTCTGCTGTAACTGTTCATTTCTGGGAAATGAATTTCCCTGGAAGTTTTTGGGCATGTTCCTGAAGGGCGGGGGTTTGTAACCTTTCTTCCGCTGGTTAAACTTTTCCTGTTTTTTGTCCTTCCATGCTTGAGTAGTATCATTTCTTTGTTTGTATTGATCATAACACAATCTGGCCTTTCTCAGTGCTTCTTCTAAAGTTCTGGGATTGTCGAACTCAATTCGATCTTTATAGGACTGTGGCAGGCAGCTTAAGAACCGATGTACCTTCAGTTTTTCTTACTTGATATATGGGACGAACCGTAATAAGTCTAGGAATTTATTGATAAGATCTTCCATCGTCATTTGACCCAGTTTTAATTCATAAAATTCCTTGGTTTTTCTTTCATAGTAACTTTCTGATAAGTACTGTTTCTTGAAATATTTCTTAAATTCCGACCATTCGAGGTTCTTTTCTTTTAGTCCCTGGGAAATCTTCGGGTCTTGCCACCATATGCTGGCCTTCCCCTTTAGGTTGTACACCGCCATTCTGACTTTTATATTACTGGAGTAATTGTAGATCTGAAAGTATTTCTTTATGTCTAGCAGCCAGGCTTCTGCTTCTTCGCCAGTTTTTGATTCTCCATCGAAACTAGTAGGTTTTATTTTTTTGAATTCACCCTCCAGATGGTCAACCTTTCTTTTTCCCATAGTCTTGTCTTGATGCTCAGATTTCTGGGTCTCATTGGAGGAATCTCCCTTCTTCTCAGCGTTCTCGTCAGTCTCTTCTTTCCTCTTAGTATCCTCTTTCTGTTTTTCGCCATTGTTCCTTTCATGAAGGCTCTGCAGTAAAATCTCATTAATTTCTTGTTGTTTTTCCTGGGCCTTCTTCAGTTGCTCATTGTCTGCTTTGAAACTCTGTATCTCCATGATCAGACTCCTCATGGTTTCTAGTACCTGACTTGCTTCCGAATGTTCTGCTGTTCTTGCCTGTTCGTTTCCTTCAGGCTCCTCCCCGTATTCTTCGTGCGAAGTCATCTGAAATTCAAAACTGGAACATACGCATGCAACATTCAAATATATATTAAATTTTTCATTTCCTGCGCAACAAAAACTAAGTGTTTCCAAGGAGACAGGGTTGAATCTAGTTTTGATACCATATGTGAAATCTCCATAAAAAAAAAAAAAATTCTTTCCTTTAAAATTGAACCTTGTAATTTTCAGTTCGCTTTGTAGCCCCAAAAAAATAGAAGACAGTTCTACGTCTATCAGTATTTAGATTTATTAATGTCTTCGTAACAATGAATTTGCAGGTGTCCTTACCCTTGTTTCCCTACTAACTAGAAGGTTATTATGTTTACATACCACTTACTTAGCTCCGGCTAACTCTCCCGTCTTTTCTGGTATGCAGGTTCCTATGCTTCTGGAATGTTCCATGACGTCAGTGACAAGGTATGCATTCCTTTAACAGACCTAGTCTTACTGTGTTGTGTATGACTTAGCGTCGACACATAGCATACAATCATCAAGGTTCATAAGTTTGGACGAATAAAAGTGTGAATAGGGTTCTAAGGCGAACCCCTTTGTACCAACGCCAACTACGAATACAGCACCATGCTATAAAAGTTGTATGTCAAAGTAATGCAAAAATCTCACAACTAATTAGCATGTCAAGAGGACAATGAGATCACAAATGTTATTTGAATCACGTATTGATAAAGTTTGCATGTCACGCATGTATTACCAACTAGGTAGATTAAATAAACTATACAATAATTTGTGAGCCTTTTCAATATGGAATGATCTGCGAATTCATCAGCATTTAATTTGCAGGGTACCTTATACCTACCAACGAGATTCAGCGGGGTAATGAACCATGTATCACTATCAAAGTGGATGTAGCTAAAAACGCCACCTGCGTTTCGACAGGGTCCCGTACTCGGGTCATTCACCATCATTTAAACGGCCATGTGACTCCATTTAATGTGTTAGAAAGTTATGGTGCCACCTGCACTTGACAAAACAGGTTTGGTTGCCTCGGCCTTTGGGATAAGTAACTCTTCAGCAAGCAATCGAGACTCTCTGCAACAAATTCCTTTTTGGCCTTCGTATTGGGTTCACAATACGTTTAACCAAACGCTGGCGATTCGAGTAAACTTACCGTCGTTGTATTCTCTTCTGCAATGAGGAAGGGATGATTTACACCATAGTAGTTACTCCATAGGGAGTTCTCCCTGTTTTGAAGACACAGCCATTCCCTGCGATGCTTCGGAGGTAACCTCCAACACAGTAACTCTATTTTTTCTAATAGCTGGTTTTTTTTGTAGTGCAATCATCGCCCTTTTACTTACAATGTTTTGTTTGTTACTAATGGCAGGTATTCCCAGTTCGAGACGAAGTAGGTTGTAGAGGGGACCTTCCCTAACGGTAAGTGGTATTGCTACTCTGCCTTCATATGCCGACAGGAAAACTTGGGAAGACTTCTTCAACGGCAACAAGAAATTTGTAGTTTTAAAGTCATGGTTAATTCTTTTTGGAAGCTTCAGGGATTCGCTGTGGCCTGGGTTTTCTGCCACGAATCCGATGTAATTAACTTATTTTCCTTTATGACATTTTATTATATGGTTCTAGGTTCTAAAAGATACGTATTGAATGTCTGAATTTATGTTTAGGGTTTCTGTTCCTTACCTTTTGAAAGGTTTCAATACCCTAACAAAAGCCTGAAAGTGTCGAGAATACGGAACAATTAATTTTGTAATACTATGAGTGAAATTATATTCGATCTTTATGATTTTACTACCTCAGGGTTAGTTCTGGAAAAGTGATCTTGGATGCTTTTTAAACCTCCTAGATAGAAATTACAGGGTTAATACAATACCCTTTTCTTTCGTAAGTAATTTAAACAGATAAGGTTACTGGCACAACGGCCTCTGTATTTTCCCTGTTTTCATCCATTTCGTTTTCATGCGTGGTAGATAGGTGTTTATAATGATTTTGCCTTCTGTTTTAAGAACAATGGTTATTCATGATAGCAAAATACAAACCCTAAATCACAGTCGCCGTTGTCAGACCGATTCCTGTATGGTTCCATTGTAATCTTCTGTTTTAAACAATATATATATATTTTTTTAAAGCTCCCGTAAACAAAAAAAAACTGGAAGAAACTATATCATTTTCTATTAAAAAAATTATGTCTCGGTTACGGTAGAGACATCACCAGGAAACTATACTAACAGATTCGATTCTTGAAAAGAAATTAAGGAATTAGATCAGGATTTATTCCCCAAAATTTGAGATTATCTCGTGATGGAACAACGAAAGTTGTTGGCATTTCCAGAACTTGAAAATTGTTTTAACTTAAGCAGTCAATAGTCTAAAGGCGTGTTGCCACGATAACCTTCAGAAATTCTCTGCATTCTTAAACATTATAAACACTATCTTTTAAGAAATGGAGGCAGATAAATAACAGAAATACTTGGTGTCTGAGATCACAAAACCTGGAACTTGTAAACCAAATGCAGTAGGAACAGCCACGTTCCTCCCAACCGTATATTAGGTACAAACACCCAGTCTGTACGCAATCACCCCGAGCCAGATACATGCATGAAAAATGTGGACAGTTAGCCTCAAGCTCAGTCTTGTTTTCCTGAATCCCTTTCCTAACACAGAGTGCTCACACAGCAAGTGGAATTCTCTCCAGCATACTCAGCAGCGTCCTGCCTCCTCACATATGCCCTTTTTTTATAGTTTTACCTAGGTCTTACCATTAGCAGCTAATTCCTCATGGAATTTTCGCAGCTAATCAAATCCCTGATTTTCAGGGTGTGTCTAGTGTCTTAAATACACTCCTGACACTTGTTCTGGTTTCCCTGAGGCTAACTCTAACTTGTCCCCCACTTCTCCATGCATGATCTCCTCATTTAACTTGGCTGTTCATACTCATTCTTTTATTAATATAATAAAATTGTTTGTTTACAACAGTCCTCCTAGGACTTAAGTCAGCCGATTTCTCATCTGGCTTCCTCATTGCATAATCTCAAAATTAATAAAATAATCTAAAATAGATCAGACATAATGTTTTTTCCTCATTGGAGAGGGATGTCACAGAAGTCAATTTCTAACAATTACTATGTGCCTAAATGATATTTAGTGTACTGTCGTGTTTTCATCAACCTTACATTCGTAATTTAAAATAAACAAACATATCATTATTTTCTTTTCAACAATCATGTTCCACCATAAGAATATGTTTCACGACTATGTAAATCAGTAAATAGCAAGTTATGCATGTTTACTGTAAGATTTAGCATAATAATCAAATAACGTAAATAACAAGGAAATTACCTGATGCTGATGCTAACCGTAGGTTGTAGCAGGTTGTATAACCCCTTAGATAGCCAAAATGAAGTGTCCACCCTACCGACCAGCTATTATCTTGCTGGCCCTTGGAAATCAAAGGATTTCCAAGCCCCCGAGCCCACAATCTGATAATCCCGAGACCAGTCCTCTCTTCGGTTCTCCAAACTTTCTGTTCTCCAAACTTTTGTTCTCCAAAACTTTTGTTCTCCAAAACCCTCTTTTCTTCCCTCAAAAAAAAAACCCCCCCTTTACTCCAAGCTCTCCCCCTCTATATACTTTCCCTTCCTCGAGAATATCTTGGGCTTACTCCACCGCCCCAAAATCCCCCTCTCGAGCCCCTCAACATTTACTCCTATCACCAGCTCATTCATACACGGTTCTTTATAAAAAAAATGTATAATTAATTACCCTCATGGAAAATTTATTTGGTTTTGGATTGACGGTCGTAAGTATTTATTACGGTGGGAATTATCACCCAAAGGTTATCCATTCGGGACAAGCTTCATTAATTACAAGTCTATTCGCCATCCTTGGTATTTAATGTTATTAATGTAATTAATAAAATATTATATAATTAGTTTACCCTTTTCAACTTGGACATGATGTGTCTTAATGGTCTACCTTATCCGTCGAGATCACTTATCTTAAGGTTTAAATTCCAAGATTAACATTGAATAATTAAATAACCATTTTCCATCACATCACGTTCATTCCAAAAATATTTATCCTATTATATCTAACTTAGAAATGTAAAATAATCACATTCTAATCATTCATTAATCAATATTTAAATTTCACCTATTTTGCAATTGTTACGACACGGGTAGTAGTATTATTAAAATAAATTTTAGGTAATAATATTAATTTAAATCCCCATAAGGTAATAATAATGGTGAATTTAATAAAGATGTCTTTTACATCATTTGTTTATCACATGAGTACCCTAACATTTACTTAGTATCATCGTTCTTCTAAAAAAATCACCCTTAAGTGCTTAAACAAGCTTACTAATTAACTAAACAGTACCCTTACCTTATTTACAACAATTCTCAGACGACAATGTTAACTGATGACACTTGTCTCAATTGTATATGACAATGTTTACCAATGGGTAATGCGTAGCTTAATTGACTTGTTTTACACATCTTAGATATTCATTATCTGAATTCGGTCAATGCACGATTAACCTAATTACTTATGACAACTTACACATTTATTCAATATGTTAAGTGTTTGTATCTCGATACTAGTGTACATGTGCAAGGTGTGCATGCATGGCCAGCGTATGCACACATCATAAATGTACTATAGACAAACCCCATCCGGCCTATGCATATCTGCTAACTAATAGTAGTATTTACCCCCATGTAGAAGAAAAACATAATATATATAGTACAATTACTTCAACATTCTCAGTTATTTAACAGTTAATTCTTTACGATTTCACATCATTCTCTTTATCTTTACATTAGTTTAATCAATCATGTACAAGGAAGGGTGCCTACTTCCACTAACTCGGAATCAAGGAATACTAAACCCCCAACAATACTAACTAACACATCCTCCCATCATAACCTACGTCCAGCATCCTCCCTATCCTTCCTCTGCTAGTACAACAGTGGATGTCGGACTCACCGATCTGACCACATAGAACTTGAGAGTGATAGCGTCGGCTGAACAGCGAACCTATCCTCCCCTAGCAGGCATCCGACCATCGTCATCACAACAACATGGGGAGCGTGTCTCAGCATGGCCCTCCCACGACCTCGGGTCTCATGGAAACATAGGGTGGGAAACACATCCATCCCTCTCAACATACTGGGCCTACGCCCTCATCAACTCATACTTGCTGCTATCGGGATTATCAGTTTGTGTTATCGTATCCTCATTTTGGCTGCTAAGGTTTGCTGTATGAACATGTTTTTCCTTTCCAATATATATATCAGATCAAGTAACTGGCTATCCCATAGCCCTTGAGTCCTGTAGGTTAGTATTTTGCAAAATACAATTGATAGAAAGCATTTTCCATTGATCGCCAATTGATCCATGTTATCATTTTATTTCATGTAACCTTTTTAGCTCATGATAGATGCGTATGACATATAAAATTTCAATAATTCATATAAGAAGATGGTATCCACGTACCGAATCATATATTTCACATTTCATTAATGAAAACATATAAACATATACTGCAATCGTAAAATAAGGAAATCATATGATAATCATGACATCATAACCGCATAACATAGTAACATCATAATCATGGTGAAATCATAAAACAGAGTAACATCATATAATGAGGTCCAATATAGTTTACTCAGTCGAGCTGAGTTCAACAGAATATATAAGAAATAAAGTATGGTGTATCTAACTAATAAATATGCCGAATCAAAATATGGGCGTTACACTTGTCTTGGCATACGAATTTGTTTTACTTCTAAAATGTAATTGTTTAATGTTTCAGTTAATATTTGTTGCATTTCTAAAAGAGAGCGAAACAGAGCTGAGGTAGAAGAGTGTCAATCTCTGTGTTTGATTTATTTCGTGAAAAGTGGAAATCATTGTTTGGAAGTGTTTTTATCATAATGGTAGGGCAGATGTTGGTATTTGATTTCTTGTTAAAAAGCCTTTGGTGAGGTTCGATGTCCTAACCCTAGCATTGACAATGGATGTTTTCTTCAATGTTTTATGTTGCGTTTTTAAGTTGGCCATAATGCTATGGGCCGGCAGAGATCCATGATGTAACGAATCTCTGTAGCGTATTTTAAATGTAAGGTTTTAGAGGGTATGGGATTCGACCTTGACATGTCGTGGTTTAAAAATTAATCTCTGAAATAATGCTTAAAGGAGATGAATAGCTTGTGTAAGGTGTCTCTCGTTAATCCTATGATACACGAAAGTGTTCTGCACTAAGGGTTTTCCAATGGTTCGATTAGGAAGGTTCTCATTTAAAAATTTCACTATAGTCCTCGAAATGTTTGATATGCATTTCTTTTCTTGTTACCTTTTCTTTTAAAATAAATGCAAAATTGGGTTTAACTATGTGTGGTCTTGTGGATCTTTGAAATGATCTCTATCTACGTTTTGAATGCTGGTTTAAAAGGTTAACCCTAGTTTTCTCATACTTGAATGATTTAAATGTACAGTGTGAGAATACAATTTTGTTTTTGAAAAGAATAATAGTTTATGCAATAACAATATTTAATAAAAGTTTGATGTTAGTGATTTTATTTATATGGATATCTAGCACATGCTAGCTAGGTTATCCTTGCTAGATCCTTGTAACATTTAGGGGAGATGTTTAAATTTTCAACAGAAATAATAAATAAATTTTAATCCTAGACTCTAAACCCTAAGAGCCCATGCCATTAGGCCCTTGATAAAAAAAAGAAATGAAAACTATAATGTACAGGAAACATCAATGATATATATTAATTTCTACTTTAATATCTAAATCTAATGGAACTGTATGGAAAACTTGTAGCTCATACTTGATTCTTGAAGCTTGCCCTTCCTTTGCAGAGCCTGCACACTCAAACACTAGTTAATGGAAAATGTAATGATCTAGCTGATCTGTAGTGTGATCTTTAACTGAATAACTTTGGGGCTACCATGTTCCTCCCAACCATGACCCTTAGACCATTCCTAGTTCTAACTGGATCCCCCCGAGCTAGTTCCAACATGTAATAAGAGAAGTATAGGATATAGGATAGGTTGCTGATTAGGGAAAATAGTATGCTTTCTTCAGTTTTGTAGAATAATTCTCTTCTAATACCATAAGAGAATGATAGTAGGAAAAAAAAAGATGATCCCTCTCTTGGGATCTGCCCTTCTTTATATAGGTGAGTTTTCTTGGAATAGAGCCGTTTGATTTTAAATAATAATATTTAGTTCTTAATTTAATTTGAGTTATAATATTTATGAAATATATTTGATTAATTATTCACTCCTAGTTTATCTAGGACCTTTATTTTGTGACAATTTAGATGTACCTTTAAGTTAGATCACAAATAATAATAATACTATTAATAGTAATAATAATAATAATAACATGAGAATTATCTTATGCATAACCTTTATGCATGTTATTTACATAAGTAATCTTTTCCTTTATAAATAATAAATCTAATTATTCAATAATTAAATATGATAACTCTTTGATTTAATTATGTACATACCATAATAATTCTTTGATAAATATTAAATACAAGGTCCAACTCTTTGGACAGGGCCTTTTTGTAAGCTTGGATAGTTGGCTAGGTTAGGTGCCTCTAGGTCTCTCTCTTGCATGTTGGATTCCCTCGTTTAACATGGTAGTTCCCGTAGTCCTTGATGATAGATAGAAAATGATTCATTCAACCAATTTACTTAAATGTGATGAATAGAAGTGCTATTCAGAGTCTTTTCAACTCCACACTTTTGAGATCAAGTAACCCCGAGTGCTCTTCAGAGCTTTAACTCAACACTCTCACATGGGTGTTACGCTAGTGCAATTCCAAAGCATCCCGCTCAACATTAGTACTAGAATGTGGTTCTGAAGAACATCTAGAATGTACAAATGGCCTCAGATATGGTATTCATTATCAAGCTTGGAGTGCTCCATGGCTTATACCCAACACTCTACATACATCGGGGCTTATGCCCAGTACGTAATAAAATCCTCTAGTTACATCGAGGCTTATGCTGAGTACATATGTCATCCGTGTGTTCCTGATTCCACACTCAACACTTCATATAAATCAATCATGTAAACCATAAATTTGCACAGTATGTAACAAAAGATCATCTCAGTATATTAGGGCTTGTATTCAATCTCATAATAAAACATAAATCAATACATTGGAGATTTTTTCCCAATATATAACAATAATATGCATCAGTCAGGGTCCACGCCCAATATGTAAATCTATAAAAGAAATGATGTTGGGGCTGTAACATCCCTCAATTTCGATGCCTATTGTCATTATATTTAAAAAAATAATTATGAATTTTGTAACTGACCATGGTGAGGAGCTCTAGGCCAAGGCCCCACCAGTGGATCTCGAGCTAGTGTCATGATTACAAGTGTTAGTTTTATTCTAGAAGGTTAAAATACTGATAAAACGACTTAACTAATACCATAGGTGATAAGGTCATCACCTAAGTTTGGGGTAATGACTATACGTCGCAATAACTTCGACGACTTACCTATGAGTATAAAACTACACTTATAAGAGTAAAACTAAGTATTACAGCTAGACATTATGAATAACCTAAACTCCAACAAGGATGTCGAAAAAGTATTCTTAGTTATGAGGCTAAAGTCTTCTTTTATTTTATAAATAAACACTTTGATAATAACGTGAGATAAAGGCCTTTAACATCATAAATTATTTATGATGTTATACTCTTACTTAAAAGAGATATTATTTGTAAATATACTTATAAAAAGGTGACACGCTCCTTTTTACATTGTCATAATGTTTGTAGTTATCTTATAAAGTAGAGAAGGGATTTCTTAATATATATATATATATTTAGGATGGTGTTTACCTTCTTTTGTTTGATAGCTAAAAAGGTTTAAAAGCATTTATGTAAGCTTGGTGATGCATTAATAAATGCTTTAGAGATGACAACACTTCTAGAAAACAATGTTTATAAATGGGATAAGTTTATGGCATGACTAAGTATGCAGAAACTGGAGGAAGAGGTGGTCGTTATAAAAACAAAACCAATCCCCTAATTTAAGCAAGTTATGGAGTGACTTCTCATAACAAAGAAATTATGGGTAAACATTATTTTCTGCCACTTGGTATGAACGCCGAGAGATTTTTTAGGAGTATGTCTCCATGGTGGAACTTTCTGAGCGTTGTCTTTGCCACTTGTTACCGCGTGTAGGAGAGGAGGAGTGCTTCCGAGATAAACGCAACACGTCCTTATATCACTAAGAAAATCATGATGATCTGGGTGATGGACGAGAATTACGTGGAAGGAGGACCTCAATGTTTTTCTCAGCCATAATCGTTCATTTTAATGGAGCTACTGTTTACAACTGCGAACTGCATAAATTTAGGGGAGCATTTCATTACTTGGTGATCGCCATTATCATAGGATTCTCTCGACCTTAACGCCACTACTCCCATGAATTTAGGGTTTTGTTTCATTCTTTGTTGAAGTAAGGCGATCTGCCATTTAAAATATTTGGGGGGCTTTTTTGTCTGGGGGTGATTCCGCTTATCGAGAGGAAGCTGAAGGATGGAAGAAAGGAAGCTTGATTCAGGTGTTCTCTGCAAACGCTGGAAGAAAGACAAATTTTAGGATTCAGATTGAGTCGATGAGTCTCGCGATGGTGATCGTTGCGACTGTGTGTGGAGGAGCTATTTATCTACAAGGATAAATGGGAAATATAGATCGAGATGCTCATGCCTCCGAGATATGTTCTTTACTGGCGTCTAAGGCTGGTAAGTAAATCTAATTCAAATATTTCATTTTTGTACATATATGTGGGTAGTAATACTCTGATCGTTTAAAAGAATTCGCTGGTAAGCGATTAAAGTTCCGGTAGTTTCACTTCTGCACCTATATATATATATTTTTCAGTTAAACAATCCTTACGCTGAGATAAAGGGCAACCTTGGTTAAACTCTGCCATTTTATGGTGCAAGGCAATTGTAACTCGGTAATGGAGAGCGACCCTCATTGATAAACCCTACCCAGTTAAGCGACTTGGATAAAAGACATGATATCTTCAATTTGGGAAATTATCGATCCTGACTTGGTAGGATCGCCTGAGTAAACTGCGTTTAGTATTCTGGAGAGATACCGATTGTGTTAAATAGCCATAAATATTACTTATTCGATTATCTTCTGGAAATGTTTTCTGTATTTTGGTTTTGTAAAAATTTACTTGCATGTTATGCAGTACTACTTTTCGTTTCTGACTAGGTTGACCCCTCCCTTGGACTGCCACGCAGCCATACTCATGGATCTGGCTAATAAAGGCGCAGTTCCTTCTATGTAGACTTTAGTTTTTGATTGAGACAGTTCGGCGTAGTGCTATCCTGGTTTAGATACTTTTCCTTGATCGTTATTTTTGTTGTCTTCGTAGCTTTTAGTAGAGTTGGTTGGTCTCTCTCTGAAGCGATTCTCCCTAGCTATGAACTTGTAACATTGACGTTGTGCAAAAACCCGTAATCCGTTGCAGAGATATCGATGGCTTAGTGACGAGTCTAAAATTTTGGTTACAGTTTGTTAGGTCCCTATTTTTGATTGGATAGCAAAGTGCTAGCTTACGTTACCTGATAAATTGACTATGCAGCATATAGGCCGAGCTGTGTTTTGGTTGTTCTATATTTCCTTAACGCCGTCAATATATTTAGAACTTGGCACTGTAGTTTGATTTCTGACTCTTTTTTTTTGTGTGCCGAAGGTGTTCCCTTATATTCTTTTCCTATCGAGATTCGTTTTTCAGCATTTAATGTTTATTGTTGGTCTGCACGGTTTAAATGATGACCTTACCATGTTCATATGGATTATAAGTTTTTGGTTAGTTTGATTTTGATTATTCAAAACTTAAAGCAAGGGATCATAAAGCAAGGGATGTTTCCCATGAGAAGTTTATTGTTATATATATTGTTAACTCGTAGTTTAATAAGATCTCCAATGAATAAAATTATGAGGGCAAACCTTTTATCATGTAACTAAGAGTTTAATAAGTTAGGTTAAAACTTAACTTTTTCCATTAAATAGAACTCTAAAAGGATATAGTTAACCTTGTCTCCCAATACTAGTTAAATTGGGGTGGGTTTATATATGTTTATTTTGTGTATATATAGGTGTGTCTGTATAATTGGTCGTAGAGAGTGAAGAATATTTTCTTCTTATGGAAACTTCCGTGCACTAGATTTTGTCCAATATTAATGAGTTGAAGTTCAACTTTATTGATTATATTATTGAAATATTCAAATCATTGGAACTACCAATCTTAGTTTATATATCTCTTAAAAATAGGGCACTTTAGTTTCCACTTTTAATACACATATATCTATGTACTCCTAGCATGCCTTTGCTATGTCGGTCTCGGTAGAAATTGGGACAACTTCTACAAGTTTGTTCCTTTTGTCCTTGTCCCATCATGTTTGTATGGCCTTAACTAGAAAACCCCTTTTTTTTTAGTAAGGTCGTTTTATCATAAAGTTCTATTTTTGACATGTAAAAGTGTAGTAGATGTAGTCAAGCTTTAGGAGAAGAGGATTCATATTAGTTTAAAGAAAATGAAATTACTCTTGGATAACCTATTAACAAAGAGAATATTAATATATATATATTGATTGAGAAGAAGCTTTTGGGAGTAAGTATTATCGTACATAGTCTCTTGACTTTCAAGTCATCTTATCCATCACTTGTTAGGTGAATGAGACTTAAGTATTCATGTTAAAAGAAAATCCTTGTAATAAGGTTTTATAAATCTTGTATGACGAAAATATCTCTAAGAGGGAGAGAGATCCCCTGGAGAAAGTGAAATGTGACACTTGCAACATGAGTGTTGTTATTAAGTTACCTAAAAGTTATGATGTTCCACATAAACTTCTAAGGGAGTTTTTATTTTGGAAAACTCTCAAGGAAATTGTAATTATTGCAGCCTTGTGATGAAAGGCTTTGAGATTTTTAGAAGGAGATTTATTGCAACAATGTTGCTGGATTGTAATCCCTGATTCCTTTAAAGAATAATAAAAGATGCACACACACCTTTGTGGACTAGCCCGTGTACGGGTGAACCACGTTATATTTTTTGTCTCTTATGATGTTCCTCAATGTGTCTTTATGTTTGAGTACTTGCTTCTTTCTTAAAATGTTTATGATTACTTTGAAGTATACGATTCAGTTAGAAAGATGGTTGTTTATATGATGTATAATACTAGTATGTTCCTCTTATGATTTTGATTATGTTGTTATCATTTATGTACTTCTATTGGGATGATAATAGATGTACATGTTTCTTAAGGACTTATTTTAATACATGTTGAAGTTGGGTGTTCCCCGTAAGATTTAAGAAACGGTTGAAATCTCAAGTTAAGAATTGATTTAGTTGAGAATAAAACATCTATATTTTTAGTGCAAAAATGACGGGAGATAGTACTTATACACATGAATTTCATTTGAGTGATCTTTTCCTTGAATATCATAACTACATTTATAAACAGCAATAAATGTCGCAAAGTTTTAATTATTCGTAAGTAGTATTTAAAAGAAAATAACCCACATTCTATATTTTTGCATATATTTTAGTGACATTTTAGACACTTAGAAAATTTTTAAATTTTACGAAATTTTGGGTTCGTGACATATGGTATCAGAGCATTAGGTTACAACACTTGGACCTAATGAGCTCAACATGCAATAAATAAGTATGAAGGTTGTTAAGTTTACTAATCGATTATTTTGTTTCACTTTTGGATGCATGGAACTGGAATGGACGAGGGGCAATGTTATTCAAAGGTTCAAACTTCAAAGTTTCCCAAAGGAGTAAAGATAAGTATTTCAGTTATTAAAGCAAAGTAGTTGATGTGCAAATCTAATTTGATATATGAGTCTTGTGTATCTTTAATTTGATAAGATTTGGTTGACCTTTGTTAATGAGATTTGGCTGACCATTGTTAATAAGAATTGTTTTGATGTTGGATGTTAATGATAATACTTTGACCTTAACTAAAAGTGCAGTATATGTATTCTTATATATGTGAAGTTACATTTATGTATATTTGACGTTACTTTATATCAATGTGAAGTTATTTTTATACATCCATATGAAGTGGTAGGATATCCCTAGCTATGGGCTAGATTATTGAGATATTGTAAATAAAGGCATTTCATTACCGTAGAATGCATAAAGGGTCATCATTTAGGATGGTTTATACGCCTATAGATCATAATGTGTTTCAATAAAATGTGTCATGTTTAGAACTAAGCATGATAAAATGAATATGAGGAATTAGAAAGTGAAGTTCAGAAATTACTTGAATACACTATTGATGAGTATCATCATTTTGTTAAAGGTTCGAAAAGTATTCAATTTGAAATGAATCTATGTACAACTAGCCGTTTTAAAATATGAAACTAACATGTTTATTTGTTAAGCAAAAGAGTTTGCGTCAGGATGAAATGAAGAGGATGCACAAGTAAATGAGCATGCGTATAATGCTATGGAACTAATATGTTCAAAAGATGAGCAATTGAAGCAAAGAAACTTATCCTTATACTAACATTTTAGAAAGTGAACTTAATCCCAACTGATGACATGATCAAAAAGGGACGTTGACTTATACAGATAAGTTGAGCTATGTTGCTCAAAAGTAAGTAATGATTTTCTTTACATGATTTTATGAATCATGATTGGTGATTGATGATATGTTATCATCAAAATGCATAGAATATAATGGTAAATAGATGAATATATTCATTAAATAGTTTGTGGCTATTTTGTCGCCTGTGGGATACAAGAAATACTAAATGATTGGTACTAAGTAAAGTTCTCGGACTCAGATGAGAAGGTTTGAGAGGAAAATAATATTTCCTGAACTCAAGTAGAGGCTGCATCTTGCACTCACTTACTAGCTGTTGCAGGGTGCAACTTCCCTAAAATTGTGGTCATGTTCCCCATGGAAGTGGAACAGAGCAGGTGGGAAGCTTGTTGAATGTTATACTGACCCAAAAGTCCTAGGCAAACTTTATAACCATCGAATTGAGCAGAGGAAGGGCTCATGATTTTTCCTTGTGTTGTTAGAACGGAGCACACAAGAGGTTCTCTGAGGAGACTAAACTTTTTCCTTGTGGTGTTAGAACTGAGCCCACAAGAAGATTCGATGAGGGAAAGCTATGTAATGAGTTGTAGAGTAAGACTGTCATATTTCTGTTGTATGCAGAGGTTTTCCGGCTGAGTTACAGAAGACTCATGTTTTGTATGGCAAGTCTCCACGATTGTGGAAATACATAAAGGGTTTTGTATGGCAAGTCTTCACGATTGCAGAAAATACATAAGAGTTTTGTACGCAAGTCTCCATGATTGCGGAAGTACAAAGGGGTTTGGTGATTACAAAGTTCAGTTGAAAGAATTGTTGTATGATATGAGTTAATGATAATTATTATCTTGTAGCTAGACTATCACATGTATTTATGTGAGAATGTTATGAATGCTAAAGTAAGCAAATATTTCATCAAGGATGAGAAGGAATGATAAACATTTGCTATTTTGAAATTTGGTATACTTATGTTATACTGAAAAATACTGAAAAATCTTGTACGAGTTGTACAATGTGCAGGTTACAGTTGAAGGGAGCTTGCTGAAATCGCAAAGATGTAAAGACGACCAAACCTTAAGAGCAAAAGTAAGCGAAAGATGATCGATGGACGCAAAAGACACACTGATTGAACACCAAGGACGGTGTTATCTTTAAGGGGTGGAGTGTGTAACATCCCTCAATTTCGATGCCTATTGTTATTATATTTAAAAAAATAATTATGAATTTTGTAACTTACCATGGTGAGGAGCTCTAGGCCAAGGCCCCACCAGTGGATCTCGAGCTAGTGTCATGATTACAAGTGTTAGTTTTATTCTAGAAGGTTAAAATACTGATAAAACGACTTAACTAATACCATAGGTGATAAGGTCATCACCTAAGTTTGGGGTAACGACTATACGTCGCAATAACTTCGACGACTTACCTATGAGTATAAAACTACACTTATAAGAGTAAAACTAAGTATTACAGCTAGACATTATGAATAACCTAAACTCCAACAAGGATGTCGGAAAAGTATTCTTAGTTATGAGGCTAAAGTCTTCTTTTATTTTATAAATAAACACTTTGATAATAACGTGAGATAAAGGCCTTTAACATCATAAATTATTTATGATGTTATACTCTTACTTAAAAGAGATATTATTTGTAAATATACTTATAAAAAGGTGACACGCTCCTTTTTACATTGTCATAATGTTTGTAGTTATCTTATAAAGTAGAGAAGGGATTTCTTAATATATATATATATATTTAGGATGGTGTTTACCTTCTTTTGTTTGATAGCTAAAAAGGTTTAAAAGCATTTACGTAAGCTTGGTGATGCATTAATAAATGCTTTAGAGATGACAACACTTCTAGAAAACAATGTTTATAAATGGGATAAGTTTATGGCATGACTAAGTATGCAGAAACTGGAGGAAGAGGTGGTCGTTATAAAAACAAAACCAATCCCCTAATTTAAGCAAGTTATGGAGTGACTTCTCATAACAAAGAAACTATGGGTAAACATTATTTTCTGCCACTTGGTATGAACACCGAGAGATTTTTTAGGAGTATGTCTCCATGGTGGAACTTTCTGAGCGTTGTCTTTGCCACTTGTTACCGCGTGTAGGAGAGGAGGAGTGCTTCCGAGATAAACGCAACACGTCCTTATATCACTAAGAAAATCATGATGATCTGGGTGATGGACGAGAATTACGTGGAAGGAGGACCTCAATGTTTTTCTCAGCCATGATCGTTCATTTTAATGGAGCTACTGTTTACAACTGCGAACTGCATAAATTTAGGGGAGCATTTCATTACTTGGTGATCTCCATTATCATAGGATTCTCTCGACCTTAACGCCACTACTCCCATGAAATTAGGGTTTTGTTTCATTCTTTGTTGAAGTAAGGCGATCCGCCATTTAAAAGATTTGGGGGGCTTTTTTGTCTGGGGGTGATTCCGCTTATCGAGAGGAAGCTAAAGGATGGAACAAAGGAAGCTCGATTCAGGTGTTCTCTGCAAACGCTGGAAGAAAGACAAATCTTAGGATTCAGATTGAGTCGATGAGTCTCGCGATGGTGATCATTGCGACTGTGTGTGGAGGAGCTATTTATCTACCAGGATAAATGGGAAATATAGATCGAGATGCTCGTGACTCCGAGATATGTTCTTTACTGGCGTCTAAGGCTGGTAAGTAAATGTAATTCAAATATTTCATTTTTGTACATATATGTGGGTAGTAATACTCTGATCGTTTAAAAGAATTCGCTGGTAAGCGATTAAAGTTCTGGTAGTTTCACTTCTGCACCTATATATATATATTTTTCAGTTAAACAATCCTTACGCTGAGATAAAGGGAAACCTTGGTTAAACTCTGCCATTTTATGGTGCAAGGCAATCGTAACTCGGTAATGGAGAGCGACCCTCATTGATAAACCCTACCCAGTTAAGCAACTTGGATAAAAGACATGATATCTTCAATTTGGGAAATTATCGATCCTGACTTGGTAGGATCGCCTGAGTAAACTGCGTTTAGTATTCTAGAGAGATACCGATCGTGTTAAATAGCCATAAATATTACTTATTAGATTATCTTCTGGAAATGTTTTCTGTATTTTGGTTTTGTAAAAATTTACTTGCATGTTATGTAGTACTACTTTTCGTTTCTGATTAGGTTGACCCCTCCCTTGGACTGCCACGCAGCCATACTCATGGATCTGGCTAATAAAGGCGCAGTTCCTTCTATGTAGACTTTAGTTTTTGATTGAGACAGTTCGGCGTAGTGCTATCCTGGTTTAGATACTTTTCCTTGATCGTTATTTTTGTTGTCTTCGTAGTTTTTAGTAGAGTTGGTTGGTCTCTCTCTGAAGCGATTCTCCCTAGCTATGAACTTGTAACATTGACGTTGTGCAAAAACCCGTAATCCGTTGCAGAGATATCGATGGCTTAGTGACGAGTCTAAAATTTTGGTTACAGTTTGTTAGGTCCCTATTTTTGATTGGATAGCAAAGTGCTAGCTTACATTACCTGATAAATTGACTATGCAGCATATAGGCCAAGCTGTGTTTTGGTTGTTCTATATTTCCTTAACGCCGTCAATATATTTAGAACTTCGCACTGTAGTTTGATTTCTGACTCTTTTTTTTTGTGGGCCGAAGGTGTTCCCTTATATTATTTTCCTATCGAGCTTCGTTTTTCAGCATTTAATGTTTATTGTTGGTCTGCACGGTTTAAATGATGACCTTACCATGTTCATATGGATTATAAGTTTTTGGTTAGTTTGATTTTGATTATTCAAAACTTAAAGCAAGGGATCATAAAGCAAGGGATGTTTCCCATGAGAAGTTTATTGTTATATATATTGTTAACTCGTAGTTTAATAAGATCTCCAATGAATAAAATTATGAGGGCAAACCTTTTATCATGTAACTAAGAGTTTAATAAGTTAGGTTAAAACTTAACTTTTTCCTTTAAATAGAACTCTAAAAGGATATAGCTAACCTTGTCTCCCAATACTAGTTAAATTGGGGTGGGTTTATATATGTTTATTTTGTGTATATATAGGTGTGTCTGTATAATTGGTCGTAGAGAGTGAAGAATATTTTCTTCTTATGGAAACTTCCATGCACTATATTTTGTCCAATATTAAAGAGTTGAAGTTCAACTTTATTGATTATATTATTGAAATATTCAAATCATTGGAACTACCAATCTTAGTTTATATATCTCTTAAAAATAGGGCACTTTAGTTTCCACTTTTAATACACATATATCTATGTACTCCTAGCATGCCTTTGCTATGTCGGTCTCGGTAGAAATTGGGACAACTTTTACAAGTTTGTTCCTTTTGTCCTTGTCCCATCATGTTTGTATGGCCTTAACTAGAAAAACCCTTTTTTTTTAGTAAGGTCGTTTTATGATAAAGTTCTATTTTTGACATGTAAAATTGTAGTAGATGTAGTCAAGCTTTAGGAGAAGAGGATTCATCTTAGTTTAAAGAAAATGAAATTACTCTTGGATAACCTATTAACAAAGAGAACATTAATATATATATATTGATTGAGAAGAAGCTTTTGGGAGTAAGTATTATAGTACATAGTCTCTTGACTTTCAAGTCATCTTATCCATCACTTGTTAGGTGAATGAGACTTAAGTATTCATGTTAAAAGAAAATCCTTGTAATAAGGTTTTATAAATCTTGTATGACGAAAATATCTCTAAGAGGGAGAGAGATCCCCTGGAGAAAGTGAAATGTGACACTTGCAACATGAGTGTTGTTATTAAGTTACCTAAAAGTTATGATGTTCCAGATAAACTTTTAAGGGAGTTTTTATTTTGGGAAACTCTCAAGGAAATTGTAATTATTGCAGCCTTGTGATGAAAGGCTTTGAGATTTTTAGAAGGAGATTTATTGCAACAATGTTGCTGGATTGTAATCCCTGATTCCTTTAAAGAATAATAAAAGATGCACACACACCTTTGTGGACTAGCCCGTGTACGGGTGAACCACGTTATATTTTTTGTCTCTTATGATGTTCCTCAATGTGTCTTTATGTTTGAGTACTTGCTTCTTTCTTAAAATGTTTATGATTACTTTGAAGTATACGATTCAGTTAGAAAGATGGTTGTTTATATGATGTATAATACTAGTATGTTCCTCTTATGATTTTGATTATGTTGTTATCATTTATGTACTTCTATTGGGATGATAATAGATGTACATGTTTCTTAAGGACTTATTTTAATACATGTTGAAGTTGGGTGTTCCCCGTAAGATTTAAGAAACGGTTGAAATCTCAAGTTAAGAATTGATTTAGTTGAAAATAAAACATCTATATTTTTAGTGCAAAAATGACGGGAGATAGTACTTATACACATGAATTTCATTTGAGTGATCTTTTCCTTGAATATCATAACTACATTTATAAACAACAATAAATGTCGCAAAGTTTTAATTATTCGTAAGTAGTATTTAAAAGAAAATAACCCACATTCTATATTTCTGCATATATTTTAGTGGCATTTTAGACACTTAGAAAATTTTTAAATTTTACGAAATTTTGGGTTTGTGACAGGGGCTTAAGCCCAGTATATAACATCAGAAATAGTCAGTCGAAATTCGGGATATTATACTCTTGGATTGATCATATGTTAGTTTGGCCTTCCTCATTGCTTCATACATTTTTTTTGGTTCATCAAACTACAATTTGTCTTTATAAAATTTACCTATAAATCTTTGAATTTTATGTTTTTTTCGTTTAGGTAAGGCACATATCTTCATAGGGATAAAAATTTAGTACATACGTCATGCATAGACATGGATCCTAGTCTTAGCTCATAAAAATCCTTAGTGTT
Source organism: Larix kaempferi (assembly GCA_027924585.1). Taxonomy (NCBI): domain Eukaryota; kingdom Viridiplantae; phylum Streptophyta; class Pinopsida; order Pinales; family Pinaceae; genus Larix; species Larix kaempferi. The sequence continues at coordinate 2,715,065 of BSBM01000135.1, forward strand.
CCCTTCATAGTAATATTCTAAGACGTATTCCCTTTTAAATTCCTTTTTAAACTAGTTCCAACTTACTTTTCTATCATTAATTCATTTTTCTCTTTTTAAGTCTTGCCACCAAATCTCATCATTTCCGACTAGATTGAATATGGTCATTTTCCCTTCATAGAGTTGGAATAATTTTACATAGTAAATTACTTCTTCATCCCGAAGAGCCAAGCATCAACTTCTGCTCCATTTTTAACTTCGCTGTCAAAGGTAGTAGGCTTTATTTTTCTAAATTCTCCTGCTAGCTCATATTTATATTTTCTTTTCTTTCTACGTCTGCCCTCAGAGCTATCACTAAAACATTCTAATTCACTTGATAGAGGGATTTCTTCAGAAGAAGGATGGTTAGAGGATGAGTTTTCTTGTTTATGTTTCTTTTTATTCTTATTATTAGTTATCTCATTCAGTCTATATAGCAGGGATTCATTTAAGTCTTCTTGGGTTTTCAGTACCCTCTCATGTTCACTCTTAAATTTTATTAATTTGGTTTGTAGATATTTTAGCATTTGCAAAATGTCATTATTCACACTGTTATTCTCATCATTAAGCTCAAATAATATAGGTGGCATAGGGGATCATCTTCCAACCATTTCTTCGTGCAGTTTAGTAACTCAAAATTTCTTTTATACATACAAGAATAATAACACAAAATTAGTTTTCTCGTAATATTTAATGTACACCATAAGGCCAACTGTCATAATCTAAGCTTCGATACCACTTGTAACAAACCCAATATCTAAATATAACTTTTAGAAAACTACTTGGTTGGATTGACTAATTTACATTCAATTAACTAGTTTTAACATCATAGAAACTTCATCATTTTTTTTCACTTCCTTATTGCACCCTACATGAATCAATTTACATATATACCATTCTAAAATAATGTTGTACACAATACTCGATACAATATTCATTTTTATAATACAACATTTTCAAATAATTATGAACCACGAACATATATATATATATATATATAGATATAGATATATATATAGATATATATATATATATATAATCACATGAATAAATTTACATATATACATTCCTAACATAATATTGTACATAATACCTATACAATGTTCTTTTCCATGATTCAATGTTTTGAAATAATTATGAACCACGAACACATATATATATATTTATTTAACGCACTAAATCATTTTTCTTCTTTATATAAGAATCATATAAGACCTGTGTTCTGTTGTGGGTAGACCTAGAGCATATAGCATGTGACAAGACTACACGGAACATGAAATGATATGCTCCAAATCACCATGCCTAACATAATAGTCTACTTTCGATCGAAGAGGTGACAATTGATTTTAAAAATATTATTAAAATTTCCCTTGTATTTCCGGTTTACTCAAAGGTTCTGATTAACAAGGTTTCATCATTTCCTTTTTTGTTTAACCTGGCAATATATATATATATATATATATATATATATATATATATAATCGCGTAGCCAATATTTAGTAAACAGGTCTCTAGGTTCACTACATTATAAATCTATTACATAATTGGAAAAATACTTTGTTTTAAGTCACAGAAACCTTCAAATGTGAATGGAAATTGATCTTCAATCAATATACATTATCGTTTTACACACCTACCAGAAATCTAATTCTGTGCATGAACATATATTAGTTCCCTGAGCTAAAATTTATTTCCTATTTAATTCTTCGCTTGAGAAAGGTTTCAAAACAATGAGAAGGTCATGTACTCTGTGATAGAGGACAAAGATCCAAGTTAATTTACTATCCATTTATCTTGTATGCATTCTTTGGGAATATTTCTGTGAGAACTTTACTTTGACTAGAGTCAACATTATAATAATCTAGGATTTGTACCCGCAAGCGAACTAATTTACGGTAATCATAGCAAAATTCATAACTTATCTCACATATAAACAAAATAGCAAAGCTTATGCAATCTAAACAGGTCGCCATGGCTTTACTAGGATATTAAAGAGATAAACCACCATTATTCGAAAGAAAAACAATGCATACGTCGTTCATGATTCCATAAATCCATAAATTTAACATATACTTTCATAAATTTAACATATACTTACTTGATAACAATGTACTTAAAATGTACTTGGAGAGAGTCACTTCCTCCCAAATATAGGAGAGAGCAATTAGCATGTTTTCCCAGCTCCACCTCGAGTTGGATCACCACCATGTAATAGAACTGAGTAATTGCTGATCACCACCATGTAATAGAGCTAAGCAATTACTTCCACGTGGCACTCTCTCTCAGAGTCCGTAACAACCTTTGTATTAGTGATGTCTAAAGAAGAGAGCAATGTTCACTTTCCTCTTTGAGGAGGGAACCTCCTATGAGAATAGGTCCAAATACAATAACAATCTTTGATAACATCACATAACCTTTTACTTTGTATATAATGCATCAATATAAAAAAAATGTAACTATTTGTCTTTTCACTATTAAAGAGGTTCCACCATATTTGTCTTTTCACTATTAAAGAGGTTCTACCATCTTATGGGTCTTAATTAATAAAAAAATCATTTCAAATTGAGTAACCATGGATTAACTATACAAGAGACCATATTCAAAAGTGGTAGTTTCATATATCAATAATGTACTATTGAATATTCTTAAAGTAGAGAGGTTAGCGTAAGACCATAATAAAGAAAATAATCCCTCAATGAAACCAAAAAAAATAGAATAAAGTATTGTTTCATAAGAAAGTATTGTTCTCTTTTAATTTTTTTAGCAACATATGTTTAGTTATTAAATATTTTGGTTTTTTCTATGATCGAAAAAGTTAAATATTAGAGTAACATGGCTTCTAATAAGGTTTCCTTTCATGTAAGCTTTTTTATTAATAGTATAGTTAAAGAAAACTATAAAGTTCAACCCTCAAAACTATATTCTATTATGAGCTACATAAGATGACAAAACATATATATATATATATATATCATAAGGCATTCATTTAATTTTATCAAAATAATAAAAAGCTATTTAATTGTTATGAATGTTGTCTCTAATGACAAAAAAAAAACCAACTCATGGGAATCACGCAATAAGCTTAAGGACCAACATGTGATAATATACATAAGCTACAATTTATGTGAGTTTTGTGTTAGGTTCAAACAATGGATCATTGTAATGTCATATTCGTCGAATGGAATATTGGAAGTGAAAACAAATACCTATCAGGTTTAAGTACATGAATGCAACGGTACCATTATAGGTATTACTTCTACATCAGAATCAACATATTTTGGAAGACCGAAATTTAAATGTTCGTTATCTTTGATTAACCCTAAAGGCAAAGGTGAAATATGGACATTTTACCATGATTCTATTAATATTGAAGGTTGGTGTTTATGTAATAAGTAATGATGCAACTTGAAAAGAAGAAAAAGAGAGTAAGAATGGTAAGTGAAAATCATTATAGTATTTTTTTTAAAATGTTCATTCGTTATTTATTGTAGTTAACGAGGACAAATTAGATTTTAGTATATGTTAAACTACTGAGTTATTATGGAGCGTTTTAATAATTTCATAAATTATGGAAATTTAAAAAATTTCTACATTGAATCTTGCAATGAATCACATATTTTTGATCGAAAATAAGCCATACGGTCGAGTGCAGTTATAAAGATTCGAATATAAATAAATAAAGATTACGAAAATGTGCAGAAGATTTTGTAGTAAAAAAAATAATGCTCTGAAAAGGTTCATCTTTCGAAATTCACATGTATCATATATTGAAAACAGCCCAGAATTTCATGTTTGGGCTCTAAACAGCCAAAGAATACATGGGGAAAGCCAGCCAGCCCAAACATGCAGTTTAGAAATTTACACATCGGTCTCTCCCGTAAGCTCAGTATAAATCAAAGGCCAAATTTCAATGATTTGTGGGATGAAAGGCAAAAGTTCAGAAGTTTGGCCATTGGCAGTACAAAACTTGAGCAGGTTACCCAGTGCTTCAGCTCCATAAAGTCCTCGATAAAGTGTACGCAATTGAAGGGCTACATAAAGTTCCATTGGTATCAATCGTCCTTCGTCTTCAATGATAGATTTGATTCGTCTATACAACCGGGGAGACCAGACGTCCAAAAGAACATCTACATAATTACGAAATTCTAAACCGGAAGAGCGAGTAATTGCATGTCTAAGACTCAGGTTTCCTCCCTCTTCTGCAACGCGTTGCTCGAAAGTTCGAATCAAATCTCTGAGGACGATATCCTCCACGAAGGAACGAAGGAAATTTCTCAGAAAGTCCGTCTGTCCCGCCATTTTCAATGGGCTAAATAACGCGCAAGCGGGATATCTTCCTCGTATGTAGCGCAGTGTATTTATATACTTGAAAGTATTTAAAAACTCGATTTTATAGAGAGACTCTTGACCTTCTACATGCTCGAAATCTGTTCATGAGTTGAACTTGATTTTATAGAGAGATTCTTGACCTTCTACCCTAAGATACTATGAAATGGAAGTGGGCATACCATGGAGCTTAAAAAATTGATATAGAAAAAATTGAGAAACATTTTCTAAAATGAAAGAGCATTGTAGGGAGAAAAAGTGAAGAAATTTGGAATGTTGATTGACTACTACAATGATGACTAATATCCATTCCATGTATATGATCACCCAAAGACTTGCTGTGATTGGAAATGGCTATAAAGCCCCTCAAATCTTCACTATCTCACCCTTTTCCTCTCACCCTTTTACTTTGACATGTGTGACATTCATTCACAAAATTACGAATATTCTTTTTTATTCCCACCTAAACGAAATACCACCTACTGAATTCATAGGTTATCCTAAATGACCTGCTGTAAGATATTAATGAGACTCTTTGAGTATCCATAAAAAGTGAGGAAATTTGAAATGTTGACTAACTACTACAATGATGACTAATATGCTTCCCATGTATATGTTCACCCAAAGACTTGTTGGTATTGGAAATGGTTATAAAACCACTCAAATCTTCAATATCTCACCTTTTTCCTTTGATATGTGTGACATTCATTCACAAAACTACGAATATTCTTTTGTATTCCCACCTAGGTTATCCTACAATTATGACCTACTATAATATATTAGTGCAACTCTTTGAGTCTCCATCCATTCAAATATTAATAGGATACTAGGAGAGGGAACCTTTCTACCGCAAGGTATCTTATTGTCATATCTATCCTTTGGGTAACCTAAAATTATGACTCGCTATAATATATTAATGCAACTCTTTGAGTATCCATCCATTCAAACATTAATGGGATACTAGGAGAAGGAACCTTCATACCACAAGGTATCTTATTGTCATATGTATCCTTTGGGTAACCTAAAATTATGACATGCTATAAGATATTAATGCAAATCTTTGAGTATCCATCCATTCAAAGATTAACGAGATACTAGGAGAAGGAACCTTCATAGCACAAGGTATCTTATTGTCATATGTATCCTTTGGGTAACCTAAAATTATGGCATGCTATAAGATATTAATGCAACTCTTTGAGTATCCATCCATTCAAAGATTAATAAGATACTAGGTGTTAGCAACTGATTTTCGTAGCAGGGATATGGAGGTGAAATAAAGGGATAGCCCTAAAATTTCTTGATAAAAACCAGGGATTACCCTTGTTTTCCATGAGCCAGGTACTAAAGGCATAAGAAAAATGAAAAGGGGGTGTTGAATGGGCTAGGAGAAGGCAAATAATGGAGAGAAATGCACTAAAGTACGACCAAAATGGCCCAAAATGGCCTAAGTCCAAAGTGCAAACGAAATAATACAAAGGGGTAACCATCGCGCTGGCTTCCACCATATGATGCGTGCAAGGGAGAGATCAATGACCCTCGTTGATGATCACATGGATGAGGTGCACGGGGAATAGTCATAAGGGAAGTTGCGACGGTGAAGGCCGCTGGACAGGTGGCAGATGGAGGAGATGTCGGAAGGATAATAGGCGGTAAGCAGTATCGGTTCAATAAGCTTTTGATACTGCCAAAGAAAAGGGTAGATCTCTGGCCACGTGGACGGCACGAGAGGTAGAGTAATATCCTACGGCTGAGCTTAAAGGTCCCACCATGGTAAGTGCAATGTGACGAAGTAAACGGTGTAGATTAGTCTTGGAGGATCGACAATCCTTGATGATTGTTGCATCGGGAAGTTGCATGTTGGATAGAGGAAGGAGTGGTTGTGACAAGTGGGACCCATTCGACAGGTGTCGACACCAGAGCCTGTCACACGAGAGGGAGGTGGTATTGGAAACCGCTTAGGTGCATGCAACACCATTTTCATAGACACAGGGTGCCAAATGGACGATGCTGATCAGAATGTTTGGAATGATCTGACGACCAACAAATGAGGGTTGTCAAATTAGTGGTTAAAGTGGATGCTGGATCTGACGGTAAATTTGCATGCGAAAGATCAACAACTGAGATCAATAGGCGACAAACAAATAAGCTCGGAAGATAAGTGAACACAGTTTATATATATAGCTTTCGATGGGTAAAGTTGACACTTTTATTTTTCTGGGGCCGATCTGGACCAAGGGTTTCTGGTCGCAGGCTGGCCAAAGCAGGCAATGTATTTTGTTGCCAAGGAGGCCGACGAGGGGCCAGTCTCTGGCAAGTTTCAGTGGCATAGGGCATTCTGTGAGATAGGGATTTCATCCTAGTGCAACAATTCGGCTTTTGGTCGCCAAAATTAGCAGGGGTCCGAGGTTCCTACATGCGTAGCCAGGCGCGGAAGGTTCCAGTGGTCCTACATTCTGTTCGGCCCTGACCGGACCAGTCTGTTGTTCTTGTTTCTCGAAGCCCTAGATATTTGAGTATGGAGGTTCCCCCGGAGATGTCGGTCGTCGCCTGGTTTCTCCAAAGTTCGCCTGAGAGTCGATGGACCTCCTTAACCACCCGTTTTGGGCTTGGCCTCAACATTGAGGATAACTCCCCTATCCTACTGGTCATTCAAAGCAAATGCTGGTCTACTTGAAGTCGAATGTGGGACAATACCCAGCCCCAGCATGGGATTGTTTCTGACCAAAGGTATCCACCCACAGGAGACAGGTTTCTCCAGTACTAGTGACTTCAGGCCTCGACCCCATATGGGGGAGGAAAACCAAGGTGAGTAAGCGGGGGAGACATATCTCCCAACCATACGGGTGCGAAGGTGGGATTCTCAAGGAATTATAAACATGCTAAAGAAGGGCTTGAAAGTTAGTGGAGGCAGCCAGCTAGGAGAGCATCTCCGGGGATCAATTTCGGTTTATCTATCTAGTAGCCAGCTAGGGAAACTACCGTGCCACCTTTCGTCTTATACTATGAGTCAAGTGCCCTTCGGTGAAATTGTTGGTGGAGGTAAAGGGGTCGAAGCAACAGGTGATAGAGGTGTAGGCTAGAGGGAGGTCACTTGTGCGGGCTGCTAGGTGGCCTAAGTTGCTACGAGGATGATGTGACCTGCGTCTTTCGGCATATGGGGGAGAAGTGAGGTGAAGTGTTGTGACATAGACAGGGTCAGGGGGATAAGCGGCTTAAAAGCATATTTTCTTCTATCACAATGATGTTTGATGCAATGGAGTCCACCTCAGCGTCGTCATCTACTCCTCCGTCTATCTAGAGATCTTTTCCAAGCATGTTTCAGGTCAGCTCAAACTTGGGGCACCATTGCTACTTAATTGGGGGGTCCGATCAAGTTATCATGGTGATTATGGACACATGTAGCCGCTGTCATCATCACAACAGTTATGGACATCATTTTTTAGTCCATTGTGCGAGATCGGTATATAGAGGCGATGGTACACCTGGCAACTTGGGGCATCTTTCAATTGGGATTGGATCATGTTGAAAGAGAAAGAATTGCAGGTTGTTTTCATGCCTGCACAGGCGTGGTTTGAGGTGGAGGAAGAAGTTGTTCCTTCGTCTCCTATGGTGTTCGACCATGTGGGATCTAGCTCTACTAGGGAAGTTGAGGAGCCGTAAAAGCGGAAAGTGTCAAAAAGTGTTCGGTGTCAGAGAAAACAAAAAAACCCCGAAGAAGGTGGGGGCATCCAGCAAGACACGAAGATCATCCATGATCTCATGCTCCCTACTGAAGAAATGACACCTCCCCCACCAACTGGCAAAGCGCAGGAGGATATCTCTCTGAAGATAGAAGACTTCTTTGATTTGCAAGGCCAATTGAAGAATTCGGAGTAAGGTGGCGCTCTGTTCATAAAATTTTTGTTTCCTGTCTTAGTCAGTCTGTTTTGAACTAGACACGTATGTAATATTCCAAATTTGGGGCTATCAAGGTGGCAGCATAATTTTGTTTGTTTCCCAAGGACTAATTCAAGGCCAAGAGCCTATAAAAGATTTGTAATAGAATAATTAAGGGTTGGAAAATCATTCAGCTAAGGCCTGAGGGGCGAACCCAGTTTTGAGAATTTCATATTAATACAATGTGCAGTGCCTATGGTAGATTGTTTTGGAGAGATTCCCGTCCCGTGTCATTCTAACTTCTAGTCAGTTTTTTCCTTCTCCTCTATGTGCATGTGTTTCCTGTTATGCCTTTACATTATGTTTTTCATTTCATGTTTGAGATCAGTGTATAATAGTTTGGAATTCTTGGAAACGCACTCTGGCTATTATCTCAGACGTTCACAAAATATTTCTACTAAAGTTTATATTGAATTCATCTTTGTTGGACGCTCATATCAATCGACTGTTCTTATTTTCTTCTTTTAGCACCAAAAAATATATTTACGACGGTAAGCAAGTGGCTACCTAGCCTCTGTTAGAGTAGGTCACACTATGGAACTACTATCTGATTTGTGTGTAATGTCTTGACTCCATCACCCAATTGTGTTCCCTTATGATTATCCCTCCAACATTTCCTCACATTTTGTCCCGTCAGAAATATGACCTTCTGTTAATAGTTTAATTGAATATTTTAGAGTAAGCAAGGCTGGTCTATTTTTTCATTGTTGACGCCTTTGGATATTTCCAGTCTTTGAGATATTTGCAGAGAGAGCGCTCTCAGACTGTGATGGGTTAGTAGCATTAGTCCAAAGTGGTTAGTGGTTACCCTGACTTGCCCTCTCCCGCAACCCAGAGGGTACGATTTGGGTGTTAACACTAGGAAAAAGAACCTTTATACCACAAGGTATCTTATTGTCATATGTATCCTTTGGGAGGATTTGAGTCCTCTTGAATTCATTTCATGGGATAAGTCAACTCATCATGAGCCAACCACTCAAATTGTGCTTCTACTAACAATTATGGTATTGGCCATGAAAATGTTTAGGGGTTAATCTTATCCCATGGGCTAAATTTAGAGGTTTTAAATTTTAATGGGATAATTTTTTATTAAACACTTGTTAAGTATGATTAGGACACATTTTATTTATTTATTTTTAATAAATAGAAGGTCAACCCCATCAAATTTAAAAACGGGAGGCAAGATAAAAGAATTTTGCCCCTTTAAATATTGAGTTAAAACTCTATTCACCCATGAAAATTACTACATAGCTCCTATTCACCACTAATTTCCAGAAATGACAGTTCCTTGGGTCTCTTTTGCCTTCTATCGATCATGGAAATTAAAGTTGGAGTTACATTCGTCCATATTTTATGGGTTGAAGCTCATTTTGCAAGTTGCTTAATGTCCACATGAGAAAGGAATTTTATATTTACTGTCAGGTCTTATAGTGACCCATTTGCATCGAGGAGAGTTGCGAATCCCATTGCCTCAGACCAAAATTTCCACAAGAAATATGGGGATTACAAAGCTTGCGATCGATGATGCAGAAATAACGTTTTTGTGGATGTTTCGGCCATCATTTGTGGGGGCTAGGAATTCATTCATAAACACATATTTGGGCATGCAGAGGGCCATGATGTTGCTTATAACCAATGTTATTTTGTTTCTACTTCTATTTTTGTTTTCCTTTCTGGGAAGGCCATGGGTGGAGCAATATGGAATCCCACTATCTTTGGTGCTTCTTTTGCTTTGGGAGTTGTTAGGTATTTTTCTGCTTTGGGCATTGTTACGAATTTTGACATCTTTCATGTCTTCTTTATTCAATTTTATGGTTCTCAAAGGATTTTTGTAGGGTTAACATTGTATTTTGTGGTTAGTTATCCTAATGTTGAAGCATGAATGTCGCTCTTTTAGTAATGAGGAATACATTAAATATGGGCATACAGGGTTGAAAAAATGTATATGTGAAGCATGAGAGAAGGCCTGACATGCGTAACTCTATTTTTCTAGATGCCACATAGAAAGGTGTATATGATGCTATGTTATAATTGATGATACTTTGCATTTTTTGACTGAATCTTCCTAATTTTAGTATGTAGGGATGTCTTTGGATGAATTAAGATACATAAGGTGAGCTATTACTTTCTTTGTCAGATTCTCCTATACCTGCGATTCATTAAAAACATACCTATATGCATTGGTATCGCTCTCTTAAAATGATCTTTGGTAAGGTGTATTCCTAAATGAGGTGTTGGTGGGACCTCATATTAACATTTATTTTATTTGTTGTGGTGATGAAAAATTTCATTATTGTTTTCCAAGAATATTCCTAGAGTATGGTTAACTTCTATGTACTGCAATAGGTAGAGTGCAATACCAAAATACCACCAAAAGAGGGTTGTTATGCGATCGTTTATTAAGATTTATCTCCTAATTAGTATTGTAACATCTCCAACCCCTCCATTTCCATCAGAGGTGATGGGAGACCACCTGATCCATTTTTTTCTCCAATTTCATCCATTTCCACACACAACCGCAATGGCTTTCAATCCACACTGCGGGATTCGGAAGTCAGATTTCCAAAATTAACTATCTAAAGAAATGCCGCTCCCGACTTCTGCAATATGCAATGCGAAAGTCGAAAGTCGGATCCAACTTCACGACCTTAAAAGTTACACATCCAACTTCCGCGATCCACAGCCTGACACGGAACTCAGAAGTCAAAAACCTCCTATTGCTTCCCAGAGCAAATTTCCTCTCCGCAATCTACATTGAGGGATGTAGAAATGAGGAGGAATCTACAACTCCTGTAAAAATTCCCTTCTACATTCTGCAATGCCACATTGTGGAACTCGGAACTGCAGAAGTCCAAAATGCATACCTCGAAGAAAACATCCTTCTGCATTCCACAATTCTGTATTGTGGAACGCAGAACTACGGAAGTCCAAATCATCGCACCCGAAGAATTTCTCCTTCCCACTTCCGCATTCTGCAACACGCTTGCGAGTGCAGGAGGGCAGAATTCCATCCACGTGAATCCAAGGTTGATCCCAGATTCGGCAATCTGCAATCTGCATTGTGCATGCGAAAGTGTGGAACCACGCCTCCTGCAACAACAAACTTTTAGATCTTATATCTCCCGCATCCTTTAACCAAATAAGACAAGTCTGGTACCATTGGAAAGCTCTTGGAGAGATCTATGTAGATACTTGATATTCCTCCACACCTAAATACTTTGTTCATACCCCCATTACAATCCAAATATAGCCTTAAACTCCATCTTTACCTCTTTAATCATTATATAGAAGCTATGCTCCATTCTTCCATGCGTCTCCCCCTTCATCTGATCCTCAAGGTGCCCTTCTTTCCAAGTCCTGGCTGGAGTGTCCTGCACATTTACAAGACTTAGCCCTAATTCATCAAGGAACATTCTAAGGACATTAACCAATGGAAATACAAATGTGCAACAGTAGAATAGGTCATTCACATAGGCAGATTCATACATCCAGTAATACAGAGGAATGAAACCTTATACACACTCATAAAATGTCATGACATCAATCAATTTCTTTTAGGTGGACTGATGATATAACATGTAGGGACTTAGCCCTATTGCTTAAGCCTAAATCCATATGAGTTCTATCATCATATAAAGATGCAAAGGTGTAGATATTAGGCAATGGCATGCACTATAGAATGAAACATAATGTAAAAGAATACAATCCTATTCATCATTGGGCCATTCACATAAGTAAATAGGTGCATGCATGTACTTAACAACCCTAGCTGAAAGCAACATCATCAACACACAACGTGTCAAGCATTCATCAATCAATAACATACACTACAGAGTGTAACCTATTACATGGTAAATCAACCTTTTCTCCCATCTAGGTCCAAAACATACATTTAGACATAAATAAACATATATGCACAGGAGTAGAATAGACATCATTCAAGGCATAAGGGACACTTATGTTTTTCATTTAACTACCAAACAAACTAGCTATGGACTGCAACGTTCCAACCCAACCATAGCTATCTTCTCAACCTGTATTATTTATGTTCCCAGATACCACCCCTATGTTGGGGCTATGCATCCAATAAGGAGTATCACTCAGGCTAACTCATAGACTTGGTTCACAGTCCGAAAAGGCATCCAACACACAGTTCATTTGTCAAGTAAATCGGGAAACAGGGGGAGGTTTTTCTAGGTCAATAATCTCAGCACATAGATATGGGCATATCCCATTGATCTCAGACAATTCACACACCCCCATCACCTCCACTCTCAGCTTAAGTAAGGTCCCCTTCACTGGTAAAAAATCCCTAGGGCACCCGTTCCCTTAGCACTAACCAGGGTAAGTGTGGCGGGTCTTGACTGCTAATCAAGGAAATTGAGCTCTCCCTAGCTCAAGAGTTGTAAGGAGGAAGCCTATATATAGATAAGAATTGTAAGTGTTAATATATATATATATATATATATATATATATATATATATATATATATATATATATATATATATATATATATATATATATATAGGGAGGGAGATATACAACTTGCTAGAGAATAATGCGAAGCTCTAATGTTGGTTGTATGATTTTCGGGTATGTTTTGATGTCGAGAGTCATTGCAGAGATGTAGTTTTTGCAGAAACATTGTATCTAGGTTGACAATGATAATATGATGGAGCTATTTTGGTACAATATCTGTGTTCAATCTGTTCAGTTGTGGTAATGTGATGTTTCACTATACGAATAATGTCATGCTTCTTTGATGCAATGCTTGTTTTACAATTAATGTCATTGAAATGATGAATGTCTTGGTTGAATAGTGCTTTAAATACCATGTTCAATGCTTAGAAATCTCTGTCTCGGTTATGCAATAATCTTAAGTATTACAACTGCAACGATCCTCCTTCATTCGGCGGAAACATAGTTCCGTCTACCCTTCTTGGATGCCTCGGGTGAGACCTCATCTACTCTACAGGTGTTGCTAGGCGGGATAAAACCTGTCCGGGCCGATGGCTAGGGAGACTGCGGTATGCATCGAGAATGAGTGGAACCCCTATTGACTGGGTTTGAGCAACAAATGGTTCTGTTGCTGGGACCGTGTTCGAAGTGAAAGGGGGAAATGTTGTGGCACCCGACGAAACCGGAGATCCAAGAATGGTTTGATAAGAAGTTGCAGAAATTCACTAAAGAGGGAAGACAGAACACTCGATTGATAGTAGGATAGTGGCTAGATAGATACATTCACGATGGACCGCATGAATGGTTCTTCTGTGAGTTCCCGGTTCTATTGTTCGAATGGTTGGCAAAGCTGAAATTCCAGAAGAGGAACTTCCAAGGTGGTGAACCAACGACCTGGACCCCCGAATTGATTCAGGAACTGCAGGAAGTTGATAATAAAGCATTGCGAGCTGTTGAAGTGTGGTTCGATAGCATCCTAGAGGACTATATCACAGAGTTCACGATTGATACTCAGAAGTATTATAGTGAAGATGAAAGATATTTTTCTGTGAACCTTGGGGCAGGTTTTTACTGTCGCTTCAACGGTCAATCAAGATGCTTATTTGCGAAAAGGGTATATTGAAGATGCATCTTGATCAGTAGACAGCCTGGTGGGCATAGGCCGTGGGTACCATGACAGTTGGGGGGTGGCTCATGGAATGTTAAGGGGTAGATGGGTATAGGTCATGATGAGACTATGAGTGAAGCCGAGGAAGAGAGTGGTCTTACGAGGGGAGGAGCGAGGTTCCGACAGGAAAAGAGGCAGAGGAAGGGAGAAGATCCTATTGCAGTAGAACCGCAAGACGGTGAAGGAATACCACACAGGACGAAGTGACCTCACAGTCCTGACAAGAATGGCCAAGCTACGCCTAGGATAGAGGCAGGACCAAACCCTACCATGAATGTACCTACACCTCCGCTCACTATCTATCAGATAGCAAGAAATACCACTTCGACACCGCCAAGTTCGTCAATCCCATAGAAGTTAATTGGTAGTAGTACAACAAAAGGAGGAAGGAATCCTAGAATGGCGGGTGATGATGCTAAGTTACCGTTGTTCCATGGGAGTGCGATAGACAACCCTGAACAATATTGGTTTTTGTGTGAAGCGGTCTGGACCATCAAACAGATCACCGATGATGCTGCTAAAAAAGGACAGTTAGCGACAACCCTGCGAGGTCGTGCATTAGATTGGTTTATGATGTTCGTTCTAGTCCCTATAGGAGCCCAATAGAAGTCACTGGATGAGATTCAGGATGGGCTGATTGCCGAATTTAGAAGGCCCAAGTCCAAGGTTCAATATATTATAGAATTGAAAGAAATTAAGTAGTATCCCAATGAAACGGTATGGGATTTCAACCAACGATTCAAGACGTTGATGGAAAAGGTTAGTTTCGATATGAGTGTCGTCCAACATAAAGAATCGTTCATCGCGGTGCTACTACCTCACATTCGGCTACCACTGATGCAACAAAACATCTCGATGCCTAGTGAATCTCTGGAGATCTCAATGCGATTGGAGGCATCGCCGATTGGAGAAAATGCTGTCGGGGTGTCGCAGATACAAACACAGCTCGCTAACTTAACTATACAGCTGCAAGATTTGAAAAAAGGGCAAGGAGCAGTGCCACGATGGCTAGTGTACACGATGTTGACGAGAAGGGCATACAAAGGATAATTGCCCAGACTTCTGCAATTATTTGGTTTCAGGAGCGCCAAATCCATTGAATGGTGGTAGCATGCCATGGTGTTGCTTCTGCCAGGTGTATGGGCACAGTCATGACAATCTCCCATAAATGAAAAAAATGGTCACCACCCCCAGGAATCTCTATTGTACATTCTACAAATCGGTGGGTCACGACGACAAGGATTTCCGTGCATATGGGTTGCTACAAGAAAGAATGTGTGATGTGTTTATGTCAAGGATGACCAGCGTGTCATATAACATCTGCAACCGCAGGTAGCCCAACCACTACCTCAACCATAGATGCAGTTTGTACCACAGCAGCAGCAACCGCCGCAGTTCCTGGCGCAATATGCTTCGATGTAGATGGATCCACAAAAGCCACAGTATGTACAACAACTGCAGTATGCACCACAAGGACAAGGAATGCAACCAGCACCAGTGCAACAACAGTTTAATCAACCATAGTACCAACAACAAGGAGGATTCCAGGGAGGATACCGAGGTGGCCGTGGCGGTGGATTTGGTTGTGGAGGAGGACGAGGTGGTCGTGGACATGTTCAATGCTATCACTGTGCGGTATGGGGACACTACCAGCGAGACTGTCCGCTACTGCAGAACCAGTGTATGTTTTTCTTTGTTAACAATCACACGGTTGAGAATTGTCCACAGTTGATTGCGCGATGGCAAGCAGGAAATATTCCCTAGTTGTAGAACAAGCCCTAGGCTGCCCAGAACCCAGTGCAGCAACCAGTACAGAACCAGAATATGCGGCCAAGCCAGAATCAGAATGTGAACCCACCTGGGAATCCGATGTTGAACTAGACCTAGGGTGAAAACATCGCGACAATTTCTACAGAACCAAGACCGTAGGATGCTTCTGTTGTTGTGGTCACTCGCAGAGGAAAGACAACTGGAGCAGACAACACCATGATCAGGTTAGCCGGACAAAAGAAGGTAGCATTTGACATTGATGAGGAGCGGGAGATGTTTCTTCAAACATGACGTGCACTAGAAAACGACTGATTTAAAGTTGTTATGTACGACATGCCTTCTACTTTTGATGTCACTTCGGAGACCGGCCCATCACAATGGTCTGGCACGCTTCGAGCATTTTTGGAACATTGTTTGTCCTTGGCCAGAGATCCCGATGCTCTTGCTACGATTGAAGCCTTGTTGCGACAACCAGCCAAGGATCGACAAGAGCTCGTGGTTAATTCCATGCAACGATGGAAGACGGGTAAGGAGATGTGGATGAATATTCAAATTGGTGACTACGATGTTGATTCAGTTATTCTGGACCTTGGTTCAGATGTCAAGATCTTGACCAAGAAGGCTTGGCAGAAGATGGGGATTCCCTCATTGAGCTGGTCTCCTGTACAGCTCCGGTTAGCTAATCACGCAAAAGTAACACCAATTGGGAGAGTTCCACGAATGGTGGTGGACATTGAGGGAATGAAAACATATGTCGACTTTGATAAAATAGAAGTAGTCGAGGAAGGAAGCTCTTATCCAGCATTACTGGGGATTGGATGGGTTAATGATAGTGGAGCTGTAATCAACTTTAAGCGACAAATGATGACTTCTAAAAATCGCGATCTCAGAGTTATCACCCCATTGGATCCGGCTGAAGGATGCTACTACATAGAGCCAGTGAAGGTCGATGATCCTAGTGGATGGGACCATGCATTCAATATTTCTGAAGATTATATCCATCTGATTGCCAATGGCTAGCAGGCATGGCGCAACGATAGCTCTGTGTCCTCCGACTCTGATAATGCGCTAGAATATTGGTAGAACCGCTTGCACGAGGTATCGCTTCGTAAGTGCGGGTTGGTTACACAGTCAATATGCCATATCGCAACTGAAACGGTTACACTCCCAACATATGATGGGCTGCCTGGCATCTCTGACTTTATGACGGAGTTTGAAGAAAGAGTTTATGAACCTCAGTGATTGCTGGTGTTGAACAAAGCATTGAAGGCTACTCCAGCACACTGGTGGGCCACACACAAGGCATCAATTGATGGATGGTCGAAATGCAGAAGATTGATGATGGTATGCTTTGGCAATACCGAGATCTACCACACTAGGAAGTATGATGGTCGGGACGACCCTAGTGGTTATTTGATGGAGTGTCAGCGGTTATAGTTATCGTGACCAAAAGATGAGTGGGTACATGCTTTTATCCATACTTTGGATGAGATGCCACGCTCATGGTATACTGCAGCTGAGTTGCGAGGGGAAATTTCTACTTGGTTAGAGCTCACCGTGTGTTTTACCCATACATTCAGTTTTGTGGATGACGATCCCGAAGTCAATAATGCTTTATAGCTCATCCGCGATGTCATTCTCCAGGTTGTCCCGGTGGCCTATCCTGCGGATCCACATGCGCATTGCCAGATGCAGTCTCACATGGAATGCTTCAATATTAGTGGTGGGCCAGAAGATGGTGATGCTCCACAGAATGTGAATATCCTGGAATCCAAAGGAAGTCGTGCTATGGTACCACCTGATGTGCCAAGCAATCCTCTCGATCAACCGCTGAAGCTCCACAAGAGTAACATTGGGACAGAGGACACTCTGAAGTTCGCAAAGGTCAAGGATTACTGGGATGATGAGCTGATAAGCAAGGTCACTGATATGCCACACGAGTTTCAGGATGTATTCCCAAAAAAAAAATTTGACATGAAGGGGATTTTGGGTGATTTAGGGGAGATGAAGATTCCATTAAAACCAGATGCTAAGCTGGTCCAGCAGCGACCCGATCGGCTAAATATGTGACACAAGGAGACGGTCAAGGAAAAACTTGATCGCATGCTGGACGCTGGTATTATTGAACCGGTCGAGGAGACGGAATGGATCAGTTCTAGGGTGGTGTAGCATAAGAAGACTGGGGAGGTGCGCATCTGTGTGGATTTACGAAAGTTGAACGATGCCTATTTGCATGACCCCTTTCCGACCCCATTTACTGATGAAGTGCTCGAAGGAGTGGGCGGCCAGGAGATGTACTCATTCACAGATGGGTTCTCTGGCTACCATTAGATCTGCATTTCCAAAAAAGATCGCCATAAGACAACTTTTGTTACCGAATGGGGGTGCTTTGAGTACACCATGATGTCGTTTGGCTTGAAGAATGCACCTACGATATTTTCACGGGTTGTCATTGCCGCATTCAAAGATTCATTCAGAAGTTCTTACAGGTATACATGGATTATTGGATGGTCTATGGGTTGGTTCACGATCATCTGACGAGTCTGCGGTTGATGCTAGAGCGATGCCGACAGCACCAGATATCGCTGAATTTGAAGAAATGCATCTTTTTTGCATCGTTTGGCATACTGTTGGGTCATATTATGTGTAAGCAAGGATTGTTGGTTGACCCAACAAAGATCGCACTTATTCTGAGTTTGACACCACCAACTATTGTTAAGTAGTTACGGGCGATGCTAGGAAACACAGGGTATTATCACAAGTTTATCAGGGTTCATGCTGCGATTACTGCCCCTATGGAAAATTTGTTGAAGAACGATACGTCGTTTCAGTGGAGCCCGGAATGTCAGGATAGCTTTGAAACACTGAAGGCAAAGATGGTGTTGGCACCGATATTGGTATTTTCGGACTAGAGTAAGGACTTCCACATCCATGTTGATGCCTCATCGATTGCGTTGGGTGTCGTATTGGCTCAATCGGGAGAAGGGGATCTCGATCACCCCATTGCTTTTGCTAGCCAGACGTTGTCATCTACAGAAAGAAACTACACTACTACGGAGAGGGAAGGTCTGGCAATGGTTTACGCTTTGCAAAATTTTCGCCATTACTTACTGGGAGGCCATTTCAAGATGTTCACAGATCATTCTGCATTAAAATACCTGGTCAATAAGCCTGTGTTGTGGGGGAATATATGCCACTAGCTACTTCTTTTTCAAGAATTTGATTTTGAAATTATTGTGAAGTCTGGCCGGTTGAATGCCAGTCCTGATCATCTCTCGCGGATCGATACAGGAGAAGAGCCGACCAACATTGACAATGGGTTACCGAATGTCCAACTGTTTCACGTTGAGGTTGCAGATCGCTACTTTACAGAAATCATTCAGTTTCTGACAACGGGTACTGCACCCGACGAGTTCACAACTAGTATGAAGAAGCAGTTGGTAGTCAAGGCAGCGGATTTCCAGCTAAATGCAGGAGAGTTATACAAAATGAGTGCCGATGAGGTATTGCAGAGATGTGTCTTACCACATGAGCAAGCGCAGATATTCACAGAAGCGGATGGAGGAGTAGTCGGAGGACACTATGGTGGTTGGGCGACTGCTAGGAAAGTGATGCATGCCAGACTGTGGTGGGCCACACTGCATAATGATGCGATAGACTATGCGCAGTCTTGTGGTGTCTGTCAGCGAACCGACAAACCATCCCGACAAGATGAGATGCCACTCATTCCTCAGTTGAGATTACAACCATTCGACAAATGGGTGGTGGATTTTGTAGGACCAATCAATCCACTAGGGAAGTGCACGGGTGCGTGTTACATTATCACCGTGATAGAGTATTTGAATCGATGGGTAGAGGCAACACCAGTAAGTGATTGTTCCGCAGCAACGGTGGCGTGATTTTTGTTTCATAACATCATCACTCGTTTCGGCTGCCCCAAGATACTGCTGAGTGACCAGGGTAGCCACTTTCTCAATCGCACCATCAGCGCATTGATGGAGTAATTGCATATCCAGCACAAAAAGAGCACACCATATCATCAGCAAGGAAATGGCATGATGGAAGCCTTCAACAAGGTATTGGAGCATGCACTGACAAAGGTGTGCAATACGAACTGTGACGACTGGGATCTGAAAATCCCAGTGGTGTTGTGGGCCTATCGCACCACATGTAAACGATTGACAGGGTAAACACCATTCAGGTTAGTACGAGGAAATTTACCTTGGGGTTTTGATGTGTTTGCACCCAAGAGATTTAATGAGGGGATATGCTATGTTGTTGATCATGTTGTGAGTCTTCCAAACTCTTATTGAGTTCAGGAGGTTGATACTGAGTGGAGAAGGCATTTTATTTTAGTAGGTTGATACCGAGTGGAGAAGGTATTTTTGAGTGCCTTGCTTCTACACAGATTCCACCCACTTATTGGTTCAGTAAACAGGCTTCCTTGGGTGTTTTGTTCACCCTATTTACAACTACAAGTTCTATATATTTTTCTAGTAATATTATCTTTCTGAAATTTTCTAGGTTAACTAATTGTATACAAAGTTATCTATCTTGTCCATAGCTGTTAAAATGTATTGATCTTGTTACGATGTTTATTTTTCTGAAAATATGCTATGTTATGAGTTGACTGTCATGTTCCTGCTGGAAGTATGCAGATGTTATTTCATGTTTGTATGCAAGTCTCTAAGATTGTTGATATACAAAATAGCATTATGTATGCAAGTCTTCATGATTGCTGGGAATACATAAGAGTTATGAATTTAAGTCTCCATGATTGCAGGAAATACATAAGAGTTTTGTATGCAAGTCTCCATGATTGTTGAAATACAAAGAGGTTTGGTGATCACAAAGTTCGGTTGAAAGAATTGTTTGATGATATGAGCTAATGATAATAATTGTCTTGTAGCCAGACTCTCACATGTATTTATGTGTGAATGTTATGAATGCTGGAATTAGCAAAATATTTCTCAAGGAAGAGGAAGAATGATGAATATTTACTGTTTTGGGATTTTGTATACTTATGACATAGTAAAGAATATTGGGAGATCTTGTACAATCTGTGTTATGTGCAGGATACAAGTGATAAAAGCTTGCGGAAATTCACAAGGATATAAAGATGACCAAAGCATAAGAACAAAAGTAAATGAAGGACGGTGAATGGATGCAAAAGAAACAAACTGTTGAACACCGAGGACGGTGTTACTCTTAAGGGGTGGAGTGTGTAACATCCCTCAAATTTGATCCCTATTGTTATTACTCTTGTAAATGTTATTGTACTTGTTTGCTGGTGAGGAGCTCAAGGCCAAGGCCCCACCAGTAAACCTTGTAAGTTAAGTAATTTATGTTCCAGTTGTATTTGGGAGTACCTGAGTTAGGAGACAGAGTCCTTTTATGACTCACCATAGAGGGCATGAATCCTCTAAGGGGTGGAGGTGGAATGGCTTGGAAGCCATGGTTTGACGACAGATGTTGTCAGAGTACCACAAGCACTTGAGTGAACATTTAAGTTCACTGAAGGTTACTACTATTTTTTTTTGTTATTAGGGAATCCTAGAGAGGGTTACCAAAGTTAACCCTAACCGCCGAGGGGCACTCAGCATCTCATAAGACATAAACCTCAACACTAAGTTAAACTTTGCTAAAAGTTGTTAAGTAAAACTAAGAAAATCCCTTGGATGTCCTTGACGTCTTAGCCCCGACAACGGGTGTCAAAGGTTTCCTTCATTAAAACCACTATCTCGTATTTAGTATAAGCTAGACTATTTTATCAAACATGAGATTTAGTGATTATTATTGTCTTGGTTAAACCCCAAGGCATAGATTTAGTACGTTATAAGATAGAGAAATATATATATATATTTATATATTTCTGCTATCACTTTGATAAAACTTTATCACCTTGATGTATATCGTTAATTATTAGTTATCATATTATTTGGTAATGATATACCTTAATACATTGTAATGACAATAGAAACAATGCAATCATGTCTATATAAACTTATGTGAAGATTTGGGTTATACCCAAAATATAAATCTTTATGAGATTATAGATATATCAATAGTCAAATTTATATTGAGATAGGTTAAGGAGGAATTAACCTTTTTACATTTAAAGTTTTCCTTCTTAAAAGACTATAAAGGTATTACAATATATTATGCAACATATGAGAATATAGCCATAAATATGTATATAGGCGGACTATGCTTACAAAAATAAGGTCATCGTTTACTAAATGTATTATTGTCGGTATTTGTGTACATCAATAACATTGTAAAGCCTAGAATAATTGTGGTTCCATGTGACCTTAAGTTTGGATACAAATTTAGATGGTATGCCATATACAGTTTTAACTTGCCTCCTAGTGGAATGACCAGCCAGTTGTGTAATTTGCCATTTAAAATGCCTCTGGTTTAAATCGAAGATGCCATCTGTCACTAGTTAGAGAGCTAGTTTTATTACCCTGTAATTGATAAGGGGAGTGGGTAGGGGATCTCGAGGCAGACATTATATCAGTCGACCTCGGAGTTTGTGAGACACGATCTCGTTCCATCCCGAGTAGTTACATGACAGGATTGGAAACGCCGAATAGAAGGATCGTGGTCTTCTTAGTGGATAGTAGCCTTAAATTCTAAGGGCGCCATCTGTCTATTATGAAACTGCCAATTGCCGCCGGTTTGAATATATAATTTTTTGACGATCTGCATTGGGGCATCAGAAAAAGAGGAAGCCTGTGTCAACAGCAGAGGTGCGTTATGGAAAACCACCTCTGCATAAACAAGGGAATAGAGTGGAATTCTATGGATAGCTCGATATTGAGAGGTATGCACACCACACCATCGCGGATGACATCAGGTAATAGGTATGTGGGTCTCTCTAGTTGTGCGCATCAGCCCTTTTTAAACTTCGACCTATGTATTATTTTTATTAATCTTCGATTTTGTTACACGATGCATGGGATAAGCCGTATCTTGCATCTAGTATATAGAAATATTCGATTTCTGCCATAGCACAAGTAGTAGACAGATCTTTCTATAGTAGTTCATTTTCTAATTCCTGTTTTTTGTGAGGCAACGTTTATCCATGCGTTCAAACCCTGCCAAAGCTATCCTTCTTTTGGAGTTCTCGCATCAAACCCTGCCAAAGCTATCCTTATTATGTTATTACTGAACCGTGGATAGAAGTCGGTCTAGGAACCGTGAAACTCTGTATTAATCATTCTATTTTTATGTTGCATACAACCTATTTCAGACGCATTGTTAATGGATGCGCTTTTTCTGCATATGATGTTTCATGCGATCATTGACGGAGTTAATATTTAAAATTTTGAGTAATCTCTGCAACTTGAACCCAGAATAATTGATAACGATATCTATGATATGTTTTAGAAAACAATTCTTGCAACAGAGATAGAGAACGATCCCTGCCATAGAGTTAGAGGTGGAGGGAAGCCATATCGCACAACCTTAACCTTCTAATCAGTTTTTATTTTATTACTTATTCTGTGATGAAGATTTAAAAAAAAAAATTATATCGCACTGTATTTAGGTGGTTTCCGATTTTCTTCTTCGTAAAAGATATATATATATATATATATAAAACTAGGTATAGACAGCGTGAGGCTCGAATTCGAGGGAAGTCTCGGTTATTTTACCTTTATCATAATTATTATTTCTTTGCTATAGACTGAGCGCTATTCCTCTGGTATTAACCTCTCGCGTTCTTAATCAACCGTACTTTTAAATAGAGTGATAAAAACGTACAGGGATTTACACTTAGCAGAGTTTTTCTATGCTTGTTGATGTTTGCAAACTCTTGCAAATTCGCGTTTTTGACGAGAAATCTCCATCCCATAGATATGAGCTTGACAAGTTTACCCCTGCTCTTCCTTTTCTCGGCAAAAATAAGGTTTAGTGTCCAGATCTCTGTGTATTACATAGATAGAATCAAATAGCGTAGAGGCCAGTATTGGAGAATGTAGATCCCGGAAAGAATAGGGTAACGCCCAAATTTGTGACCGTGGCCTCATACTGTTTAGATTTTTCCTACATCGTTTAAAGGAGAGTTAATAATCAGGTCTTTAGCTGGGTTTTGTACAACGTCCCCATTCTACAGTTTTAGTCGAACGCATTCAAAAGGACCGTGATTTCCATTTTGGATTGAAGCTTTAACATAGATCATATTCTGCCTCTTAATCGAGAGAATGGCATGGCGCCAGGTTGGGCGAGATCTCAATGTTTTTACACATATAGAGTAATTACATTTATTATGTTGTTTTATGTTAAATCAAATAGGGAGACATGGGCAACTACTTGAAGTAATCGACCTCATGTCCAACATTATGTTAATATCTTTTTACGTATTTAAATCAGCCGATCTTCTAAAATGAAGGTGCACCTTCATCATTCCTCTTTTCATAGAAATAAGGGCTTCTCCCTTCTTATTATCTCTCATCTACTTTTGCATCGTATTTACCCTAGCAGGGAGAAAAGGAAATGATAGTCTAAATTTATCTATGTATATATTCTTGTTGTAAATTATTCTATAGGTATTAGTGCTTCATATATCATATAGGAGGAAGAGAGAACATTTTCGTCAATGAATAGATTTGGGATATCATATATTTTAGTATTGTAAAACATGATCTAGCTTGTGTATATATAAGTGTGTGTGTTTTACTAGGTGGTATAGAGTGAAGAATATTTTCTTCTTATAGAACTTTCCATACACTAGATTTTGTCCAATATTTAAGAATTGAATGTATGAGTTAAACATCCATTGGTTAACATTTATGTGATAAGAATGATTGTGAGTTGAGGACTCCTAAGATCATTTGGTGGGAGTTCCTTCATTTTGTGGGAGTTTCTTGGGAATACCTCTATAAGAGGGAATTGAAGATGTAGCAAGAAAGTATAGCAACAACTAAAGTTGCAGTTGTAAACACTATGTTTTAGAATAAATAAATAAATGCAGACACCTTGTGGATGTAGCCCGAGTTTGGGTGAACCACGTTAAATGGGCTCTCTTTTTATGTGTACTTATGTGTCATTTACATGGTCTCTTTGTGTAAGAAATCATCTCTCATTTATTATGATTATGATAACGTTTCTTAATTCTGTTTGAGTGTATGTTGTATTAAAAGATTCTAGCACATACGATTATATCCACCGCTGTCAATAGTTTAATAATTATAGAAATGCTTATGTATGTTCCATATCTCTCACGGATAATTAACCAATGTTATCTTAGTAAAAGATTTAGTGTGTTTATTATATTATACTACATTGTTGATGATGAAAAGTTTAAATTTTTGTCAATTTTTACTAGTTAGAAATTTGGGTATGTGAGAATTCCAAACAAGTGGTAGGAACCACACTCATATATTCAAGACATTCAGCAGGAACTAGAAGAAGAAGGTGAACTACGACCAAGGGTAGGCACAAAAGTACGGGAATGTGTAGCAAATATAGGAGAAACAAAAGCTGAAGACAAATTCAAGGTAGCATGAGGTTCAAAAGATTGAGTAGGAGAGACTTCACCGAATTTAACATGTTTCCTAATGATAACACCTTGGGTATATGGGTCACGTGTGGATCACACAACCTATATGATTTAGAATCCTCACAATAACCAATGAAAATACATTTATGAGATTTGGGTTCTAACTTTTTTTCATTTTTCATCTGGAATATGTTCCCAACATTGGCATCCAAATATATTAAGGTTATTAATATTATGTTTTCTTCCATTCCATTTTTCTTCGATAGTAACCTACAAAGATTCTTTAGTAGGGAATCGATTCAAGATTTAGTTAGCAGAGCTTCAACTAAAAAATTCTTGTGTAAGCCTTTGGACAAAAGCATACATCTAGGCATTTCAACCAAAGTTTTATTATTTCTTTTAGCTACACTATTTTGTTGAGGTTTATAAGGAGAAATATTTTGATGTTTAATACCATGCTTAGCTAAATATGTATTAAAATCCTTATTAGTGAATCCCCCCCCATTATCAATTATTAAATTCTTAATACTTTTACTAGATTATTTTTCAACAACTGATTTAAAATATTGAAATATACGAAAGGTTTCACTTTTATTCTTCAAAACATAAACCCAATATTTATGACTAAATTCACCACTGAAAAGTAAGAAAATAGAATGCTTGAGGCAAAGTTGTTTCAAGAGGACAACAAATATAAATATGAATAAGTTGTAATGGTTCTTTAGAATGCCAATCTTTACCCTTAACAAATATTTCCTTATGATTTTTACCAATAACACAATCTTCACAAACACCTTTAGTAGAAGAAATTGAATGTAAGCCATGTACCATTTTATACATCATTTTCATTCGACCATAATTCAAGTGACATAGGATTTCATGCCATAATTAACGTTGTTCATCAATGTGAGAAACATGAGAATAAAAATGATGATTTTTCTTGAATTAAAACTAGTAAACTTGGATAATCTAGAATTATGATCAATACGACCACAAGAAACAATTTTGAAGTTATGTTTGATATCTTTTAAGATATATTAATTAGGCCAACCTTTCAAATTTATAACCTTTCCGAAATGCATGATAAATAGAAAGCATGTTTATGGGAATTTCTTAAACATGAAACACATCTTTCAAAGTACCATTATGAACATTAACATTACCATATCTTCAAACAGCAAGACGATTACCATTATGTATACATACTTCCTATGTTATGTTCCTTTTTAGTGTCATAAGAATTAAATAAAGAAGATGTACCAGAGATATGGTTAGATGAGCCATAATCCATTATTCATTCCACATTAGAATAATATGTACTAGGTTGAATAGAATAGGCACAAACTGCTACCTACTATTCTTTGAAAGACTTCTTCTTTGCTTTTGCAGCTTCACATCTTCATTTAAAGCAAATGTTTTTTGGGTGGTTGGTTTTTCCACAATACTGATAAGGGTTATACAGTTTTTTTATTAGACATCATGTTTATTAATAATAACCATAATTTTAATATTAGACACCTTGTTTTAATCATTTTTATTGGACACCATGTTTAGACACATCGTTAGAATTTTACAGTAGAATTCTTTTGTTTTTTCTAGACACCATGTTTTAATATTTTTTATTAAAGCACCATGTTGTATAATAAAAATGATTAAATCTTTCTCTTTATTAGAGGCTGGTAAATATTTTTTATTAAAAACTTCTAGTAGGATTCTTTTTACTCTGTGCCATTAGAGCATTACTATTAGAAAATTGACCAAAATAAATTTATCTAACTTACTCATTTATCAAACCTTTACAAAAATATTTAAAAGATGGTTTTGATATAAGTTCCCTTAGACATTTTAATAGCTCTATTCCTAGTTTACCTATATTCCTAGTTTGGACGAACATATCAAAACATGAAGGTAGCTTTTCTTCTACAAAAATATTAAAAGCATTATAATTTTTCTTCTAATATTTACCACAATTATTTGACTTTTCATTATAGGTTTTAATTTCAACAAGAAATGACTTTATTCTATCAAAATATTTAGGGTCTAACTCATGGATTTTCTTTCCAAGATAGTAAGTAGAAACATCATCATTGTTTTCAAATAAATGTTCTAGCATTTTCCATATCTTAATGGGAACATACTCAACCTCAATATGTACCTATAGACTATCCAAAATTAATTTTCCAATGAGTCCTCTTTCTTGATCGCATCGATATTCCAACATAGCTAATTTTTTGCATCAGTTGGTTTCATTTGATCACCTTAAACTAATTTCTAGCGATTGTCAAATTTTGAGAACATAATCCACATTTCTCTTCCATGTGAGACAATTAGACTTAGTTAATTCATACATAGAAACTACTCTGAAGCTATACTATGACAAAAGAGTGAAACCTTGATGCAGAATATTCCCTTGCTAGAAAAAGCTAAGATCTAGAACAAAAGTGACAAGAAAACACAAATTACTCACCAAATATGAGTCCTAACAACAACTAATTAATGGATTTTAAAACATATAGTAGAAACAAAGAACAAAGAATCTAATTCAGTGAATTTTTTTTCAAAAGGGATGCACATGCACTTTTTGTACAAAACAACTATGGCTAAAGCATGATTTTGCTTAAGGAATGGCACAAACATGTGCTTCCTCAAACTGAAATGTGTGTTTATTCCTTAACCTTACCAAAGCCTATCAAACATTGAAAATTGTGAACAAGTCCCCATCCTATATGGAAACGTGTGATAAAACTCAACAAAAGACGAACCGAAAACAGATCTTTAGCAAAAACACTAGATCGTAAGTAGAATGTTAGGATACAATTGATTTCAAATCAGATCTACAAGAATAACTTGATAAAGTTCCGCAAAATAAATGGTGAGGGTTAGGGATTGGGAAAAAAATCTCAAACATGTAGAAAATTCCCACTTATAGATAATAACCATTAGGGTTTGGTAGATCAGATGGAAAATATACCAAATTTACAAGCTTTGAAAGAAATTTTGAGGAATTGTGGTTTGTAAAAATTGTTTATCAAAATTTACCTAAGAATGTAGAGCATAGAAACTAGCTCTAATACCATGTTAGAATGTTGAGAATATGCATGAACCTACAACAATATGTTTGCTGACATGCAAAGCAAGACTCTACTAGTCTATCCTTTTATCCATACAAGCAACAATAATCATGTAAGAAATAAGAGACAAGAGAAAAGAACGATACATCATATCTATCTGGTAAAACTTCAATCGGGGAAACATCCATGGGAAATTATTGTCTTCTTTGATCTTCAAAAATATCTAATATTATACTTGAGATCCACTGCACATATTCTTCACAACTTTAAAAAAAATTAAGAATATAATTCTCAACACTAGCTCGAATTCCCTCCTCCACCTCTATTATATAAGAAGAGGTTTGGAAGAATTATATCCCAAAATAAATCTGGAATACGTAATTTTCCATCTCTTTAGATAATGAATGGTAATAGGAGAATATTTCTCCATGATGCATGTGTGATAACTCTTTTTACATAAGATTAGAGTTGTTTATTTCCTCCAATTCTAGATAATACATCTTACAACATCGTACTAGACACTGTAACATATATGTAATATATGCACACCACAATTGAGATCCACTCCACATATGCTTCACAACATTACAATAAGAATAAAATATAATTTTCAACACATGTTCAAAGGCTCTTCTTCACCTCTTTTATAAACCAAGATGCATGGAATAATTACATCAAAAAATACATGTGGGGTAAATGATTTTCCACCTCTTAATATAATGAATGGTAATAGGAAAATATTTTTCCATGGTTCATGTGGGATAACTCATTTTGCATAATGTTAAGAGTTATTTATGCCTTCCAATGCTAGATAGGACATCTTATAATATCATACTAGACATCATTACACATGTAATATTAAAACTACGCATTCCAACAATACCATAAAACATACTTAATACAAAGTATACAAGATTACGCTAAATATGGATTTGATTTAATGTGCTGAAAATTATAACTTAGTTATGATAGTCATTAAGATTTGTTTGGATTTTCAAAAGTTGTCGATAGGGTATTTAAAACCTTCGCTACGTGAGGCACTGCATTCCCAAACTGAAACTTATAGCACTTTACATTAATATGACATTAAATAGAAAAAGAAAAATGGGGCCTTTCATATGCTTTACTCTATGTGTCTGGTTACGGGAAGAAGAAGATAGACCTATACGATCTTTAGCTATAATAAGGATAACCTGAAAGACCTAAAATTCTACCTACCTGGGAGGTGACTGTTGTTTCTTCCTGTGGCCTATCGGGGGGGCCTTGTTGTTGCCTGGAATCCTAATTTATTTGCTCTTAAGTCTTTTTCAACACCATGGGGTATTTTGTTAAAAGGATGGTTCTGTAGAAGCAAACATACTATTTCCATTTTAAATTGCTATGCTCCCTATAGGGAGAGACAAAGATTATGGTTATCTTTGCAGGATTCTAGTATTCTGAGCCTAAATGACTTGATAATTGTAGGGGACTTGAATTTAACTTGTCATGTTTCTGAAATCTTGGGACCTGCAGCCAGGATGGATGATTTGGCTGACTTATTTTCTCAACTGTTTCGAGATGCAGATTTAGTGGATGTTAAACCTCATACTTTCTCCCCTACATGGACCAATGGCAGATTTGGTGAACATGGGGTACATAAGCATTTGGACAGATTTCTTGCTAAGTCAGGTCTATTGTATATCTTCCAGAAACATCGATCTTGGGTACATGAGTGCAAATTCTCAGACCATTGGCCTATAGTGCTCCAACTAGATGATACAAATTTTTCCTTTTCCTCTCCTTTCAAATTCAATACTTCATGGCTATGTGACGACTCTTTCTGTCATATGGTTAGATATTTTTGGCAGAATTGTGAAACTCCTGACTCAGACCCTGTACTAAATTTTTGCTACAAATTAAAGGGTCTAAAACAATCTGTTACAAAGTGGATCAGAGAAAAAAAGAAGAAAGATAGACAGGGGTATGTGTCATTAGAAATGAATCTGCAGGCTGCCATCTCTGCAAGCATAAATGACTCTCTCTCATATGAAGCATTTGATATTATGAGATAGTTGGAACAGAAAAAAGAAGAGATGCTTTTACAAGAAGAAAAGGAATGGAGACTTAAGAGCCATGCAATTTGGATCTCCCATGGGGATAAAAACACAAAATTTTTCCATTCCTTCGCATCTGCTCGGCGTAATTCTAAATATATATGGGAGATCAATGATGAAAATGGGACTCAGGTATTTGGTATGGACGGTATTAAATTTGAAGTAGTTTCTTTTTTCAGTAAATTATACTTCGACCCGGGTGAATGATGTATTTCTGATGAGGTTAAAGTTGCTTCCTTATATCCACGTTATTTCTCTGATCAGGAAGCCAATTGTCTACTAATAGAAGTCTCTCTTGATGAGATCGAACAGACTTTGAAGGTCTTTGCTAAAGATAAAAGCCCTGGGCCAGATGGGTGGCCGGTTGAGCTTTATCTTCATTTTTTTGACATAATGGGGTGTGAATTAAAGGCATTAGTTAATTATTCCAAAGACAACAGCTATATCCCGGGGGCACTTAATGCTACCTTTGTCACACTCATTCCAAAAAAGGACAAGCCTGCACATTTTGGTGAATTTCGTCCGATTGCACTTTGCAATTTGTTATATAAACTCATCTAAAAAATTATTGCAGATAGAATGAAGAAGGTTCTCTCAAATTACATCTCAGCTGAGCAATTTGGTTTTCTAGAAGGAAGGCAGATACATGATGCAATAGGTATTGCACAGGAGCTGATGCACAATATAAAAATCTACAAGAAAAAAGCACTGCTGCTTAAAATGGATTTGGT
The DNA here is from genome assembly GCA_027924585.1 of Larix kaempferi. Classification (NCBI taxonomy): domain Eukaryota; kingdom Viridiplantae; phylum Streptophyta; class Pinopsida; order Pinales; family Pinaceae; genus Larix; species Larix kaempferi. Next base: position 2,746,142 of record BSBM01000135.1, read on the forward strand.
TAAAGCATATGACAGGGTTAACTGGTCTTTTCTCAGAATGATACTTATCAGAATTGGAATTCCTCCACTTATCATAAAGTGGATAATGGCCTGTATTACCTCCATGAATATCTCAGTGCTCATTAATGGCACCCCAGCTGATTTTTTCAACTGTTCCAGGGGGATTAGACAGGGATGTCCCCTTTCTCCTCTCCTATTTATCTTGATTATGGATGGATTCAGTAGGCTGATAAATGATGCATTAATGAAGGGCAATGTTAAAGGCATCAAGATTACGAAAGATTGTGCTATATCACATATTTTGTTTGCAGATGATGTATTGATGGCAGGGGAGGACACCTTGGAAGAATGGGCTGCATACAAGGAAATTGTCCAAATTTTTTGTAGAGCCTCAGGTATGTTGGTCAGTACTGATAAGTCAAATTTCTATCATAATTCCTTAAGGGATGAACAGATTCAAGGAATTCAATCGATCCTGCCATATAATTGTTGTCCTATTGATCAGGGCTTCAAATACCTAGGTTTCAACCTTAAGCCAAATAATTATCAGAACAGAGATTGGCTATGGCTGATTCGAAAGATTGAGACCCGTATTTCCTAGTGGTCATATAGACTTTTGTCTATTGGTGGGAAACTTGTTCTTGTGAAATCCGTGCTTTCCAACATTCTGGTCTATTGGTTTTCCTTATTTGAAGTTCCATGTTTTATCATCAAAAACATCAAAAGATTATTTTTCAACTTTCTATGGTCTGGGACTGCTGTTGGAACAAAACTTCACATGGTGGCTGCTGACTCACTATCTAGACCATATCGATTTGGCGGATGGGGTATTAAGGATTTGGAATCATTTAATATCGCTCTCAGACTGAAAAGTACATGGAGGGCTATATTTGGAGAGACCCTTTGGTCTAGGATCATACATCTCAAATATATCAAATCAGAGCTTTCCATCTGGATTAGAAATCCAAAACAAAAAAGTTGGAACTTCTCCCCTATCTGGAGGGGCTTCATGAAAGTTTTTCATTGGATTAAGGATGATCTTCAGTGGCAAGCTGGTTCTGGCACATGCATCCGTGTGGGTATAGATCCGATTATTGGTTTGGATTTTGATTATACTCTGCCGACAAATATCACATGCTACCTTCAGATTCTAGGTTTGTCCACCTTAAATAAAATCTGGAATCATTATGATGGGGTTCTCTGCAATTCAAAGTGGTTGTCTGCTCAAGATTTAGGTCTTTCAGGTTATCTTGCTCGTTTCTGGAAGAACTATATAAAAAATTTAGATGCTGTAGGAATTAGATTGTCCAATGAAAAAGACAAGCTTCTTTGGAGGGGCAATCCGGCTACTGGTATTGTTACTGCTCAATCCGCTTATACTAGAATTCTACATGAGAAATATATTTTCCCACAGGAATGCTGGTACAAAAGGTTATGGGCTTGGAATATTCCTCTTAAGTTAAAATGCTTTTTATGGTTAGTTTTGAATGACAAGTTGAAGACTTGGGACAACTTGTGTAAGCAGGGATGGACAGGGCCCAACATCTGTGCGATTTGTAAGGTTGAAGCTGAAACAAAAGATCATCTTTTTGTCAAATGCTCCTTTTCATGCAAAGTCTGGGATGTGATATCAAACAAGCTAAATTTCACACCTTGTTGGGATGTTGGTGACTTTAATAGCTACTTATTAAACTGGTTTAGGAATTGTAAACAACACTTTTTTGTTGCTATCTGCATCCCGTGGGCTGTTTGGTACATTAGAAATAAGGTCATTTTCCAGAATTTGATACCTGATGGCTTTCATTGCAGTCTAATTGCTCTAAACATGCTCTCAACATGTATGATGGATCAGCAGAAATTGAAAACTGCCAGAATTGGTAACTTTGATTTCAAAGTGGAACAGTCGGTTCTTTTTTTCGATGGTGCTTCAGCAAATGGACTATGTGCTGTTGGGGGTGTTATATTTCTTAATGATTCTCACTATTTTACTGTCAGACTCAATTGTGGTTCCAGATCCAATATGAAGGCGAAGCTTATGCCACTCTAGTGCATTCTAAAAGTTGCAAATATTTTTGGTTTGGTCAATATCAAGGTGTATGGGGACTCATGCGTCACCATCAAATGGGCGATGGGAGATTTTAAGTTAAATGTCATGAATCTGCGTCATTGGGCAAATAGAACACTTTTTGAAATCTCCAAGCAATGTAATATCAACTTTGAACATATCTACAGAGAACATAATGCTCGGACAGACAAGCTTTCGAAACTTGCACTTTCTGGCATTGAAGGTCATATAATATGGGAAGAATGGCTTGACAACGACATGTTGGACTGTGGGGAATTTTTCTTCCTTGACTAATCAGGAATTGAGTCTTACGACTGTCCTCATATTCTGCTGGTATTTTTTTGGTTCTTTTGTAAAGAATGTGATCAAGTCATCTTTATGACTAGGTACTGTTGATCGGCCTCAGATGCTTCCATGCTTTCTGTCTTACAACACATTTGATGATCAATAACTGATTCTGTTTTGAATCATGAACCCTCTTTGTACTATTTTATTCTATATGGATATCAATAGTAGTTTTTTTCTGTGGAAAAAAATGTGAAGTGAATCTGTAGAATACCCCGAATTTCGTTAAAGACCCCAATATATTCAAATCGAATACTAGTTGCGAATAGTGGCTGATGCACTAACCAAATTTTTTTAGAAAGGAGCTTACATTTTGTTAAAACGGTTATAATTAAAATTATTAGACATCAACATCATTTTGTCGTTTTTGGGATGCATTTAATAACCACTTAACACTGTGATGTGAGAGCCTTAAATATTGATCCTTTGGGAGAACTGATTTAGCATATCGAGATACTTGATGATATCTCACAACACACTATATAAGATATATATAATACAATATTTGTAATATATATATATCTCACACCTGAAGCAAAACTTTAATCTGAGCATCTACATACTAGGGTTCATGCATCGACGGCCAACCTCTGATCGCCAGGGCTCGGGGCAGAGCGCCCGTGGGTTTAATGCTGCTCTTACCTCTTGAGATTAATCTTGCCAAGGGAGCCACCAAATTGAAGGTGTGGAATGTATCAAATATTTTGGACGAGATGCTACTCATCATATTTGATATCGCTATTCTAACATAAGGCATCTGCAGCTAGGCATTTTCTTATTGCAAGGTCATTTTTAAGCTAGTTCTGAAAGATCTCCGGGTTCTGAACAATCTCCGGCCGAAGCAAGGGCACTTGAAATGATTGATCTAACAGGTTGCAAAGAATGGTGAGGCTTCAATTTTGATAGTAAGGATTCAATTCTGTTCCAGTATTTAAATCACGTGTATACATTCCTTCTCTCTATTCTATTTTAGTTTAATTTTTCAGTATACATTGTAACAAAAAAATGAACAATTTACCATATTTACCAAAATCACTTCGTTTAATTTTTCAGTATACATTGTAACAAAAAAATTGAACAATTTACCATATTTACCAAAATCACTTAAAGGAATCTGACCTAGCATAGTTACTCTATAGAGTTTTTATGAATATATGGACTTAGTATACAAAACATACAGAAGAATGAGAAGCTAAACTTTATAAATATATTGAATCCTTAGAGGTAGGCAAGATAGAGAAGCTAAACTACAAATAAAATTAAATGCAATGCTTCACAATCAATTTGCATCATTTCAAGAAGAGATGAGACAATAAGATAAAAAAAGTTGGAAACCAAAGTGGAGACAGTGGAGATTGGACTCCTTGCAATGGAAACGGAAAAGACACCTATATAAGGGGATGTAGATACTCTAGAAAATCTTAAGTTAAAGGATAAGGTTAGAGATATAGAGGAAAAAGTAACTCACAATCTAACCTTAAATAATATAGAAAGAAAATTAGATATCGAACCCATCAAAGAGGAAATGAATAAGCTGACCTCTTTAGAACATGAGCATAACAAAAGAGCCTTGAACCTTGTAATCTTCGGTTTAAAGGAGGAAGCAAAAGATGATATGTTAACAATTGTCAAAACATAATTTCAAGATAGATTAAAAATTGAAACTACCAGAGGTTGGGAAAGTCAATTGAGAATAAGAGAGGATAATGCATGTTAAGATTAGCTCTATCGAACAAAAACACAACATACTCGATAAGAACTCAAGTTTAAAAGGATCAATGATCTTTATAAATGAAGACCTATTTCCAAAATATCAGGCCAAATTAAGAAAGGAGGTCCAAAAGGTAAAATAAGCTAGGAAGGAGGGAAAATGGGCATTAATAAAAAATATGAAAGTCGTTATCCAAGAGAGAATCCAAATGGATAGTAATAAATAGAAATTTGACACACTCTGGATCCTTTCTTGGAAATGTCAAGGTTTTCCACGGAGCAAAGGCCCCAAATTAAGTTGGATCCCGAGTGAAATTAAAATTATGTTGCTGGTTAAAACTTGGGAACATGAGGAATCTAAGTTCCCTCATATGGACCGATATGTCCTATGGTTGCTATCAAATACATGTACGTATCGTAGAGGAATTGGAGGTATATCTTTGCTATATCATGAAGAACATCTACCCTCATGTTAGGATTTATAAGAAAACCTCTTATAACCAGTATATTTGGATAGATATTACATACATTAATGATAAAAAAACTTGCATAGCCATTTGTTATTTTGCCCCTATTAATTCCAACTTCTATAAGAAATGTAATTTAGATAAAACTTGCCCCTATAATAGTTTAGAAGATGATATATCTAGTCTAAGGAAGGAAGTAATATCCTTTTGATGGGTGACTTCAATGCACTTCGAGTAACGAAGCTATTATCTTGAGAAATTATTCCAACCCTAACCCTCTATGGTTAGACAAATACCTTGCATTAGCTACCAGGTACAAAAGAAGCTCTTAAGATCTAGGCAAAATTTTATTCGGCTTTTAGTTGGTAAATATTTGTAGTGCTCAAGACCTTATAATTTTTAACAGTTTGACAAAATGGCCAAATCTAGTCCATGAGGGCTTCACTCAATAAATCGTTATCATAACACGTTCATTCGTGGCATATGAAACAATACCCCTAATTTCACTAAATATTGGAAAATACCTTCCAAAATTGGTTTTTTTAACCCCCTCCCAATATGCCTTCCCAATTAAAAAAAACCCCTATTTTCACTAGATATTGTATGTATCAATTTTTTCATTAACATTTTGTATACCCCTTTATATTTATACCTAGTATATTGATATGATACCCTTCTTATGACCCCACATGCATTCTACAATGCACCTTGCTTCTTTCGATGTATATTGTGGATGCACATTACTTCACCCACAATGCAATTACTCAACCACATATCATTATGATTTGCAACATCTAATGGTCTAATGAAGAGATAGGAGATCACTTCATGTATGTCACTAGAGCTAATGCACATAATACAACATTTAGATTGCATGTTGCAGTTCCCTAATCGCTGACTAAGCCTCTTGTGGCCTAGGTATCCAAGCCCCCAGGTCCTGTAACAAGATCCAGGAGGCTGACTAAACCTCCCAAGGCCTATAATAGGAACGAGTGATTGGTTATTCAATCCCCCAAGGCCTATTGAGGGCCTATAACAGGCCGTGGAGGCTTAGAGCCTCCCAAGGCTATTGGTAACAATTGGCTATCAATGACCACTGTCTCTCGACTATGATTGACTGGAAACCCACTTCACCATGAAACCCCTGCCCTCAAGCATGCCTCAAGACACGATTTCCCTATGTACTAGTAAGCTCGATCCTTGCCTCAACCCGATTTCTCATCCGACTGTGATCCCACCATCTTCATTTGGTGGATATTTGTCAGCCCATCCATATAAAAAAGACCCCAAAGTATTTTTGTATTGTTACAGTAAATAAAAAAAACCATTTGCCCCTTAATATATAAGCAATATAATTTTTAGGCTTTCATGAATATTTAATACTGCAATATGAATGAACGTGATATTATATTTTCTTCTAGTGAAGCCCCCATGATCTAGGTGGCTGACTCGTATTCACGAGCTTGGAAGCGACGTGGTAGATATGTTATTTCTGATATCCCTTTATACAACAATTTAATAGATTTTGGCATCTTGAAGGAGCATGAGCCTAACTCTGATCATAGACCTTTAATCATAACTCTCAATCTGGGCATGCACAATTATCCCAAAGAGGAAAAGATTCATGGCCATAAACACCTCGTCTTCAATAAAAATAAAGTTGATATTTTTCTTCATGACTTAAAAAATTATATACTTCCTTTATCTAGTATGTAGAATATATAAATTCTCTACCATAATTTTACTACAACCCTCTTGTCGTCCATTAACAAGTTCTCTAATGAAGTCTCAGATAAAAAGAGAGATAGTAGAATCAACCCTTGGTACGATCTAGAGTGTAAAGATGTAAGAAAAGAAATTAGGCACGCTAACACATAATTGCTAAAATTATACAAGATAAACTCTTACAAAACCCTAATAAAAAAAATACAATATCTAAGTAAAAGGAAAGAAAATCTCTTACACCTCTCCCAAATGGCTCCTGAGAAATTATGGAGGCAAATTCTAACTCGCAAAACAAAACAAGATAATAATATTGTTTTGAAGGATTGGAATTCATATCTTAAATAAATTTACGAATCCATGGATATCACAGATAATATTCAAACCCTTCTTACAATGAAGAAATTTTCTCGCTCGAAGACATAGATTTCGAGGTTAAGCATCTAGCAAATGGAAAAGCCAAAGCAATTGAAGGCTGCCAAGAAGAATCATAAAAATCGATGGGCCTATCCTTATCGCGCACATCCACAAACACTTTAATCTAGTGATTAAGAAAGGGTTCCCTACTCCTTGGAATCATATCCTTGTTATCCCTATTTTTAAAAGTGGTGATAAAAATAACCCCTCTAATTATTAGGTCATTATGATTATCCCCCTTTTAACTAAGTTATATAGTATTATCTTAGAAAAAAAGATTAGCGAATGGCTATAAATTGAAGGTAAGAGGGAAAAAGGCCAAGAAAGTTTTAAAAATCATCATCAACCACGAACCATCTTGTTAAGTTTAGGTTCATTATAGAGGAATGTCATAATAATAAGGCCAGTCGTTTTTGTTGCTTTTTGGACTTTAGAAAATCTTTTGATATAGTGCCTAGAAATAATCTTTGGAAGATATCAGAGGAGCTTAAGTTTCCTCTTGATTTGAGAGTTGTTGCTTTAAGGCTTGATGAAAAGGTCATTGTGAAGTTTAAGAATACTAAAGGATGGTCAACGTGTCTAAAATATAATATTGGAGTTAAACAAGGTTTCCCCCTCTCCCCTACCCTTTTTTACATTTACATCAATTAACTAGAACGATGTTTAGAAGAAGCAGGGTGTGCCAACACAGTCATAACTAGGCTAGTTATCATCCTCGTACCCTATGTTGACGATATTGTTCTCATGGAAAGATGACCCTTTGATTTTTATAATCAATTAAGAATTCTTAAATATTTCTGCTCTAATATGGGCATGACTGTTAACACCGATAATCCAAAATTTATGATTATAAAATCCATGAATAACATCTACGCTTATTTTATTTATGATAATAGGAATTTGGAGGGAGTGAATTCTTACAAGTATCTTGGAATTGATATTCACCACAAACTCAACTAGAACTATAGCATCGAGAAAAGGATCAATGGAGGGTGGAAAACTTATTTTTGTCTTGAAAACAGTTCTAAATTAGCCAACCTGGTCATGTGGGATGAAAAAAAGTTCATGTTTGAAACTCTTGTCATTCGTGTTATCTTATATGGTTGTGAAGTTTCGGGTTGTAGCCTTTCTACAGAATCTTGTTGAAAGATTGAGCAAATCCAGAAGCGTTTCTTAACCTATAACCTTAAAATTAAAAGCACTACTCCCTACCCTATTCTCGTGATAGGAGGGGGTCTTTCCCCCATCGAGAGCATGGCTATGACTAGGTACCTGATATGCAAGCGAAAAATATATAATATGGGTTATGAAAGATTACCTAAAATTGCTTTAAAATATAGTCAAAACCAACTAAACCGTTTGGGTATTTGATGAAAATGACACTTTGCAAAATATGAATAATATCAGAAATATTATTAATTCTAAGTTTAAAGAGAAGCTATGGTCCAAGAAACATTTAGAGGTTAAAAGGAAATTAGGATACTATAAAGAGGTCATTAACTCTAATCTAGAAGACTAAAGTATCTCTGTTTTTTAAATAGTTCAAATAAGAAAATCAATATTGCCAAGATTAGAAAGAATTATCACTAGTTACACACAGAACGTTGGTGTATTCCTAAAGTCTGTGAGCTGAAAGGGTTTTCCACCTTTGTGAGTCTATGAGTGTTGAGGATGAAATCATTTTCTGTTAGAGCGTGGTGCTTACATCCAAATTTGAGTGGAGTTTCATAGTATTTGTTACAATATAGACCTTTTTAACCTCCTAACTTATGAAAACTACAGTGAGCTAGGAGAACTTCTTGGGAATCTTTTTGAGCTAGAAGAACTTCTTGGAAATCTTTTTGAGCATAGGAATAATATTCTAAAGCAATCCAATTAACTCCCTTCTCAAAGTCCAATAGACAAAGATGGCCTAAAGAGACACTAACCATCATCATCATCATCAAATATATTATAAAGTATTGGAAGTGGTTCTATAAGAAATTATGTGAAATATACTTTAAAGGGGGAGGTTTGTATATGGCAATTTCTATTTATATGCTTTGAATTTTGATATAAATCGCATATTATAAATTTCATTTTATAATGTGTATATGTGGTAAGGGGTGGGTGTGGCTCCATTAGAATCTATGTGAAAAATAAACTTATATTTCTCAAAGTGAGAATGGATGCTGTTAATCTGGTAATTTATATTTATATGCTTTGAATTTTGGGAAAAATTCACATACTCTAGTTTCCAAGTAAACCATTTGCATTCACCACTTATACCTTTAGTGCAGCTACGATGGTAGTTCAAACAGAAATACATATTACTAAAATTGGACACAAGGATACTCAGTGATGGCTTATCTTGTTAAATTCACATATATCATATATCGAAAACGACCGGTAATTCCGTTTGGGCTCATAGAAGCCAAACAATACACACAGAAATAATTTAACGGAAATAAAAACCTAGCCAGCTTATACATGCACTCTAAAAATTTACAGATCGTTTTTTCCCGTAAGCTCACTGACAATCGATGGGAGGAGTTGGCGCATTTGTGCCATATATTCAGTAACTTCGCGAGGGGCAGTTATAAACTTTTCCAGGTTATCTAATGCTTCATTTTTTCTGGATGTAACAGGTTCCAGGCGCAATTGAAGAGCTACATAAAGTTCCATTGGCAACAATCGCCCTTCATCTTGAATAACAGATTGGATTCGTTGGTACAAGCGAGGAGTCCAGTGCTCTGAAAGTACATATCCAAAATCATGTAGTACATCACGATAGTGTCCTGCGTCTGCAGGAGCCACGTTCCCTCTCTGGCGTTGCTCGAAAGCTTTAATGAATCCTTTAATGAGGAACTCCTCACCGGCTAAACGAAGGATATTCCTCAACAAGTCCCTCTGTCCCACCATTTTCAACGGATTGCTTGTGGAGCAGTGGCGCAAGCGGGGTATCTCCTTTCTGATCTATTGCGCAGTGCAATTATATATCTTATCGTAGAAAATCTCGATCTTACAGCGAGTCTCTTGGCCTTCTGCATTCTCAAACTCTTCTTACTGTTTACAATCTTGAAACAGCAATAACTCTAAGAGAGACCTATATTGCATTTTCAAGTTCTTCTTATGTTTAGCTAAATTTAATTCACATGTGTAACTTAACACTACTATTAATAAAATAGCATTAAGATTTTTTTTAATTATGGTATCCTTAAGTTAAAGAGTCTTTCTCATACTTGACTATAGAGCGTCTTGCTCCTCTAAATGTAACTAATTATGGTTAAAGAGTCTTTCTCATACTTGACTATAGAGCGTCTTGCTCCTCTAAATGTAACTAATTATGGTAACATTAGGTTAAGTTATAACATCTTAGAACACCTCCTCCTTAATTATGGTAACATTAGGTTAAGTTATAACATCTTAGAACACCTCCTCTTCTCATTATGGTAACATTAAGTTAGGTTACAACATTTTAGAGCACCTAGCTCTTCTTAGTGCAATTAATTATGGCAATATTAGGTTACATTACAACATCTTAGAGTACCTCGCGCCTTTTATTATGGTAACATTAGGTTATGTTACAACATCTTAGACCACCTTGTTCCTCTCACTTCAATGAAATTAAAAAAAAATCATATTTTTTTAAAATAAAATGTAAGAAAATAAATTAAAATTAGTATATATTGATGAAGTGTATTTTTTAAATGTATAAAAGATTTTAAGACAATCAAAATTTACACTAAAAAGGAAATTGAATCATTCTCTATATTATTTATAAAAAAGGAAATTGAATCATTCTCTATATTATTTATAAAAAAGGAAATTGAATCATTCTCTATATTTTTTGATAAATAAATATTAGTTAGTTGCATTTTCAAATTATTATTATGAATATTTAATACATCTACTTACTTATTTTTACATTAATAATTAAATTAAATTGCAAATTAATTAACACCATATAAATAAAATTTTATTTGGTAATATATATGTAAGATGAATGTAAAGGGTATACCATTCCCATTTAAGTATTTTAGTAAAGTATTAGAAACATTTTTTTTTGAGTGTTTGATTGATTAGCTAAGGTGTTTAAGTTCTTTTAATTATTTTTTTTAAATTTAGAAATTAGAAGTTTTATATATTTGATTATGAAGAATAAAGTATTATTAGCATTTTTTTTTTTTTTGGATGGATTAGTTAAGTGATTAAGTGCTTTTAACTTTATATAATAAATTTAGGAATTAAATTTTTTATATAAGTTAAATTTTAGAAAATATAAAACATATTTCTGTAACCATTTGGATTAAGAGTTTTATATATGTTAAATTTTTAGAAAATATAAAACATCTTTCTATAAGCATTTGGATTAAGCCTTGGACTTTTAGGTTTGCCTTGAGTTCCTCTTAAGTACGAAAATATGGTCACATTTTTATGATGGGCTTCACTCCTATATGTATTTGGGGAGGCAATGTAATGTCCATGCAATGTTTTGGTTGAGCTCTGATATACAAAATGTGTTAAGATTTAATATGCTAAGATAGAAAATAGCAGAATTACATTCCATTTCACAATAATAGCATATACACGATCACTGAAGAAACAAGAAGCATAGCATAAACACAAGAGACACAGATTTATCCCGGGAAACCCTCATGGGGTAGAAAACCCAGTAAAGCTTCCTCAATATAGATGACCAGCAATATACAAAGATGAAAACCAAAGACATGATTTCCTCCTCCATCATAGCAGATCTCTCCTCCACAAGTGCGCCTCTCTCTCAAGTGAGTGTGTGTGTCAAATGAGGAACACACCTCCTCTATTTATACACTACTCTGACATATCTTTTACACAAGTACACGTAGGCTCGTATTTAACCAATGGGTTAAATACCCCACTACAACTGACTAGGCCGACCCCTCTAGGGTGGTCTAATAACCCTTTGACCCACATGACACATACAGGGCCGACCCCCACTAGGGAAGTCTAATAACCCGAGTTACCACATTCCGACGGAGGAATAAACATCTCCGGATATACAATAAGATCTTCACGGAGGAATGAAACATCTCCGGAATAATAAAGTACAAATATAATATTCTTTGAAGTTACAATATCTCAACACTCCCCCTTAACGAGAAGGATATTATAACACCATCTGCACGAGCAAGGAGTCATCAACATCATACATTACATCTATAAATCATTGGAAGCTTTCTCAACATCATCAGTAACTCAAGCAGTTACTGGAACATCTTCAATACTGGAACATCAACATCTTCAGTACTGAGTCTTTATCTTCTGCAGCACTCAAACAACTACAACAACATCAACATCTGGATCCTCACGATCATCAGCATCATCATCTCACGATCATCAGCATCGTCATCACATGATCATCAGCATCGTCATCAGCATCATGATCATCAGCATCGTCATCACACAATCATAAGCATCGTCATCACACGATCATCAGCATCGTCATCACATGATCATCAGCATCGTCATCACACGATCATCAGGATCGTCATCACACGATCATCAGCATCGTCATCACACAATCATCAGCATCATCATCACATGATCATCAGCATCGTCATCACACGATCAGCATCATCGTCATCTAGATCATCACGATCAGCAGCATCGTCATCTAGATCATCATGATCAGCAACATCGTCATCTAGATCATCACGATCAACAGCATCGTCATCTAGATCATCACGATCAACAACATCATCATCTAGATCATCACGATCAACAACATCATCAATACAAGTATAAATATCATTAATACAAGTATCCTCATCAATACAAGTATACACATCATCAATACAAGTATCCTCATCAATACAAGTATACACATCATCAATACAAGTATCCTCATCAATACAAGTATACACATCATCAATACAAGTATCCTCATCAATACAAGTATACATATCACCAATAAAAGTATCCTCATCAATACAAGTATACACAATAGTAGCATACCCTGCAACACACAAGATCCAATTACGGGATGATCAATCCCTCTCACTTTAGGACATAGGTCCAAGGATGATACAATCCTGATCCGCTTACGGGATGATGAGTCCCTCTCGGTTTAAGACAACTCTCATGTCTATGGATGATGCAATCCAGATCAACTTACAGGATGATCAATCCTTATCACTTTAAGACACCTCACCATGTCTAGGGACGAGGCAATCCCAATCTATTTATAGGATGATTAGTCCTTATCACTTTAAGACATCTCACCATGTCTCGGGACGAGGCAATCCCAGTCTATTTACAGGATGATTAGTCCACTCAATCTCATTTAGGACTATCCTTCCTTTCGAATTACTGGATTTACTGTCCAAGGATGATTTAATCCATTCAATTCATTTAGGAATATCCTTCCTTTCGGAGTTACTGGATTTACTGTCCAAGGATGATTTAATCCACTCAATTCATTTAGGACTATCCTTCCTTTCGGAATTACTGGATTTACTGTCCAAGGATTATTTAATCCACTCAATTCATTTAGGACTATCCTTCCTTTCGGAGTTACTGGATTTACTGTCCAAGGATGATTTAATCCACTCAATTCATTTAGGACTATCCTTCCTTTCGGAATTACTGGATTTACTGTCCAAGGATGATTTAATCCACTCAATTCATTTAGGACTATCCTTCCTTTCGGAATTACTGGATTTACTGTCCAAGGATGGTTTAATCCACAACCGTACATTTAGGACCACGTCCAAGGATGACTCAATCCTCAACCGTACATTTAGGACCACGTCCAAGGATGACTCAATCCTCAACCGTACATTTAGGACCATGTCCAAGGATGACTTAATCCTCAATCGTACATTTAGGACCATGTCCAAGGATGACTTAATCCTCCACCGTACATTTAGGACCACGTCCAAGGATGACTTAATCCTCAACCGTACATTTAGGACCACGTCCAAGGATGACTTAATCCTCAACCATACATTTAGGACCACGTCCAAGGATGACTTAATCCTCCACTGTACATTTAGGACTACGTCCAAGGATGACTTAATCCTCCACCGTACATTTAGGACTACGTCCAAGGATGACTTAATCCTCAACCGTACATTTAGGACCATGTCCAAGGATGACTTAATCCTCAACCGTACATTTAGGACCATGGCCAAGGATGACTTAATCCTCCACCGTACATTTAGGACCACGTCCAAGGATGAATTAATCCTCCACCGTACATTTAGGACTACATCCAAGGATGACTTAATCCTCAACCGTACATTTAGGACCACGTCCAAGGATGACTTAATCCTCCACCATTCATTTAGGACCACGTCCAAGGATGACTTAATCCTCCACCGTACATTTAGGACTACGTCCAAGGATGACTTAATCCTCAACCGTCCACCAAGGACTTCATTCTCGAAGACATACGTCTACGGCTCTTCTTTCGGAATGAAGTCCAGGGATGATCCAATCCCCTCACATGTTCACCAAGAACTTCATTCACGAAGACATACGTCTATGGCTCTTCTTTCGGACTAAAGTCTAGGGATGATCCAATCCCCTCACATGTTCACCAAGAACTTCATTCACGAAGACATACGTCTACGGCTCTTCTTTCAGACTGAAGTCCAGGGGTGATCCAATCCCATCACATGTTCACCAAGAACTTCATTCTCGAAGACATACGTCTACGGATCTTCTTTCGGACTGAAGTCCAGGGATGATCCAATCCCCTCACATGTTCACCAAGAACTTCATTCTCGAAGACATACGTCTACGGCTCTTCTTTCGGACTGAAGTCAAGGGATGATCCAATCCTCTCATGTCAACCAAGGACTTCATTTTCGAAGACATACATCTACAGCTCTCTTTAAAACAAGTGTTCAAGGATGATACAATCCCTCTTCTTTCTTGGAGACACTTGTCTACAGCTCACTTTAGAACTTGTGTTCAAGGATGATGCAATCCTCACATGTATTCTCATCAATTACTATCGATTCTGGGAACCCATACATAACCTGATTCACACTTCTTCTTTAATTACACCATTAAGAGAATGGTCTTATCTAGCCACTTCGAGCAAACATCTCATCATGATTCTCTTCTTCTTTCTAAGAGAATCTTCTAGCCACAACCCTTCTATAGTGTGTTTGATTTGAAAATCCTTTTTTTTTTGTTTAACATCCATCGCTTGTTCAGTGTTCAACATTCATCATGATCTTTCCTACAAATCAAAATTAAGTACATGATTAGTAATACTTCATAATCATCAAATGATATTGACATGATAACCTATTATGCATACAGATATCATTTACATAGTTATGCAACTATTTTGACCAATACTTTGGCACAACACTTTCCCATATCCTGTATGCATACAGTGGCTATCTAGATGCCTTCCATCTCTACCAGAACATACTATCGAGAGTGTGCACAGCTCTCAGCATGTCAGCAAAGAGGTTTCATTCTAGACAAGCAACAACGGAATGTTTGTCCAACTTACCAATCATATGCATATTAGTAGTATACTGTTCAATGGTCTATGAATGTTTACACTCAGCATGATATATTCTAGGAATACAAATATGCATACAACCAATATCATTTACTATTTCAAATAACAACTCAAATACTTATCTTTTATGTTTGTGTGGTTGCCTCCCGCTTGATCTTCTATATGTCTTTTGAACTTGTATTCATTCTGTACCACTGTGCATGGTCAAGCGTGCACTAGTGTCATCCTCATGATCTCATACACAAACATACGTTCATTAGTATATTCTCCAAACATTCTAATTCTAAATAATCTTGAATATGTATAGTCATGATCATTAGTATTCAGGGTTTCAAGGAAGTATTCTTTTACTCATGCATATTCTTGTTTGATCATAGTACTCTTCTGGTTAATTAAATCATCAAGACAAGAGACATAATATGCATAAACCCTTGATTACTAACTTTATGAATAAGCATAACCAATCATACCAAGTATACTTATATAAGGGATCCTAACACAAGGTAAGATTCTAACTTGACATAAGAAAACATATCTGGATTAGTTATGTACAACATACCTAAACAATCTCTTTAATGATTTAGAGATCTTGAGCTAGAACCTGCATGTCTCATAGGTTAAGTATAATATAACAAAGTCATACATACCTCGTAAGTAGAACAAATATTATGGATGAGTCTTTGTCTTCATGTTGTCATGGTCATGGAACTTGATTTGTCTTTTGTGATGTACCTGTATCTTGTTAGCAGACAACATCAACCTCACACAACACCATAATGCATTAGTACAATCATATATCCCTAATCAATGAATGTCTTCGATCATTCACATGCATTCATACTGTTACTAGGGTGATAAGACAATTCTAACAATAATCAAGATTGTACTAATAAATAATATGAAGACAAACACATTATGAACATAATCAAGAATCATATTTCAAGACATACCTGAACCTCCTTAAGTCATACCTGTCGAGACTTCTTGTAGTCTTCTTATCTAAGGCCTTAACCTCAACTCCCCTTGAAACTTGATTTGGAGCTTGATTAGGGCTTGCTAGAGAAACCCTAAAAATTCAATCTTTGACTTTCATGCTTTTGAATGGATGGAAGGATGTGTCTTGCTAAGCTGATCAAACTAGCATACTTCACTTTTGAAATCTCCAAAATTTGACCCCTCAAAATTGCCTTCGAAACTTCTGGATCTTCTGCACAGGAACCCGAACTAGGGTTTGATGAAGCCCACCCTTCTGTCCAATCAAAAGGTTCGATACAAGGCTCTAAACTCTTATTTTTCTGAGGAGCTTCCAGCCGTGGTTACAGACTTCAAAAATTCCAACTTTTGCTGAAGCACTAATTTTCCATCTTTCTGATCAAAATCTCGAACTAGGGTTTGATCAAGCCCGGTCTTCTACCCAACCAAAAAATTCGATCTTGGTCTCTAAATTTCTATTTTCCTGAGTAGCATTCAGCCGTGGACTCCGATTCCAAAAATTCTAACTTTCTCCGAAACCCTAAATTCCGGAAGCGATGAATAAAGGTGCTCCAAAAATAATTATGTTCTGACAAAAATATGCACCTGATTGTTTCTGCTATAACTCTGAAATTTTTGCTCCACAGGGTCTAAAACAATTTTCTGCAGTAGCGTGACCTGTCGTCTTTCCATCCTGACAGGTCTGACCTCAATTGGATTTTCTAAGAGAGAGTTATGCCAAGTGTCGCAACTTGACCTGTTTATGGGATAAAACAGGAGAGAGAACTTGTACGGCATGCCACGTGTCACTGTTTGAACTTCGGCCTTTGAAAACGTTTACTGAGATAGCTTGCCCTGTTATCTTTCTATCCTGATAGGTCTGACCTCAATTGGACTCTCTGAGAGAGAGTTATGCCAAGTGTCGCAACGTGACCTGTTTATGGGATAAAACAAGAGAGAGAACTTGTATGGAGTGCCACGTGTCACTAGTTCACCTTCTGCCTCTGAAAACTTTTTTTTAGAGAGTAAAGTCTATGTACTACCTGTCACATTTTACGAAATTTCATTTGGAGCTTCCTATCCCAAGTTATGACCTTTTTTCCAAGGTTACCTGATTTTGACTGAGATCTGGAAGAGGCAGAAACCCTAACTTGTACTGATCATAACTCATAAATTACAACGAATCTGAGGGTTCCCTTTGGAAAAAAGGTACCCGGGGATTTTATCTTCGACCTGTAAACTTTTCAGACCCTGAAACTTCGCATAAATGGATTTATAGCGAAAGTGCCACGATGACTGGTTTTTGCTATGTAAAACCCTAACCTTCAAATTGTCGTAACTAAAGCAAGTGTCGTAAGTGCCATACCTTGCCTTCCTTCAGGTTAGCTCTGATACCATGTTAAGATTTAATATGCTAAGACAGAAAATAGCAGAATTACATTCCATTTCACAATAATAACATATACAGGATCACTGAAGAAACAACAAGCATAGCATAAATACAAGAGACACAGATTTATCCTGGGAAACGCTCATGGGGTAGAAAACCCAGTAAAGCTTCCTCAATATAGAAGACCAGAAATATACAAAGATGAAAACCAAAGACATGATCTCCTCCTCCATCATAGCAGACCTCTCCTCCACAAGTCTGCCTCTCTCTCAAGTGAGTGTGTGTGTCAAATGAGGAACACACCTCCTCTATTTATACACTACTCTGACATATCGTTTACACAAGTACACGTAGGCTCGTATTTAACCAATGGGTTAAATACCCCACTACAACTGACTAGGACGACCCCTCTAGGGTGGTCTAATAACCCTTTGACCCACATGACACATACAGGGCCGACCCCCACTAGGGAAGTCTAATAATCCGAGTTACCATATTCCGACGAAGGAATAAACATCTCCGGATATACAATAAGATCTTCACGGAGGAATGAAACATCTCCGGAATAATAAAGTACAAATATAATATTCTTTGAAGTTACAATATATCAACAAAATGAAAGTGACACATGTGGTATTTATTCATTTTAGGGATCATAACCTCAATGACACTGGCTATATTTTGAAAGATAAAAGGTTGAAAATATGATGCATGAGCATCGGTCCCTAGGCAGAGCAGTCGAAGATGATCGACATAAGGTAGGCCGACCAGAGGGAGTGGTGACGACCATTGGTGCAGAAGAGCAGATTGGCTGTCAAAGTCAATCAATTGAGCAGGTGTAGTTGATCAAGCGATCGACAGGAGTGCGGAAGGTCAAGAGTCGACATGTCAAAGGTCGACAAATGACAGAGTTGTAGTGGAGACATCGAGGATCAACATGTTGTCGAATCACGACTCCGACAAGTTTGGGTATGAGCCAAGTAAGGAGGAAGGGGATGACTGGAAAAGCCTAAAAGTGCAAAGAAAAGCCGACAAGTATGTCGAAGGTTGACAGAAGACAGTGTGGACGAGGCAGTGATAAGACTGAGTACTGTAGCAGTGTTAGGAGGACGTGCAGAAATTCAAGGAGAGTACTTGGAATCCATTCGGGGTTACTAAGGAAGTTATTAGCAGTTATTACAGGTGGTTTGGATCGTGACAGATGTCAATACAGGTGGAGATTGTACAGCATGACAAAGGCGCTGACAGTTGTAGGTCTGTAGGATCAGGGAGATCGACAGACAGAGGAAGTGTGTCTCAGGGGTCGGAGTGATCTTGGGAACAACAACAGTAGGGTAGAAGACTTGTGCACAGGAACAGAGCAAGGGGAGTTCAATTAGTTCCGTTTTGGGTGTTAACATAGAAGAGAGCTCAAGAGAAGGTTTTGTAGATTGGATAGGAAAGTCACACATCTACAAAGCGGGGAGAAGATCAAGCTAGAGATCATAGTTCCGCAATGAAGCAGAAGAGGGTGAAGATCTACACACTGAGATAACACACAATTACTTCTATATTTTAATAGGCTAAGGCTGACAATAGTTAGTTATTTACATTCCTTGCATTTCGCATTGTAACCGTTTCGGTAGAAGTAATATAATCGAGCTTCTTGCATCTTGTTTACATCTTGTTTATGTGAACATGTGTGTTGTGTGTAATTTTTAAGAAAGAACCTTTGCGAAGGAGGCCTTGCATCAAGTGGTATCAGAGTGGGAAGATAATCCCGTGAGAATAACAATAGTGATACCAACTTTCCTTGCATCAAGTGGTATCAGAGCGGGAAGAGAATCCTGTGAGAGGAAGACAGTGATATCAACCTGACTAAGTCAATTGGTATCAACATTGGAAGTGAATCCAGTGAGCAAGTGATATCAACAGACTGGGAGTTTCAGATGAGGTTGAAAATGGCTCACAGAGGCGTTAATGTCTAAGGTGTTGGATGAAGACAGCATGGCACAACAGTCGCAGTTGATCATGAGATGTTCGACGAGCACGTCCGAATAATGCGAACTTTGACAAATGAAGTCGCATCGATAAAGGAATTCCAAATGTGTGGTTGTATTTCTAATGCGTTAGACAACAGTGACTAGGAGATTGAAGAAGTGGAAGCATAGGAAGTAGCAGGAGAAGAACCAAAAGAGAAACTCATCAAGCTTCTGACGGATATGAGAGGTTGGACAAAGATAGATGTACGTACCTACTCAGGAAGTCTTAATCCAGAATACTTGATCGACTGGTTCATAGAAATGGATAAATACTTCAACATAGAGCAGATCGAGGATCCTAAATGGATTAAGACAACATGCCTCATTATGGTGGGAAAATGTGTAGGCTGATAGAGTCAAGAACGAAAAGGAGAAAATCAATTCTTGGGATAGGATGGTCGCCAAGATGAAGGGGAAGTTCTTGCCGAATGACTATGTGATTTCCTTGTTCCGGAAGTTACAAAATTTTTAACAAAGAGATATGACTATGAAGGAATACACGGTAGAGTTCTACAGATTGTTGATAAGTTCGGGACATACCGACGAAGGAGAAGAAGCTGTCGCAAGATATGTCAACGGCTTGAAATATGCCATTCAAGACGAGTTGAGAATGTCAAGATTTAGAGCGGTCAGTGAAGCCTACCAGTTAGCTCTGAAGGCAGAAGAGAAACTATTGAGGAAATCTGCATCAACCAGAGATAGGATGACTAGTCGGGGTGGGAAGACTGTTTCAGGGAAAGGCCAAAGTAGCAGTTACAGGAGAGAATTCGTTGAAGACAACTGATGTGCGGATGAGACATCAACAAGAGAGAAAGCACAGGAAAACCGAAGTGATGGTCGAGAAACACGTAGTCGAGGTGCGTATGGTTAAAGTGGTCCATCCGACAGAAAAGGAGATGATAGACCA
Source organism: Larix kaempferi (assembly GCA_027924585.1). Classification (NCBI taxonomy): domain Eukaryota; kingdom Viridiplantae; phylum Streptophyta; class Pinopsida; order Pinales; family Pinaceae; genus Larix; species Larix kaempferi. Next base: position 2,766,664 of record BSBM01000135.1, read on the forward strand.
GCCATAATCTGTTACAAATGTCGAGGAGTTGGACACAAGGCTTATGAATTCCTAGAGAACCTACATGCTGCATAGGAGTCGAAACCCAAACGTTGAAGAGATGAGAAACTGAATGAGAGGGCAGAGTCAGTATCCAATAGCAATGAGGATGGAAAGAAGAAAATTCAAAACCTGACATTCAGGAGAACATTGGTTCAGGAAGACCGACGCGAAGAGAAAGAGCTGAGACAACGAAAGGCTATCTTTCAAACCAAAGTGCAAATCAGAGAATGGCGTTGCAAAACCATAGTTGATGGTGGAAGAACTGAGAATCTTGTGTTGACAGAAGTCATTGATATGATAGGGTTGAAGTGTCGGGAACATCCACACCCATACAAGGTCTCATGATTGCAGAGGGGACACCATGTGAAGGTGACTAGACAGTGCCTGATTAACTTCAAGGTTAGGAAGCTTGAAGACAGTGTACTCTGCGACGTAATCCCAATCGATGTGTTCCATCTGTTGTTAGGGATACCATGGTCGAGCCAACACAATCACAATGTGGAAAAATGCTATGCAAAGAACTCTGAAGCTGAAGCCGGACGAACAAGCCGACTGTAAAAAGGGAGAGAGCAACTTTTGGGAGAAACAAGTGTTGATGTGTTTAATGAAAGAATTTATCATGGAGGAGGAAAAGCAGTCAGGATGTTTTGCTATCATTCAGAAAGGGCCATTTGTTGAGAGTTCGACAATGGAGAAGATTCCGGTTGAAGTCGGAAATATGCTTGAAGAGTTTCAGAGCATAGTAGTCGATGAGACACTGATAGGATTGGCACCAACGAGAAGCATATCCCATCGGATCGACTTCATTCCAGGGTCGAGTCTTCCAAACAAGGAACCGCATAGGATGAGTCTGACAGAAGGTCAGGAACTCAATCGGCAGGTCCAAGAGTTGTTGGATAGGGGAATGATCAGATAAAGTCTAAGCCCATGCGCAGTACCAGCAGCATTAGTGCCGAATAAGGGTGGAGAATGGAGGATGTGTACAGACTCCAAAGCTATCAATAATATCACGATCAAGTACTGGTCTCCATTGCTGAGGATGGACGACTTGATGGATTGCTTGAGTGGAGTGAAGTACTTCACGAAGATAGAACCAAAGATAGGTTATCACCAGATTAGGGTTACATAAGGAGATGAATGGAAAACAACATTCAAGACGAAGGAAGGGATGTATGAGTGGTTAGTCATGCCATTCGGATTGACTAATTCACCCGGTACATTCATGTGGTTGATGAATGAGCTACTGAATCCATTCTTGGGTAAGTTCGTCGTAATGTACGTAGAAGACATCCTGATATTTAGTTGAACCAAGAAAAAACACTTGGGGCACATTTGACAGGTATTGCAGAAGTTGCAGGAAGAGAAGCTGATGGTGAGCCTGCAAAAGTGTTTCTTCATGAAGGAAGAAGTAGTGCACTTGGGATTTGTAATATCGAGTAAAGGGTTAGTGATGGACCTAGAAAAGATGAAGTCAATATTGGATTGGTCTGAACTAACAAGTGCGACTAGAGTAAGGAGTTTCCATGGACTTTCTAATTTCTACAGGAAGTTCATTCGGGGATTCAGTCAAATTTATGCACCTTTGACAGAGTGCATGAGAAAAAGGGAGTTCAAGTGGATGGAAGCTTCCTAGCAATCTTTCGACAAGTTGAAGGAAAAGGTCACTGAGAGCCCAGTGTTAGCACTCCCAGATTTTGACAAAGTTTTCCAGGTCAATTGTGACGCAAGTGGAATGGAAATTGGAGCAGTGTTGAGCCAAGAGAGCCGACCAATTGAACTCTTCAGTGAGAAGTTGGATGATGCAAGGTAGAAATATTCGTTCTATGACCAAGAAATTTATGCTATTATACAAGCATTGAAGAAGTGGAGGGATTATTTGTTGCCCAAGGAATTTTTGTTATACAAAGATCACCAAGCAGTGAGGTATCTAAATACTTAGTCAAAATTGAATCAACGACACATGAGATGGGTCGAGTTCCTGCAGGGATATACTTTCTTGTTGTGACATAAGTCAAGCAAGTCGAACAAGGTTTCTGACGCATTGAGTCGAAGAGATGCATTGTTGAACACGACGACAGTTCAGGAAACGGTAATAGAGTGGGTGAAGGCAGAGTATGCGATCGACGAGGATTTTGCGAAAGGATGGGAGGCTTGCTGTGAACCGTGGAGTGTCAAAAGGAGTCCATACTTTGATTATTTCATCCAAGAGGGATACCTATTCAAGGGAAACATTTTTGTATTCCCAGAGAATTCGTAAGAGAGAACCTAATCCAAGAATTGCATAGCGGTGAGTTACCAGGTCATTTTGGCATCGACAAGACCAAGGGATTGGTCAAAGAAACGTATTATTGGCCAGGAATGACAATAGATGTTGGGAACTGAATACGACAGTGTCGAGTTTTCTAGTTGGAAAAAGGAAGAAGTTAGAATACGGGGTTGTATACACCATTACCTATACCAGATACCCCATGGGAGAACCTGGGCATGGATTTTGTGCTAGGATTTCCGAAGACGCATCAAGGAAGCCACTCAATCTTTGTTGTAGTTGACAGATTTTCGAAGATGGCACACTTTATTCCATGCTGGAAGACAAGTGATGCCACAAGCATTGTTGTACTATTCTTTAATGAGATAGTCATATTGCATGGGTTACCAAAGAGTATTACATCAGACAGATATACCAAGCTTATGGGACATTTCTATAGATCCCTATGGAAGAAAATGGACATGAGCTTGCAGTTTAACTCGACATATCATCCGCAAACAGACATACAGACCGAGGTGGGGAATGGAAGTTTGGGAAACCTTCTAAGGTGTTTAACGGCTAACAGACCCAAGCACTGGGAGAATGTGTTGGCGCAATCAGAGTTTGCATATAATAATTTTGTGAATCAGTCGACAGGGTTGATCCCATTCTAGATTGTTCAGGGAAGAAACCCACATGGAGTGGTGGATTTGGTCAAGTTACCAAGAAAAGAGCAGATGCAGAGTCATTCGCAGAGCACATGAAAAAAGTGCATGAAGATGTGCAAAAGTGCATAGAAAAAAGTAATGCAGCATACAAGTTGAGAGCCAACAGAAATAAGAGGCTATAGTTGTTCAGTGAAGGATACTTAGTCTATGCAAATTTGCGGAAGGAAATATTTCCGACAGGAACCTATAACAAGATGAAGCTAAAGAAGATATGACCATGTAAGATTATGGAGAAGATTTCAGAAACCGCTTATGTGTTGGAGCTACCGAACGACTTGAGCAATTCACCAACGTTCAATGTCTCAGATCTATACAAATTTGAAGAAGGTTCAAGCAGCGGAAGTGCAAAAGTGTCGAACATCGACTAGATGGTGCAAATTCCAGATCGACACAAGGAGGAAATTCCAGAAGTAATAGAGGAACAAGAAGTCTCATGTACGGTAAGTTCACCAAAGAAGGAATACTTAGTGCGATGGAAATATGATGAGTTGCAAGAGGCGACATGGATTTCCAAAGAAGAGTTCAGGAGACTAGAAAAGCAGTCGTGTTCTTTTCCACCTGGGGAGTCTGATGTAGGAGCATCGGGGCCTAGGAAGAGCAGTCGAAGATGATCGACATACGGAAGGAAAACCACAGGAAGTGCCAATGACCACTGGTGCGGAAGAAAAATTGGATTTCGATGTCAATTAGTCGAGTAGGAGTAGTTGATAAAGTGATTGACAAGAGTGTGGAAGGTCGAGAGTCGACATGTCAGAGGTCGACATACGACAGAGTTGTAGCGGACACGTCGATGATCAACATGTTGTCAAATCATGACTCCGATAGGTTTGGGTATGAGCAAAGTAAGCGGGAAGGGGAGGAATGGTGAAGCCTAAAAGTGGGAAGAGAAGCCAATAGGTATGGCGAAGGTTGATGGAAGATAGTATGGTCGAGGCAGTGATAAGACCGACTACTGTAGCAGTGTCAGAAGGACACGCAGAAAGTCAAGGAGAGTAATTGGCAGCTGTTTGGGGTTGGTAAGGAAGTTGTTAGAAACTATTACAGGTAGCTGGGATCGTGACAGATGTCAATATAGGTGGAGATTGTGCAGCACGACAGAGGCACTAACAATTGCATCTTTGCAGGATCAGGGAGATCGGCAGACAAAGGATGTGTATATCGGTGGTCAGAGTGATATTAGGAACAACACCAGTAAGGTAGAAGTCTTGCGCATGGGCATAGAGCAAGGGGAGTTCAGTTAGTTCCGTTTTGGGAGTTAGCATCGAAGAGAGCTCAAGAGCAGGTTTTCTAGATTGGATAGGAAAGTCACACATCTACAGAGCGTAGAGATGATCGAGCCACATATTAGAGTTCCGCAATGAACTAGGAGAGGGTGAACATCGACACACTAAGGTAGCACATAGTTACTTTTGTATTGTAATAGGCTAAGGATGACAATAGTTATTTGTTTACATTCATTGCATTTCGCATTGTAACCATTTCGGTAGAAGTAATACAAGCCAGCTTCTAGCATCCTGTTTACATCTTGTTTCTGTGAATGTATGCGTTGTGTGTAATTGTTAAGCAAGAACCTTTGCGAAGGCGGCCGGGCGACAAAATAGGTTAGGATGCATATCATTTTAACACAAAATCATTTGAAGAAATCGCAATGTTGAGAAAATTAAGGTTTAATGAAATACAAATCTAGTTAATAGGATAGGTATGTCCCTTTTTTCTTTCCTTTGGTGGTCATGATGTTAGAGGACAGTTAGTGTGATGATAGCTGGTAATTTTCTAAATTTCTTGAATTTCATGCTAAATATATTTATCGATTTTTTGGGTGTACTTTTGGGATTTAAAAATCCATATGTAAAGCTCAAGGAAACCACAATCTCTACGCATGAAAATATTTTATTTATAAGTGGCCATTTCAAGGCTCTCTGCAATGAAATATTTATCTTCTGAGTGAGAGGCCATTTCAATGCTTTCCACATGATGGAGGGTTCTCTAATCCTAAGCCATGGTCCAAGCCCTATAGATAGAGTGTTAGGACCACTTAATGTCTTATGGTTAGAATCTTAGGCCATAAAATTTGTATATGGGGTTAGTGGTGCGTAATTTGGGTCCAAAACCATGACATAAGCCTTGCATAAGGATTCTCTGGAATACTAGTGACATATGTTGGTGTACATACACATCAATTTTACATATATTTTTTATTTCTAGGGATGAGAACACTCCTATTGCGGTTGTTCCTCTCATTTTATGGTCAAGGGTTCATATGCATGGTCAGACCCATTTTTTGTGTTAAAGGTGCCCTTAGACATAGACAGCTACATGTTATAGGGTATAGTATATTTAAGTTAGTAATTATGGCTAAGTTAACTTCCGAATGCACTATAGTTGGCTATTTCATCTTATTTATCCTCCTAATGTACCTTATTTGGCTAAATTGGGCTAGTTAGACTTCAATTTTACATGCATAACTAGGATAACTATGTATTGAGGGAGTTAAATTGCTAGTTATCCCTAGCCACTTATGCATGACCAAATTTACTCTCTAACAAGGGTGGACTTGTCTAACATAGGAACAAAACCATGCCAATGTGTTATCTTAGGCCTAGTTAAAACCTAATAGTAATTGCACGATAAGCATACATCCCTAGGGACAATGCATTTGACCATTCAAGGTGATTGCTCTTACTTTTAACTAGGTTTGACATTTGAGCATGTAATTAAGCCAATGTTGGTTACATATATATGTGTAAGTTTGCATCCCACTGATCACACACTTATGCAATTCATTCATTCATATATTTGATTGAGCATTGAATTGATTAATGTAGACTACTAAGCTTAGATATTTACTTGAATTTTCTCTTGATTTGTATTGAATTGTAATTAAGACCCATCTCTAAGGACTTTTATTTGCTAGGTTATTAAATATTATGTCATTCTAATAGCTTCTTCTTCTCCTCTGGTGATTGATAACTATATTTCTTCTCCATTCACCTTCAAGATCCATTGGTTAAAAATTTCACATGGTATTAGAGCCTTGGTGATACTAAAGAAGTTGTATACATGTTTGTAGGAGGAAGACCTATATTAGAGCACATCATTCATGATGTATCAGTCTCAACAAGTAGTCTTCTCTCCATTAAACTATTATGAACCATTCATTACCTAAGTTGATTAATTTATTCTTAACTGATTTATACACAACATTTTATACCATTATTCAAGTGTGACAAGTATGTTGTACATGTATACTATCTTACATGTCCAAGGTGTCCATGCGTGGCCAGCATATGCATGTTAGATTTCATACATTCATAGCATAATAATTCAATTGCATAAATAGGATCACTAGAAGAATGACAAAGAACAAAAAAACAACAATAGAGTTTATCGTGGGAAACCCAAACAGGAGAAAAACCTATCAACCTTCATATAGAGATGATAATTATGAGATCAGAGTATAATCATAAAAGAGAAAATATGGAAATGCTTTCCAAAAGTAGAAACCCCAAAATAGTCTTCTTCTCCAGCTGGTGTAAATTTCTCTCTCTCCAAGTGATGTGAACTTGAGTGAATGAGTGAGTGTATAATTGTTGAACCAGTTTTGCAATGAGACTTAGTGCTATGGGCACCTGCTAACTAGTAGCAGCAGTTTCAATAGAAATAAATAACAATCTAATCTAAACTAAACTAATCATGGATCTTATGCAAGAATCTAAGCAAATAATGTAAACATTTAAAAAACAAGAACAAGAAAATATTAAAGAATGAATTTGTATTGAAAAATGGGGGGCAAGCAAGTGCTTGCGATAATACCTTCAATGGTGAAGGTTGATGTTGAGCAACTCCCAAGATGAGTAGCTCCAAGCTCCAAGAGGTCTCCTTCTCCAAGGTTGCTTGAATGGCTAAAATGCTCAAGGGAGATTTCAGCAGCATAAGGATGAGATAATGGATGGATGTGAAATGAGGAGCCCCTACCACCTTTTTATAGGTTTTGGTGGTGGGGAATACCATTTGTGGTTTTGTGGAAACCAAATGGTATTGACCAACATGGTTTAGGTACTTTTCCCTCCTTTTTCCTTTTTTTTGAATAAAATTAATATTTTAATTCCCTTTTTAATATTTTTGGGAATTTGGACTCTTTTTGAGGGTTTTTTATGCTTTTCAGGAAAAATAATGTTTTTGAGTGGGAAAAGGGGGTGTACTAAGGTATTTTGGTGACCTTTTGTTGGTTTCAGAGGCTCAGATGGTGGAAAAGTGGACAAATGGGTCATGTGAATAAGGGAATCAGCTAGTGAGCACTTTTTAGGTGTTAACAGATTGCCCCCTGATGTGTGAGGGCAGGAGCTCATCGTATGGCCGATAGACATCATAGTTCTTTTGTCTTTTTTCTAGGGTTTAGGGAGAGAAGAGACCGGTTGGAGACTGGAGCCACGGCCCTTGGAAGCTGCAAAAACAAAAAATATTACATGGCCTCAATATGAATGAGGTATAATCTCTGATAGTGGACGAGGCGGGAATTCCCATGCTCGTATCAAGACATATACATAACAATTAGTCCCAAGAAGGGGGATCTAATACATAAAGAATCTACTGGTACATCATAATGGCCCAGGGGGGGACATTATTTTGGGATATACTCCTGATCATAACTGATCTCAATAATTGATACACTGGAAATAACTGATGAACTGTTGGAACTGAAGGTGTCCAACATCTGTAGGGATGTAATGACTGTGAGCCATCTCTGGGAAGTATCTGTAACTGTATACTAGAGGGAGTATAAAACTGGGGTACATCTGAATACTGTCGCCATACGCAACCCGGATATCTATAGGAACAGTGTAACTGGTTGTATCCATAGGTAGACTCTCAAATTTGGAGGAGTCAGGAGGTATCCGGGGTCTTCGACTAATAAGTGAAATGGACGAATATCCTGTGCGAGTCTCAACGATGCGATCAAGGTGTTGAAGTCGAGCATGTGAGAAACAACCATTTGGAGAGGCACTGAAGATTCCTCTCAAAATGATTCGTAGGTACTCATCATAAATGGTGATGAGTCCAAGACACAGGGACCTCTAGGTCTATCCTTTGGAATCAATGTGGTTGTCGTCGACAGAGGGAGACCAGCAACTAATAAGGCAATGATGTTTCCTTGATAGGAGCACGAGGTGTAAAACTGAAGTGTTGTAGTACTGATGGTAGGACTGCCATACTTGTGGGGATGGGAAGTAACTGGGGTCATATAGTGGGTAGATTCAAACTTCCTTTGTTCAGAGCATGATGACATGGTTGACCTGGAAACGTGGGGAACTGACTTGTAGGTGTGGGGATCATTGCTTTGACTGAATGGTATATATTGACTCTGGGGGCGGGGGGGGACGAGCTGATAGGTGCCGTCGAGGGATTATCAAGGTGACATACTGAAGAATACTCTGAACAAAGGCGACCAAAATGGGGAAGCTGCCTGATGAGTAGATGTGATCTGTCGTGGCACCAAGAGGCACCATTGATTCCTTCTTCGTAGTTTTAATGAGCTCCAAGAAGGGATAAAAGTGTCCTCTGAAATGGTACGGTCCTGTGGATTTTGTGAGCCCAGGACGGCTCATGCTCATGGTTGCTTTCATGTTTAGAGAGTCTGAAAACGTTAAGTGGACTCTATTGGTGTTTCTTTTTCGTAAGTTTAGTCTCCAAGGCCCGAAAAAGCATAAAATGATGCGGATGGAGAACTCTTCTAGCCGATGTGACTAGAGTATACCTTTTTCGTAGTTAGTCTACGAGGTCCAGAAAAGGGGTAAACTTATACCAGGTAGACGCCCTTTCAGATACGTTTAGCGAGCATGAAAGGAAGCAAGATTGCTCGGCGATCTTTTCATTGTTTTAGGAGTCAGAAAAGAGCTTAACAAAAACTCCCTAAGTGCCTTTTTCGTAAAAGGGGTTGCTCGGCCCGAAAAAGGGATAAAATTATACTGAACAAAAATGGATTGATGAGGGCGAGAAAAGGTTTCAAGCATCGTCATCAGTGCGGAAAACTGGATCCAGTGACATAAGGATTGTCGAAAACGGAGAACGGTCGATGTGGCACGCAAACCGAGGCTATGTGGCGGGCATGGAAAAAATGCTCGAAAAATCTAAAGGTGAGAGCGAGAAATGATCTCAAGCATCATCATGAGCGCGGAAAACTGAATCCGTTGATATAAGGCACGCCCAGAACGGAGAACGGCCGATGTGGCACGCAAACCGAGGTGACGAGGGGGCATGGAAAAAATGCCCTGACAATCGGGACGTGAAAGCGAGAAATGATCTCAAGCATCATCACGAGCGCGGAAAATTGAATCCGGTGATATATGACACGTCCAAAACGGAGAACGACCGATGTGGCATGCAAACCGAGGTGACAAGGGGGCATGGAAGAAATGCCCTAACAATCGGGACGTGACAGCGAGAAATGATCTCAAGCATCATCACGAGCGCGGAAAACTGAATCTGGTGATATAAGGCACATCCAGAACGAAGAACGGCCGATGTGGCATGCAAACTGAGGTGACGAGGGGGCATGGAAGAAATGCCCTGAAAATCGGGACGTGACAGCGAGAAATGATCTCAAGCATCATCACGAGCGCGGAAAACTGAATCCGGTGATATAAGGAACGTCCAAAACGGAGAACGACCAATGTGGCACGCAAACCGAGGCCACTAGAGAGGCCAAAAAAAGGTCAAAAAATGGACCCCATGAAAACGGGAAAAGGAAGGAACCTGCACGAAGTTCTCGCTGTGCTGATTCGAACAGTACCAATGGTTTGAGAAATGGACTTCGTATGATACCGCAATGGGTGTTGGAAAATTGGTGGAATTTCTATAAATAGGGCGTGGGGCCCAAATGACTTGTCATTGTTACGTGCGAGTTTGATAGAGCTGTCAGAGCTATTTCTCGATTTCCGGGAGATTTCACCGTTGGTTTTCGATTCAGCGAGTTGCAGGTAACTCTATTTTCCTTAGCCTTGTCAATTATGTCTTTTTTGTTTGGCGGCGGGCCCCCGAAGGCCGCGAAATTCCATGTTGACTCTCCAACGTGGAATATCGTGGGTTTCGGGGCTGTTCCCACGATGAACCGCGCGGGTTTTAGGCTGACAGTCGCGATGTTCATCGCGACTGCGAGGCTGGAACCCGCGATGTTCATCGCGGGTTTATGGGGGATAGTCGCGATGTTCATCGTGATTGTCCGGCCAAAACCTGCAATGTTCATCGCGGGTTTTTGCATGGATCTCGCGATGGTCATCACGGCTTTTGGTGGAAAAGCCGCGATGGTCATCGCGGCTTTTGGTGGAGAAGTCGCGATGGGCATCGCGGCTTTTTGTGTAAAAGCCGCGATGGGATTTTTTCAAAAGAATTTTATGCTGGGGCTAAAAATTTCTTCTGTTTTCTAGCAGGATGTTGAGGAGACCACAGTCCTCGTGGCGGGAACGAGAGATTGATGATGATCTTATGGCGAGGATTGAGACTGATGTAGGGGTGAGGCAGATTCTAGTTATCAGCGGACTTCTGAAGTTCGCTCAGATCCCACCTATTCGTTCAGTGAGACGGCTCCTGAACAAGCTTGTGAGTTGGTGGGTGCCAGCAGAGGGTGCATTCATCATTGGTGGTGAGAGGTTAGAGATCACTCTCACGGATGTCTATTTTTTGACTGGGTTGCCTCGCTTGGGTGAGGTGGGTCATATCTTGCCGAGGTTGCCTCCAGGTATAGATATGGAGGACCTGTTATAGACTTTCTATGTTGATGATGCTGTTTTGCAGAACAGCTCTATTAGTCTGCGATCCCTACGTGAGTGGGATATGCGAGCTGTTGGGGCCTGCGTTCTGCGGATATTGGGTGCTGCTGCGCGACATCGTATGTCTGGGGGACAGACGATGATGGTGGACTCTGTTCTTTAGGGTACTTATTATTCCTGGGGGCAGATGTTTCTGGATGGTGTCCGGAGAGGTCTGGACAAGGCCATTAGAGAGGGAGGCGAGTTTTGTTATGCCTCATTTTTATGCTTTTTTTTCTTCGAGCGGGTGCCGACCTTGCGGCCATGGGTACCCATTCGTGCTGGTCTTTCGAGTGAGCCTCGTATGATGAGATGGGGGCAGATGATGCCTCGTGGCGGCGGTGGTGTCCGCGGTTACTTCACGGAGGATTTTTATCAGCAGTGGGAGCAGATGCCTCTGGTGATTGAGGACTACTCCTACGCCGGCATGGATTACCGAGGTGACCCAGAGATGCCTCATGCCCCAGGACAAGCCTGGAGTTTAGACGGTATGTTTTGTGTTTTATTTGATATTATATCATATGTTGTTTGATTTATCATTAATGATTATTGTTGTATAGTACGTGATGGCTTACTTGCTTTGTGCAGATGTGGGTCCAGTGCCACCGGATGACTACGTGCCTCGTCAGGGGCGGGCGATGGTGGTCTCCCATCCACCTGCAGCGGTACCACCTCCACGTGGTGGAGGATTTGCGGCTCGTGGGCGAGGGGTTGGCCCTCGAGATGACGCCATAGGGGGTGTCAGACAGACCTTTGCCAGGATCCTAGCTGGACTCCCCGAGGATGGTTGGAGAGACCTGGATCGGGATATTTTGCAGGGTTGTTTTGGTGCGCCGCCTGAGTGGAAGTCGCTCCTATTGAGGACAGCGGTGTTCGTGGCAAGGCACAGGGATGGTAGACGAGATGATCCGGCAGGGCCGGCTCAGGGGAGGATACGTCTGCGGGACGATCCAGCGGGGCCGACAGAGCGGAGAGTTCGGGCTCGCCATGACCCGGCGGGGCCAGCGGTGGAGGAGCCGGAGGAGGAGCTGGAGGATCCTAGGGATCCAGATGAGTAGATGATATTGTATCTGCCCCCAAATGCTGATGAGCATATGGGGAAGCATTTTTGTATGACAGATGTATATTTTTTTTTTGTATATCGGGTGCTGAGGGCACCTCTGACATGTTGACTATTTGGCTTATATATATATGTGGATATATATTTGGATATATTGTCGTGTATGCATGTGGATGCATCTTTGTCTTTTGTATATTCCCGTGGAGGCACATGTTATGTACTTGGATGCAGTATGTTGTTTATTTATGTATGCACGTGGAGGCAGATGTTATGCACGCGGATGCATTATTTGGTTATTTGTTTTATGCCCGTGGAGGCACATGTTATGCACGTTGATGCAATATTGTTTTTTGTATATGCCCGTGGAGGCACATGTTATGCACGTGGATGCATTTTGTTTATAGATATGCCCGTGTAGGCACATGTTATGCACGTGGATGCATTTTTTTTATGGATATGACATGATGTGATTGGTGTGCCAGTCGAGGACATTGTTGGCCATATTATCTGCTACACTATTGAGGTGTCTTGGGACATGTGTGAATGAAATGGATTCAAACTGTCTAACTATTTGTTTAGTGCACAGGAATTTTCTGAAAAGACAGGGATCGCGTACCTGGTAATCATTGTTGAGCTGGGAAACTAGGAGCTGTGAGTCCAAGAAAACGTTGAGGTGACGGATGCTCATTTGGAGAGCAGCGGCCAGGAGACCGGTCACGGCATCGTATTCAGCTTGATTATTGGTAGCGGCTCCTAAACATATTCCGTCAATGTGAATTAACTCATGTGAAGGGGAGTATATTACCCAAGCTGCGGAGGCGAGATTGGGAGACCAACGGCTTGCACCATCAGCGAAACCGACATGGCAGAGTGGAAGAGGCTCCATCTGTGGTCATGCAGAGAAAAACAAATATTTAGGTTTTTTGAATTTTTTGTGAACAAAGAAAGTTTGCCTATACTAAAATGGACGATGGTGTCCATTAGATTTTCTATGGGTAAAATCGTTTAAGGTACAACCCGTTGCGTGGGTTGCGCAGGGGATTGCCTTCTGAATCGGTCAGAATGTATGCCCCCTGCACGAGGCAGGTGTGTATGATGTAGGGGCCTTGCCACATAGACACGAACTTTCCCTTTCCGGTTTTATCATGAGCTTGATCGTAAGCGAGGACAAGGTCTCCCTCAGAAAAGGTTCTTGGGTGGACGTGTTTGTCGTAACTTAGTTTTGATTGTTGTTTAGCTGCTTCCATGTTTTGAATGGCTGTGCGCCGATCTTCATCGGCCTACTCTAGGAGTAGTAAACGTTGCTCGATCGGGGAAGTGTCCGGTAGGAGTTCAACGGTTATATGTAAGGCTGGGATTTGGAACTCAATAGGGAGGACGGATTCGACACCGTGAACTAAATGGAAAGGGGTAAAACCGGTGGCGGTTTTGGTTGAGGTGCGGTAGGCCCATAGTGCCGGGAAAAGCATGTGTTGCCAATTGGATTTGTGCTTGTCTACAGTACGTTGGAGAATGGTCTTCAAAATTTTATTGATCGCTTCGACTTGGCCGTTTCCTTGGGGATAGTAAGCGGAAGAGAAATGGTGTTCAAATTTCAACATGGTTGATAATTCCTTCCAGACGGCATCTTCGAAGCGAGAGCCGTGGTCAGAGACTAGTTGCTATGGTACTCCGAAACGAGCGATAACATGGTTGAAGCAAAACCGTGCTGCAGTGTCGGCTTTGCAATTATAGGTTGGCATGGCTTCTGCCCACTTGGTAAAATAATCTACAGCCACAACGATGTGTTTGTGACCGCCAGTTGACATGGGGTTGCAGTCGTATGCCGGAGAAATGGCCTCCGCAGGCACCGCTATGACAATCATTGAGGACTTGTTCTGCCTCACTATGGGATAAGCAGCGACGTAAGATGGTATCAATGCCGCGTCGGTAAAGTACATCCCCTAACAAGAGGTATCGGGGGACGTGGTGTCATATGCGACGGCGTCCATCACGATCGATGTGTGGTCGAAATTTTTGCGTACGAAGGTAAGTCAAAATGTCTCCGTACCAAGGGTCGTCAGACGAAATGATGAATATCTGCTCGTCAATCAGGTCCGTTTGGATAACGGGTGATGTTGAAGAGGATGGGAGGTCAGTGATGAGGTGAGAAAGCGTGAGGGCTTTAGTGCTTTTGGGAGTTCTGAAAGTGAGGTCATATTCCTGGAGGATAATTACCCATTTAGCAACACGACCTTGTAGGAGTCGCCGGGTTAGGAGATAGACCATAGGGTTGGAGTCGGCCACGACCGTGGTATGACTGTGTAGAATGTAGTGTCACAATTTTTGTACGGAAAAGACTACAGCTAGGGCTAATCTTTCCTCGTATGTGTAACGCAGAGGCGGGCCAGACAAGGTCTGGCTGACGTAATAAATCACATGCTCTTGGTGGGAGGCATCTTCTTGGACCAAACTCCGGATACAGCATATTCAGATGCTGAGACATAAAGGGTGAAGTCTTGACAGAAATTCGGTGGGGATATCAAGGGGGCTTGTGTGAGAGATTTCTTGAGGGCTTCGAATGCCATGTCTACTTGGTCATCCCAAACAAAGGGTATGTGGGTACGAAGTAAGCGCAAGAACCCATGGACTTTGGTGGCATAATCAGGAACGAAGTGCCTAAGGAAATTGGACCGCCCTTGTAGACTTTGGAGTTGCCGAAGCGTGCGAGGAGGCAGAAGTTCTAAGATGGCTTTGACTTTCAGGGGATCGACAGTGATTCCGTCTTGGGAAACAATGAAACCCAACAACCGGCCTGCCGGGACGCAAAAGACACACTTGTGTGGGTTCAAGCGGATTTTATATTTGCGACAATGCAGGAAAACTTGCCGAAGGTCGTTAAGGTGGTCTGATCGTTTCCGGGAACGAGCTGTGAGGTCATCAAGGTAGACTCGGAGGATATGCACCAAGTCGTGAAAGCAATAGGTCATGGCCCGCTGGAAAGTGGCACCAGCGTTTTTTAGGACGAATGGCATGACGCGGTAGGCAAAGGTGCCCCATTTGGTGGTGAAGGCAGTCTTGTACTGATCCTCTTTGCGGATGTGAATCTGGTTATATCCGAAAAAACCCGTCCATGAAGGATAGGACTTCATGGCCCGCACACTCATCAATGAGTTGGTCAATGAATGGCGTGGGGAAATTGTCTTTTGGACAAGCATGGTTTAAATCACGGAAGTCAGTGCATACTCTAAGGGAGCCTTGTTTTTTGTTGACGGGAACGGGGTTCGACACCCAGGTGGTGTACGGAATAGGATAAATGAATCCTGCTTTGCGAAGTTTCTCGACCAAAGCTTTAACGGCGGGGAGTTTGGAAGGATGAATGGGTCGCTGTTTCTAGCGAATAGGGGGTACCTCAGGCCATGTATCAATGTGGTGTTCGATGATGGCGGGGTCGAGACCAGGCATCTCGGTATATGACCAGGCAAAGACATCACGGAACTCTTGAAAGAGCTTTTTGTACGCCTGAGTTTCTGTTTGAGTGCAAGATGCGCCCAGCGAGATGAGCTCAGGTTTCCCTGGTGTTGTGGAAATGTCTATCTGTATAGTGGGGGAAATGTTTGACATGTTCCCTTCTTCAAAGGCATCCGGTGTTGGGATGGGGTCCTTTAAACAATCGACCTTAGTGGGTATGAAATCTTTCGATTCAACCGATAGCTGGTTAGATGCGGTGGATGTAGATGCTTCCGGGAGGAAGTACGAGCGATGATGCATATCATCCCAAGGGTAGTCGGGTGCAGTGAGTGTCTCCAAAATTTGCTCATCAGTATTAAAGTAGTCAGACCCTAAATCAAGGGGTTCTGGTTTGAAAGTTGTTGAAATCGTATATATTGTATTGACTTCTTCCGACGAGGATGATGGTGGGGGGTAGATCTCCTCGATTAGGGTAGGAGATATCTCCAAATCGACATTGTTTAACTCGTATAATGCTGCTCTATAGTCAGGGAGATCGGGACAATGGTGAGAGTAGTGGCTGTAAACACTGCATATGGCACAAGGATGGGTTGTGCGCAGTGATTTGTCGCAAGGTTGAGGTGGTGGCTCAAGTCTAACGACTGGGATGCCGGCGTCATCGTCCAACATATTCATATGCTCTTGGAGTACTAGTAACTATGGGCATTGATGAGTTGGGTGGCCTATCTCATCGCACAACGAGCATTTAGGGGGAGCTCGAAACACCAGTGGGGGTTTAACTGCCTTAGGAGGTGGTATAGCAGTGTATGGTTGTGCACCTCTGCCCCCAATGGGCTTGATAGGAGGGGGAGGATTCGTTGACGATGAAGGGATAACGACACCAGGAGGAGGTTGATTTGTGGTAACAATAGGTTGTACCGGTTGGAGGATGATGTTTGGTGTCGGCGGTGGAACGAGAGGCGAAATATACCACACGGGTAATCCCAATGTTAACCCAGGTAGACTAAGGGTAGCCATAACCGGGGCGCTTACTACACTCGAAGGAGGAAATAGAAAGGGGATGGTGTGGATGGGTGTAACACCGATGTGACTAGGGATCAATGGTAGTTGACTACCGGATGTTTGTGTATTCTGTGAAAGAGTACAGAGGTTTGCGACGTGGGTCTCCGGTGACGGTGGTGGAATGGCCTGGAATGTAGAGGTCATTGGTGTATCTGAGTAAAGTCCGGGTCCCATGGAAGAAACGAAGGAGGTAGTTGCACTAGAAGCTGGTTGTTCAATCATGGGAAGAACATTTTCGGGTGCTGCAGGGGCATTGGGATCATAGTATGTGAGTTGGTCGATTTTGACCACGCATCCCTCGTGGGGGAACATCATGGTGCGAAAAACGGATGAGGCGACCGCTTTCATGGCGTACATGTAATTGTGGCCAAGTAAAAGGTTATAATCGAGCTGGGCATTAATGACCTCTATGTCAATGAGCATAGTTTTCCCACCTAATTGGACGGGGACCTTGGGTAGTAAACCTTGAGGCTGAGCTGACCGGCCGTCGTAGGCCCGCAATGCAGTGGTGGATTGCTGGAGAGCAGGGGATCCCAACTTCTGCCAAACAAATGTGGACATGACGCATGTGGAGGCACCCTCGTCGATGATACATTGATGGATGACAAGATTCCGAATAGAAACAAAAACTTGGACTGCTATAGTGGAAGGCAGACGTGGTTCGGACTGGTCCAAATCAAAGGTCATTAATTTCGTATCATTTGGGTCAATCGCCCCAATGGCGGAAAGTAAATTCTTGCGCTGCGTAGGACAGTTTTTCAAGACTTCTAACGCAGACATGGCTGCAGGAGATTGAGCTAGGTCATCTACGATGTTGTAATTTGACGCAGCCCGTGCATTGGGGTTGTTGTTGATACAACGGAGTGGGAAACGAGGTGCTTTAGATGCGCCATCGAGTGGAAGAGGTGGTATCCGTAACGTCGGATCAGTGGGATGAGCGTTAGTATCCTTATCGGTGGGGGGGGCTTCAGAGGTAGGGCCATACTGGTTCCGATGGGTTTGGTTATTGACGTCAGCGGTGGACATCATTAATAAGTGGTGAGTGCCTGAATCAAACATGGGTTGATCAGGAGCGGCGTAAGTGATTTGTTGTGGTTGCACGTTGCCCTGTGGGGGGGCTAACGGCTGAGTGTTCACCACTCCTTGTGTTGGAAAAGGGTTTTGTAGCACCAAAGGTTGTTGTTGAGGTGGTGGAGGGTTGGGTGGCGGCTGAGGAGCCGCCTGCCCTTGACGATGGGCGTCATCTATCCATAGTTTCCAAGTTCACTCCAGATGTGGGCAAGCATGTGTATAGTGGCCATAGACACCGCAAATAGAACAAGGATGGTTTGTTCGTAAATTAGCATTTTTGGCTTGCTTAGGTGGCCGATCAGGATTCTGATGAGCAGGCGCCGCGTTATTATTTTGCGGAGGATGGGTAGGTTGTGGAGCTTGGTTATGGTTTTGGTTGTTTCCACGGTTACGTCCTCTTTAGCGGTTTGGTTGCCCACCCTAGTTGCGTTGGTTATTTCAGTATTGGGGCTGATGTTGTTGTGCGTACACATGCCCTTGAGCATTGGGGGGATTCTGGGGATCCGCAGGTGCGGGAGCAGGTTGCGGTGGGTAGTATGCAGGTGGAGCTGGAGGTGGTCCAGCTGCCTATTGGGGTTGTTGGTACCCCCGAGCTGTTGGAGGTGTGAGATTAGCTGGTGCAGCTGGTTGTGGGTAATGCATCTGCTGTTGTGGGAACTGCATGGGGGTATTTGTGGTAGGTTGAGTATAGTATGTAGGAGGTACATATGTTGATGGCGCTTTCCCATAGCAATGTTGTGGACAAGAGGGTCCATGAATGTGATGGGTCTGGTTTGTTGGAGCATAAGAAGTTGTTGCTCCGGAACTGGATGTAGCCCTAGAGAGGTCTGGGGAAGGCATGGTGTTCACCATGCTGAAAGGTTTAGGTTGTGGGGTGATTTTTCCAATGATGCCATCCGCGGCATGTGATGCCCCCGGTGCATCACCACGTGAAGAGTCACCTCGTGGGGCGTCAGGTATGATTGTGTATAGATAACCCGACTGGGCGTAAATGAGATCAAACTGTTGGGCTTTGAGGATGGCCTCTTCTTCAGACTGGGGTCTTTCAGATGCCACATCCTTCGCAATAAGAGGGAGGAGGGATTTTAGAAACCAATCTAAAAAGATACGGTCGCATAACTTAATTTTGCAGAGGCTTCGGCGTCGACGCCACTCATGAATGTGGTCAGTGATATGGGTGGCCGTGGTTTGTCTGCAAGACAGTAGGATACCGACTCCTGCATCATAGCGGACAGGTAACTGGAAGAACTGCATGAAGGTCGAGGCAAGGGAGGTAAAGGTGGCATGCGTCCCATGAGGATGCTCGATATACCACTTAGCTGCAGAGCCAGTGAAGGTGTGCTGTAAAAGTCGGAGGCGGATTGAGTCGTCCACTATGGAGTTGGATGAACACCCTAAATGGAAGGACATGATATGGTTCTGGGGGTCTTCACCTGCCTTGCCCTCAAACTTAGGGATGTCAGAGGGGAGTTTGGTGGGCATGTGAGGCCACGCAGGATCGTGTCTGATGGGGTCATTTGTGAGCCTAGCTAAGTCTGGCAGGTTCAGACTCGCCATGTATGGTAAGCTAGCAGATGTGGTGACTAGAACTGGGACATGCCTAGTCATTGTGGTATGATGTAGGGGTCCAGTAGCGCCTAAAGGTATGCTAGGTATGGAGGGTATGTGCCCTCCAATAGGTGTAGTCTGGTATGGGCCAGCGGCTCCAAGTGCAACATGGGTTACACTTAAGTTAGGAATAGCAGTAGGGATTCCTGGGATAGGGTTTGTGGAAACTAGAGTGGGTGTGACCCCTATGTTGGGTATACCCATAACAGGTGGTGGCCCTGTGTTGGGCATTCCTAAATGTGGAGTGTTACCCATGTTGGGAATACCCAGGGGGGTGGTTGTCGCCATGGATGGCACCGCCGCAGAAGGGTCTGTGGATGTCTCACCTATGGTGCTAGTAAACAATGGATCAAATGGTGTTCCAACCATAATGGTGGTTGGTGGTAACTCTGTGAGGTTTTCGGATTCTACCTCCAAATCAAATGTGAAGTGAGGTGTGTCAGAATCGGATGACTGTCTAGCTGATTGATGATGTGTCGAATCAAGGGATAAGGTTCTGCGTCCGTGACGTGGAGAGCCAAGTGGACTAAACTCTGGGATTTCGCCTTGTAGACGACGAGAGCGTCTAAAATTCTCAATGGTGAGAATTAAGTTTTTTGTGTAAAAAAATTGTTTTAAGTATCAGGTGGTGATATATCTATAAAAGACTCAAAACCCTAATGCAACCAAGGGTGCAAGAAGGGGAGTGAAAAAGAAGGCTCTCAGGCCAAAAAATCAACCTCAAAAAAGGCACTTATTCTAGCAGCTATGCTACAATAAGTGGAGGAATGCAACAAACGGTCAGAGTACCAACATGCAAATGGCTTCTAGAAAAAATAGGTGTAACTAGACCAAAGGTGGGTTAAATCATGCAAACACCTAACTAAAAGTATTGTGACTCAAACAAACGATATCCTCTGCAAGGTGATGAAATCCAAGTCAGACAATATGAGTGTTGAGACAACGGCTAGATATCCCCCTACCGGGAGGGACACCGGGTAATCAATCCTAAAGAAAGGCTACTAGGATACTCCGTTCATGACGCGTCGAGAAAAGGTAAATCTGTCATTTGGTCCTTTGATCGCAATATCCCAATACAGGGATATCCCGAGAACTGCGAATGGTAGCCCTTCGGTTACTGAATGGATTTCGGTATTCCACTCAGGCTTCCGGAACCATCCTCGCGACTTCAACCCTCCTAGGGGAGAGGCCTTCCCACAAACCGGTTGTGACAGCGCCAAAAAGTACTAAGAGATTTTAGCTCCCTAATTGGACAACTTCTATGTCTCAGATGTAATAACTGAGCGGTGTTGTTGGAACACCTATCCCCCCAATACTACCTAGCTACAAAGTTCTTTTAGTGTTCCCCAAGTGGGGTTAAAAGAGTGTTGAAATTAGGGTACGTTTTAAGGCTTAGTTTAATTAAGTGATCGAGTGAGTGCACGTGAGGTATTGTAAACTGAACTTGAAAAAAGGTAAATGCTTTACAGGAAATTTTCAAAAAACAAAGGTGCTTTTGAAAATAAAAAAGCAAATATTTATGACTTTTTCAAATAAATGGAAATTAAATGCTTTTGCAAATATCAACTCAAAAAACAATGGATCTTTTGAATTATGAAAGCAAATAATAGACTTCTTTTAAAGAAATAATGGACTTCCTCTTTTAAGGAAATTGCTAAGGGCAAGTTTTGAAAGAAGTAAACAGGAAAAATTTTAATCTAGATAAAAATGCAGAAATAAGTCCTCCTTTCACTTTCTTGAAAATTTTTAAAAAGATTTCTACATATGCATTTTAAATAGTAAAACTTTTTCAAGGCTGTAAAATATGCAGAATTTAATACTGTAAAAAAATGTGCTATGTGGGCAGGAAGTACAGTAAAAATTAATTTTTAAAATCGGAATGGACGAATGAAAAAATCAGCAGCGCGGGTTTTAACAGAAAAGCCGCGATGGACCGTGCGGAAAAGGGGCGCGCAGTCGTGATGTGCAGCGCGCAAATAGGCCGTGAAGTCGCAGTGAACCGCGCAGAAAAGGGGCGCGCAGTCGTGATGTGCAGCGCGGTAAATGACTGCGATGCCGTGATGTGCAGCGCGGAAACCGGCGACAAAGCCGCGGTGAACCGCGCGGAAAAAAGGCCAAAAGCCGCGGTGAACCACGCGGAAAAAAGGCCAAAAGCCGCGATGGACCGCGCGACTGTCAGGCTAAAAACCGTGAGGCGAAATCCGTGCACGGAAGCCAAAAAACGAACCCAAAAATTGTGAATTCTGGGTTGTTAATGGCAATAGATGTGGCCAAAACTTAGAGCAACAATGGATCTGCTGTCTAAGATGGCAGATCTATGGATCTAAAGGTTAAAAACTAATAAAAAACTAAGATTAAAAGCAAAACTAGATATCTATTGTTCAAAACCCAGCGGAGTCGCCAAAAACTGTTGGCCCGGTTTTGCAACCAGGCTTAGTGCTATGGGCACCTGCTAACTAGTAGCAGCAGTTTCAATAGAAATAAATAGCAATCTAATCTAAACTAAACTAATCATGGATCTTATGCAAGAATCTAAGCAAATAATGTAAATATTTAAAAAACAAGAACAAGAAAATATTAAAGAATGAATTTGTATTGAAAAATGGGGGGCAAGCAAGTGCTTGCGATAATACCTTCAATGGTGAAGGTTGATGTTGAGCAACTCCCAAGATGAGTAGCTCCAAGCTCCAAGAGGTCTCCTTCTCCAAGGTTGCTTGAATGGCTAAAATGCTCAAGGGAGATTTCAGCAGCATAAGGATGAGATAATGGATGGATGTGAAATGAGGAGCCCCTACCACCTTTTTATAGGTTTTGGTGGTGGGGAATACCATTTGTGGTTTTGTGGAAACCAAATGGTATTGACCAACATGGTTTAGGTACTTTTCCCTCCTTTTTCCTTTTTTTTGAATAAAATTAATATTTTAATTCCCTTTTTAATATTTTCGGGAATTTGGACTCTTTTTGAGGGTTTTTTATGCTTTTCAGGAAAAATAATGTTTTTGAGTGGGAAAAAGGGGTGTACTAAGGTCTTTTGGTGACCTTTTGTTGGTTTCAGAGGCTCAGATGGTGGAAAAGTGGGCAAATGGGTCATGTGAATAAGGGAATGAGCTAGTGAGCACTTTTTAGGTGTTAACAATAATGAGGTGCACTTTACCTCTTATTTATACATGTTCCAAAATTGGCTTTTACCCTAACTGGGCCGACTTCACTTGGGGAGAAATATATAATTTAAATTTAATTTAATTTTTCTTGGTTTTCATCCCAAGTTTTACATTGATTCTTCAAGGGTTTACATAATTAATTACTTTAATTTCATCTCCTTTAGGAGGTACAATCAAGTACAATAAAATACAATAAATAATATCTTTCGAAGTTCCACAAAATCCAACACTTCCTCTCAACCAGCAAGGCATTCTTCTGTCTTCATCAACATCATGGTTATATGGGTTTCATATGTACATCTATACTATATCCATCATCTCTATACATACTAAAGGTTGTCAACACAGTCTCAGTCCTTCAAGAAGTGTCTTCATGCCTCAACTTCACCAGTCCTTTGGTGAGTCCAGGAGAATCACTTAGTCCTGGATATCTGAGATATCAACTATGCCATCTCTTCTATACTATTTTCCACTTGTCTGTATCATTTTTCGATGGGATTTATCCCATACCTGGTTGAGATCCCAGACGATCAAATGCGCATGACCATCAACTACCTATTTGTCTCATATACTGATGGGGTCCTTGCATACTTGGATGAGAACCTGAACGAGTAGAGGTACCGGTGCAATCAGACGGCCTACTACCTGTCTGTCTCAGCTGTCGATGGGATTTCTCCCATACCTAGATAAGAATATGGACGAGTAGAGGCACCTGTGTGAGCCTGACCATCTACTTCCTATTCGACTCATCTGCTGATGGGATTTCTACCACACCTGGCTAAGTACCTAGACGAGTAGAGGCACCAGGGTGAAAGCATCTCTATGTCATCTCTCCCTCTAAAGGAGGCGCACGTTCTCTTCTTCTCCAAGTATTCCGTGAAACTATTTGAACTTCAACCTAGGAGGAGGCTTGGTGAGAACATCTACATTCTGATCATCTATCGACACATACTGTAACTCGACCGCAACTTTCTACACCATATCACATATGAAGTGATATTGAATATCTATATGCTTCGACCTGTCGTGAAATACAAGATTCACTGACATCTGCACACAACTTTGTTTATCACAGTGAATCACGGTTGGATCTTGAATTTGGCCAAACAATCATGCAAGGATTTTATGAAGACATACTACTTCTCGGGATCCTGTACTAGAAACCATATACTCGTCCTCTACAGTACTGAGTTTAACCAAGTTCTGCTTTCTACTCCACCGGGAAATCATTGCAGAACCCAAATTGAAGCAACATCCGGAAGTACCCTTCCTATATGCAACACACCTGACTTAATCTGAGTCTGTAAACCCCTGCAATCTCATGCCACATTCTTAAGCATAATTTAGGCCATATCACACAGTGCCATGCAAGTATCTAAGCACATGTTTTGCAGCAATCTAGTGAATCTTCTTCGGTTCGCTCATGAATTGACTAAGAGCATTCACAACAAAACATATATCTGGTCTGGCGTTTGTCAGATACATCAAGGACCCAATATGCTAGCGATACTTACTGGGATCAATCAAATCTGAATCTGAAGGAGAATCTATCCGCTTCTTCGAATGTGCATCCATTGGAGTGGCTATGGACTTGCAATCCAACATTCTGAATATTTATGGTGTATTTTCCTTGTCCTAGGAAAATCTCTTTCTTCCTCTTCCATACTTCTAATCCCAAGAAGTAATGCATCAATCCAAGATCCTTTAGTTCAAACTCATAGGCGAGTTTCTTCTCACACCATATGATAAGTTTCTCATTTCCAATGAGAAACAAGTCAACAACATATCGTACCAAAATCAATGGCTCATCATCTGCAACCTTGTAGTAAAGGTTGGGTCTACATCATTTTGATGCAACTTCCATTCCATGGATGAAACAATAGAAATGATCGATCTAGTTGAAGTATATAGGAGATAACGTCTCATCATAATCGACTCCCTCTTTTTGAGAGAACCCTTTGGAAAAAAATCTAGCCCTGTGTTTTTCAACGCTCCCATTTTCTCTATGCAAAGTCTATTGTGACCATCTCGGCCTCTTCCAGCCTACTACAATATCTCTGGGAACTTTAACTGGCTCAATTAGATCAATTGAATCGATGGGTTCATCCTCTTCTGCTAGCTCCCTCTTGAACTGGAGGGGGAGATGATCTCATCTCCTTTGGTTCTAGCATTTCTTCATTATCTATGTACATGTATGATCCTCTTCCTTTCCTGAAAGCCATCTCTTCTTCAAAGGTCACATCCCTATTGAATTCAATCTATCTTGATCCTGGGATGTAGATTATGTATGCCTTTGTAGACTCACTATGTCCCATGAAAGTTCCTTCTAGCCTAAAGGTTCAAACTTCATTCTTTTCTCCTTGGGCACATGTATGTTACTGGACAACGATTTATCTAAAGGTGGACCACTTGTGGTTTGACTTCCGTGAAAGCTTCCTCCGAGGTCATCCTTCTAGGATGAGATTCATATTCATAGAATATTCCTGTTGAACAGCAACGAGATTCATGTGTCCATCACTTGTTCACTAGAACAAGTCTCATCATCCTTCTCTTGTAGGCCATATCACATGGACTTTTCCCTACAAGTCAAATCCAGTCTGATGATCAATGACATTGCATAATCGAATTTAACCAATGTATTTTTCAATGTAATGACAATAGTTTACACACGCATCTTGGATAATAATTTAACACAACACTAATAAACATGTCTACCAAACACATATGGGAACTATCTAGATGTCTGCTATCTCCACTATAACATGCCATCAAGAGTGTGCACTACTCTAACCATGCAGGAAGGAGATATCATCTAGACTAGCTCTATCATGTGTTCATGAAGTGTTGTGTAGCTCATATGCATAATAAATATAACAAGGTAAACTTATCAACTGCTCAACACATTTCCTAATAGATTTTCATAAAATAGTTAGGAAGACATATAAGACAAAGCAAGAAAACCAAATACTTATCTCTTATTGTTTTTGTGTGTGGACTCCCACTTCCTTCTTGTGGGAACCATGAGAGACTTTTGTTCTTGCAGTTTGGATCTTGATATCTCCTCAACATATGGAGAGATAAAAGAAGAACTCTGAATGATCATCATCCCTTGGCTTCTTGTGATGATGGTATTCTTCCACATTAGCGGTTGAGCCTCCATGCTTCCTTTTGTTTGAACTTTGGCAATTCTTGGTGTAGTGACCATATACCTTGCACCTGTAGCATTGTGTCTGAGACAAATCCTTCTTCTCCTTCTTCGGATCAGGAGGAGGACTAGATCTCCTATCTCAGTCCTTGTGTTTGTAATACTTTCTTCCTCTTCCCTTACCTTTCTTGGCATGGGAAACAAATGTTTGATTCTCC
Organism: Larix kaempferi; assembly: GCA_027924585.1. Classification (NCBI taxonomy): domain Eukaryota; kingdom Viridiplantae; phylum Streptophyta; class Pinopsida; order Pinales; family Pinaceae; genus Larix; species Larix kaempferi. The sequence continues at coordinate 2,792,259 of BSBM01000135.1, forward strand.
TCACGTTGAGTGCCATCAAGTCTTTGTCGTGCAACAATTCTTGTATCTTCCTGAGTGAAATCATCCCATAGTTTATCAAACTTGGGTATTTTGGATTTACCACTTATGCTTTGGATGAAAGACTCCCAAGATGGTGGAAGACCATTCAGAGTGTTGATAACAAGCTCCTTATCATCAATGGAATCTCCATTGGTACTAAGCTTGTCCATTAGTTTTTTGAACCTCATGAAGTATGAGGAAATGGATTATGACTTGGACATCTTCATATTTGAAAGTTGGTTCCTCAGTGTAATGGATACATTGACACTAGTGTGTTCAAACAAATTCCTTATGGTATTGAACATTTCTAGTTGTCTTATTCCCTGAGATCTGTGGAAATAAGTGATCTCTAACTTAGTCCACTAGAATCCTTCTTGCTCTGGAATCATTCTTCCTCCAGCGGGATTTGTCTTCTTCGATGTCTAGTTCAGGGACCTTCTCATTTATATATTGTAAGAGATCATTCTCTTCTAGTAGTAGAAGAACTCTAGACTTCCAAGAGATAAAATTGGAAGATCCTTCTAGACGATCTTCAACCTTCATTCCAATCATCTTGACTGCAGATCTGATTCAGAAACCCTAGCAGGAGCTAGGTCAAAAATGAAAGATGGAATTTTGGAAAAATGACTCCACGGGTAGATGCATCTTAGCAAGGCGAGTTGAGATGAGCTAGGGATGATCCAAAATTGTGGAGAAAAATGGGTCAAAACGGAAACCCTGATTTCTGCTCCACCTGTAGAATTAGGTCAAAAACTAAAAATTATCGGAATTGAATTTTGTCTTCACCAAAAGATGCGCCCTCCTTAGAACGAAATTTCCAAGGCTATTTTTCTTCCAAAACAATTGAGTGAAGACTTCAAAATATAAAACCCTAGTTCAGGCAGGGTTCCGACAATGTTTCAGCAATGGCTTCCTCTAGTAGTGCTCTGATACAATGTTAGATTTCATACATTCATAGCATAATAATTCAATTGCATAAACAGGATCACTAGAAGAAAGTCAAATCACAAAACAATAACAACATAGTTTATCCTGGGAAATTGAAACAAGAGAAAAACCCAACAACCTTCATATAGAGATGATAATTCTGAGATCAGAGTACAATCATAAAAGAGAAAAGATGGAAATGCTTTCCAAAAGTAGAAACCCAAAAATAGTCTTCTTATCCAACTGTTGTGAACTTCTCTCTCTCCAAGTGATGCAAACTTGAGTGAATGAGTAAGTGTATAATGAGGTGCAATTTACCTCTTATTTATACATGTGCCAAAAATGGCCTTTACCCTAACGGGGACGACTTCACTTGGGGATAAATAATAATTTAAATTTAATTTTTCATTTGCTTTCTTTTCATCCTAATGTTTACATTGATTCTTTCAAGGGTTTACATAATTAATTACATTAAGTTCATCTCCCTTAGGAGGTACAATCAAGTACAATAAAATACAATAAATAATATCTTCCAAAGTTGCCCAAAATACAATAATGCATAGGTTGGATATGCACTATAAACAAACACCATCTCACCTATGCATACCTGCTAACTAAAAATAATAATCCCCCATGCAGGAAGAGAAAGCATATATATATATATAATATAATTACTTTAACATTCTTAGTTTTTTAACAGTTAATCCCTTTTAGGATTTCATAACCTTATCCTTGTGTCCTTATTAACTAAACCAATCAATACAAAGATGGGTACCTACTACCACTAACGTGGATCAAGGAATACCCAACCCTCAACAACAATAACTAACACAACCTCCCATCCTAACCTACGTCTACATCCTCCCTATCCTTCCTATTCCAGTAATGAAGTTGATGTCGGCTTCACCGACCTCACCACATATAAACCTAAGAGTGATAGCGTCCGCTGAAGAATAGACCTAAGCTCTCCTAGCAATCATATGACCATCGTCGTCACAACAACATGGGGAGCATGTCTCAGCACGGCCCTCCCACGACCTCAGGTATCATAGAAACATAGGGTGGGAAAAACATCCATCCCTCTCAACATACTAGGTTTATACCCATATCCAATCATACTCTAATGCTATCGATATTATCGGACTATGTCATCGCATCATCACTTTTGGCTGCTAAGTTTTACTATATAACAAGTTCTTATTCCACATATCATATCAAGTTCCCAACTATCACATAGTCCCCATGTCCTGTGGGTTAGTATTTCACAAAATACACATTTATAACCAGCATTTACACTCGATCATTAATTGACCCACATCATCACCATCATCATTTCACGCAACAATTTTTTCATCACAGGTACATATGACATATAATAATTCAATCGATCAAATCATAAGATCGTATCCACGTACCACATCATATAGTTCACATTTTATCAATGAAAACATTTAAACATATACTGCCATCATAAAAGAAAAGAATCTCATGATAATCACAACCTAGTAACTGCAGAAACATAGTAACATCATAATCATAGCGCCAACATAAACATAGTAACATCATAATCATAGTGCCAACAAAACATAGTGTAAATGTATACTCGGTCCCATCGTTTCGTAAATAAATTTTTCTCAGTCAAGCTGAGTCCAACAGATAATAAGAAAATTAAGTGTAGTAGGTCTAACTGATAAATATGCCTAGCCAAAATATGGAACATTGCATGCACCCACCCTTTAGGAAACTTCGTCCCGAAGTTATGGTTAAAATATTGAGGGAAAATCTTGATGCATTGTCTATGTGTCCTCCCAGGTAGCAGATCTAGAGTTATACTTGTCCCACTAGACCTTAAATTTGTCCACATGGTGACTATGAAGCTGTTGAACCCAACGATCAAGTATACATAATGGTTCAACCATGAAGGTTCCCTGCTCTGAGACCTTCAATTCCTTCCAATGAAGTTTGTGAGTTTCATCAGCTATGTAATGTCGTAATATAGAAACAAGAAATACATTATAAGTTCTATGCAAGCGGGGTGGCAACACAAGATTATAGTAATCTGGTCTGATTCTCTCAAGAATCTCAAATGGACCTATGAACCGAGGTGATAACTTAGTCCCCTTACCAAACTGAATGCTACTTTTATTTGGTATGATGCGAATAAATACATGATCCCCTACCTCATAACTTCTATCTAATCTGTGTGCATCAACATAACTCTTTTTCCTATCATGTGCTTCCGTTAACCGCTGCCTAATATGTACAAGATGTTCCTCCATTTTCTGAATTAGTTAAGGCCCAATTTAAAACCCTATCCTCTAGCTTGTCCCAAATAAGTGGTGTCCTACATGGTATCCCATACAATGCTTGATATGGAGGCATACCAATGGATTGGTGATGACTGTTTTTGTATGCAAACTCCACTAGACAAAGATATTTCTCCCACTAGGTTTTTTGATCCATAACGTATATCCTAAGCATGTCCTCCATTACTTGATTTACCCTCTTGGTATGTCCATTCGTCTCAGGGTGATATGTCGAGCTTAGGTTCAATTGTGTCCCTAGAGCTGACTGCATGCTTGTGCCAAACCGTGAAGTAAACTGAGGGTGTCTGTCAAATATTATCTTCTTAGCAACTACATGAAGATATACAATCTCATTTATAAATACTCTTTCCACATTAGTGACATCGAAAGTGTCTCTGACTGGAATGAAATGAGCGCTTTTGTTTAGCTTATCTACTACTACCAATATAGTGTTATGTATTAGAGATGTGAGAGGCAATCCTACAAGTCCAAGGTTGGAATTTCATTTCAACTCTGCCCTTATAACTAAAATTTTTTGACATTTTGAACTTTTATCTTTCCCCTCACACAATGTTTTAGTGAAAAAATAACCCTTCAACAATGACGTTTTATTAAAAAATACCCTTTAATAATAATGTTTTTATTATAAAAATTAATTTTCAATTAAAATATATGCTTTAATTTCCAATTAAAAGATAACGACATACTCATTTACCCATGTTTTCCTTGATCACGTGCTTTGAAAATTAAGGGTGGAAAAAAACAACCTACTGAGAGTGAGATAATTAACTGATAACCTTAAGAAACAAATAAAGCGTGGAGCCTAGAACCCTTTCTGAAGGTTAATGTCAGGCCACATGTAATGCAACATTGAAAATTTTGCAAGGTTAACATGTTGAATCAATGGTGTAATTGAAATTGTGAAATTTTATCTTTCAATTAAAAAATATGCTTTTATTAAGGACTTTAATTTCCAATTAAAAGATAACAATTGACCCATTTACCCATGTTTTTCATTGATCATGCACTTTGAAAATCAAGGGTGGAAGGGTGGAACAAAAAAAACTACTAACAGTGACACAAATAACTCAAGCATTATGCATATGAAGTACATTAACAGATAAAGTTAGGAAACAAACAAAGGGTGGAACCTACAATCCCTTCAACAGGTTAATGTTAGGCCATGTTTAATGTAAGATACCAAAATTTTCAAGGTTAACATGTTGCATCAATGGTGTAATTGAAATTGTGACATTTTATTCGAAAGGACTTGAGTTAAAAGACGATATAGATATAATATTCCCTTTCTAGAGGCAATTCATTAAAAAACACATAGAAATCGAGATTGTACTATCATGTTCTCCCCACCCTTTGTTAGAAGAATTTTAATAAGGCTATTTTTCCAAGGTATGGACTATTTTGGATTCCTCAACTATTACCGCATGTGAACTTGTACATACCAAGCTACAACAAATATTTCAGGGAAGTGTATTTGCCTATGTATTATCCATGATGCAAATATTATGGTTAAAACTACTTTTCGAGGACAAGTTTTGCTAATATAGAGCCAGTGTTGTGATACATTTTTTCCATTCAAATTGAGGACCATCGGATTGAATTTAATTTTCGATGTGTTTTTGTGGGGGGGGGTCAAAATTTGTACCAACCAATTCATGGTTCCTTCTTTCTTCTTTGGGGCATTCACTTTCACTCGGCTATAAATGGATAGGAAGAAACCACTCTCAACTTCAAACCTGGTTAGAAGATTTTTTACACATGATTAAAAGTAATTGTTTCAACCAATTACTAAGACTACAAGAATAATAAAATGTTATTAATTTTTAACATATATCAAATAAATCATTTTAAAAAATGTGAATATATAAGTGAAAATATTTTAACAACAAGACCAATAAGTTGTAACTTGGAAGTATTGAAAGTGTACAAAGTGGGATTGGGAGCCTCCCACATCAAAACCATGTTTCCATGCTTTTGTCTAGTCACAAGTGTTATCTTAGCTCAATATCAAAATAACAAAAACAATTTCATGTTTAAGAAAAAACACATAATAGTTTCATTAAAATTTGTTTCTATATTATTATCAAATTTAAAAAAAAATCAAAATAACATCTTACGAAAATTAGTAGTTCCAATTCCATGGTAGCGAGAGGAGAGAACTTTCACACTGTCTAGAGAAATTGGTATCTAAATTCAGTTGGTGCTTCTAGCTTCCGAGTCCCATAACCAGAAAGAAAACATGTCTGAAATTCCGTAGGTGATGCTTGGTAGATTCGGTACTATGATAAATTGGTGATGCTTGGTAAATTCAATAGCTAATAAATTGTTTATGCTTGGTGGAAGGGTATGACCTCGTATTGGGAAAATTATAAGACAATATAAGAAAGAAAAAATGGAATGAAAGAAAATCCATCCCCATTGAAGGCAAACTCACCCACCTACTCTTCAATCAAATGGGAAAGTTTCACTTAAGTGGGAAAGTTTCAATCTCCATTATTACATATATAATAACATGCCACATAATGCAGGAAACGTATATAGTCATACACATATTATAACAAGATTATTAATAAAAATTAATAATGGTTTGGAAAAATAATTAACCTTCAAAAATACATCCTAGAAAATTGTTTACCCGTTCTTTGATAAAATTTGTTAAAACTTTTAACTGTATTTTGATGGGTAAAATGCCTCATGACGGGCATATTCCCATCAAATTCCATCCCTTCCCACAATGAAGTTCATGGAAATCACCTCCCACTTAGTCATAGGAATGTCTTGTGGTTGTAAAAGACCGCCTAGGTGGCGATGATCCGCTTTAACTTGTTGTCATTCAAGGCACTTAGAAACAAATTTCACTACATCGCTCTTCATACCTAACCAAAAGAAGAGTTTCTTCATGTATGCATACATCTTCGTCACTCTTGGGTGTGCACAGTAATGTGCTTTATGTTCCTATCTAAGGATTGATTCCCTAATATCCCCTTCCTCAATAATATACTTCCTCCCTTGATATCACAACAATCAATCTTCCTCCAGATGGTACCCTTCATACCTAGAATTTGGTTTCCTTCCACTCTAAATTTCTGGTGTCACCTTTAGATACCAACTATCCCCCAAGAGTTGTCCCAACACTCTCTCCTTCAAATCCAACTTTAAAGGAATTAAGGAGAAGAGCCTTGGTCTTCTACATAGGGCATCTCTCACAAGGTTCTCCTTCCCTTTGATGTATGAGATGCCAAAGTCATACTCACTCATGAACTCACTCCATCGCCTCTACCTAGAATTCAAATCCCTTTGAGTAAAAATGTACATTAAGATCTAATGGTATTTTTTAAGTGTGAAGCTTCTCCATACAAAGTAGTGCCTCCACAAATTTAGTGCCAATGCTACCACTACCAACTCCAATTCATGTGTGGCATACTGCTCCACGTGAGGTTTCAACTTATGAGATGCATAATCTATTACTTTTCCTTCTTGCATTAGAATCACACCTAGCCCTTGCTTCGAGGCATCAGTGCATACCACAAAATATTTATCCATGTCTGTTACTCAGAAGATCGTTGCACTCGTGAATAGTCTATTTAACTCTATAAAAGAGACATCGCATTCATTGCTCCATTCATACTGGATTCCCTTGCACTGCAAGGTGGTAATAGGTTTCACAATTTTGGAAAATCCTTCCAGAAACCTCTAGTAATAGCCTGATAACCTCATGAAGCTACACACTTCATCATAATTCTTTGCAATTGACCAATCCTTGATGCCCTTCACCTTCTCCAGGTCTACTGAGATCCCTTCCCTCGAGGTAATATGTCCCAAGTAGTGAATCTCCTTTTGGAAGAAGGAACACTTTGACAATTTACCATATAGTTTATATTCTCTTAAGCATGTTAATACAAGTTGTAAGTGTTCCTCACACTCATTTTCATTCTTATAATAGATAAGAATATAGTCTAATAAGACTTGCACAAAATGATACAAGTACCTTTGAAAGACACTATTCACGAAGCTCATGAATACAACTTGTGTGTTGGTTAAATAGAATGGTACCACTATGAACTCGTAATGCCCAAGTCGAGTTCGAAAAGAATTCTTATGAATGTAACCTTATTTGATCCTTAGCTGGTAATACCCCGATTACAGATCGATCTTAGAGAAGAAAAAAACTCCTTTCATCTAATAAAAGAGGTCATCAATTCTTGGTATAGGGTACTGATTCTTCACTGTGGCTTTATTCAAGTCTCTATAATTTATGCATAACCAGAGAGATCCATTTTTCTTCTTAACAAATATAAATGGTGCAACCCATGGTGATATACTAGGTCTAATTAGCCCAAATTCTAGCAGTTCCTTCAACTAGATCTATAGTTCCCAAAATTGTGGCATTGTCATCCTATACGGACTCTTTGAGATTGACTCTACACCGGGTTTCAGTTCAATCGTAAAATCGAAATCCCTTTATGGAGGTAACCCTGGAAATTATTTTGGAAAGACATCCTTGAAATGAGATAGGACTAGGTATGAGTTTAAAGAGGGTCCTTTGTTGTCGGTCACTACCTCGACTATAAATAGTTTACATCCTTGTCTTAGGAACTGGTTAGATTTCATCGTAGAGATGAAACAGAGGGACACCTTCCTCTTCAAACCTTGGATTTGAATTGTCCTTCCCTTGTCATCGAGGCATGGCACCTTATTTGCATAACATTCTAAGAAATCTCTATGGTCATCTAAACAATCCATGCCAATAATGAGGTCATAGGTCCACAAATTTGTGATATAAGCATCCAATCTAGTGGTTCACAATCCTAAGTCAACCTCACAACTCCTCACCTTAAGACCTACTGCTTGCTTAACTCTTGAATCCATTTCAACCAGTTCAAAGTTATCGTGCTTGTAGTATTCCAACCCACATTTATCTAATGCAAATGGTGAAATAAAACTATCAGTTGCACCTGGATCAAATAAAATTTGAATTTTGACATTGTTTACTTTACCAGTGGTTTCTACTATGGTGGACTGATGTTATTCTTGGCAGTTATGAACTGTTGCGTGAATCTAATGATTGTTACCCGAACTATCCATGGGTGATTTTCCTTCACTGTTCATGCTGCTTGAATCACCCTTATGACAGTACCGCTAGTAATGAGGACCTCCGCATCCCCAACATGATAGATTGGGAAGGGCTTGCATGTTGCTGGGAGGAGTCATATGAGATGAGTTCCTTCCCCTGGATCCTCTGTAGGAAATTCTTTGTGTACATCCATGGGTTTGATGGGTTGTAGACGATTCCTCCGATTCTGAGTTAACTAAATTATTACCCCTCAGTGTGAGCTTGTTACCATAAGGAGGAGGTATAGATTGTCCTCCCTGTTGTAAAGACGTGAGACCTTCCCTAAAACACACTGATTGGATCTTGTCAACTTACTACCCCTTTTTCATCTATCATATTTGTTTCATAATGAGCATACTCAACTTCCATCACAACTAAAGTTGGTTTCCACGTCCACACAAAAACCCTTATCTTATATTTAATTCCATACACAAAACACTCTACTTGACAATCATCTGCATCTAGGTAAGGAATATATTTTACTAGTTCCATAAGCCTAGGTTCATACTCCTCCAGAGTCATGTTTCCTTGTACTAAAGCAGGAAGTGCACCTGCGTGTTCTTCCTTGTAATAATTTGGCAAGTACTTCATGTGGAATCTCTCCTTGAATAAATCCCAAGAAAACTTAAGAGGAGTAAGGTGCAACTACTTTGCATATCTGACCACCAATTCAAAGCATCACCTTCAAGTTGAAAGATGGCCATTCTAGCTTTGGATCTAGAAGTATACTCATTCAATATGAAGCATCTCTTCATCCCTTCTAGCCATGCTTTGGCATGCATACCAATTCGTCCTCCAGAAAACTCAGGAATCTTTATCTTTTGAAATTCCCTCAAAATGTCACGAAGTGGTTCCTTCCTCGAGCCATGTTCCCTCTCAGAGTTCTCGTGGCTTACTTGAGTGGTTTCCACCTCGACGACCCTTTCCAATTGTTGATTCATCATGGTCATGATAGCCTCCAAGGATCTCATTATCACCTCCATTTAAGGGGTTGAGGTTGACAATGGCAGTGTTGGAGGCGGTGACGGTGGTGGTGGCAACAGTGATGGTGGTCGACCTCGAACTTGACCTTGACCTATGTGTGTTATTACCATGATTTCTCCTGGATCATGGGAATAAAACATCATATTGTTATTTTCTAAAGAGTGTGCTGGTCGATTCTCAAAGAGGTGCATTTTTTAAAAGAGATATAGTTCTAGGCATTTCGACCAGGCCATCTTGAGGCCATGCAGTACTAATTGTACTAAACAATTCCATGTAAACTCCATGGGGTTCAAATTAAAATCGACGACCTCTCGACAATAGTAAATTTAATTAGATAAGCAATATTCACCTTGATTTACAAATTTAATTTGACATGTGAAATGAGATTTATTTAACACTAACATTTTAATCAACTTTAAATGTTAACCCTTAATCTAATTATGGTTAACTTTACTAAAATTTAAAATTTAAAATTAAAATTTAGCATTTCAATCAAACATACATTATAACTATATCTAAAAATAATTTAAATTTTAATAAAACATGTATTATAACAACACACACATACACACATATATTTCAAATTTCAAATTTTAATAAATCAAGAATATCAAATTTTTATAATAACATTTATATATATAAATTATAACAACTATATATATTATATCAGACAATACATAAATAAAAAAAATAGAAAGAAAATTTATATAACACTCTACCTATTTTCAACAAATTATACACACAAAAAAAACATTTAAACCTAATTGTAACCTCTACCGACACAGGCACGAACTCCACATATCCACATGCACACCAACAACCTTGCATGAACTCCATGTGACCGGTCTTTCCCATGGAGTTAAGATGGGGTTCAGCCTTCCGTTAGGTCATTTTCTTGCTCAAAGATTTTGTTCCTTCTCTCCAGCTGAGTTTTGAAATATGATGCAACATATCTACAAATTGGAATCCAATATCATTAGTAGGGGTGGTAACCAAAGCAACCATGGTTGTGAGGGAGGAGCGACTTCAGCGCCACCTCTGTCCTCCATTCAGAGTGGCAGCCTGAATTACCTTCCTCTCATTCCTTCCATGCAAAAAGCTTCACTCGATGGTTTTGGCTCGGTCATAGCTCCATCGGTTTTATATCGGTGGCTTCCCTTGGGAACTTAGCAAGAATGCTTGTGTTAGGTTTCGACGTGTTAGTGCAAGAACTGGCTCCTTGTGGTCTCTCTTTGGTGCTGTAATTGGTGTGGATGAGATACTAAGTATGTAAACATGATATCCGTGGAGCTATTGGTACGTAGGCTCGAGTCCGGGATGCACCAATGCTCTGTGGGTGAGGTCACTTCGAAGTGCTTGCTGTGGCGCATTGGTGGAGTCATGGAAATAGTGGGAGGAGGTCACGGTTAAGGAGGAGGTAATTATTATTATTATTATTATTATTTACAATTAGGGTGCTAGAGAGCTCAGTTAAGGGCTTGAGGATTGTGGATTGATGCTTAGTAGCTACAACATAGTCCCAACATTCTATAACTACAATGTAAATCATTTTATTTTATTTGACAGTGCGGTCTATGGCTCGCACCCATATCTTCCTGAGCTCTTACTGGCAGGCTACTGTGGACGATATCCTACACTACCATGCTCTTATTCAAACTCATTCTGATGCAAGGCGCCTTATGGAATTTATTGCTTAACAATTACACACCACACACATCATTCACATAGACAAGATGTAAACAAGATGCCAAGAAGTTGGCTTATATTACTTCTACCAAATCGGTTACAATGCAAAATGCAAGGAATGTAAATAACTAACCAACTGTCAACCTCAACCATTACAATACAGAAGTAACTGTGTGCTATCTCAGTGTGTCAACCATCACCCTCTCTTGGTTCACTGCGGAACTCTGAGCTATGGCTCGATCTTCTCTGAGTTCGGAAGCTATGTGACTGTTCTCTCCAATCTACAAATCTTCTCGTTGAACTCTGCTCTGCCAAGTGATCCAACTAATATGCACTCCTCGGCCTTCTACTATGTTTTTGTTGTTCCCGAGATCGTTCCGACCCCCAAGACAGACATTATGTCTGTCGATCTCCTTGGATCCTAGAGAGATACAACTGTCAGCGCCCCAACTGTGCTGCAAAATCTCTTCCTATGGCGACATCTGTCACGTCTTCATCCACCTGCAATAATGGCCATTAACTTCATTAGAAACCCCAAACCATTTCCAAGTACTCTTCTTGACTTCTACGCATCCTTCTGACATGATACAGTAATTCATCCTATCATCCATACTTCCTGTCAGCTTCTTTTCACAACCCAAGGCTTCACTAGTCCGCCCCTTCCTCCTCGCTTGGCTCATGCCCAAACCTATCGGAGTTGTGGTTCGACGCATGTCGAACATCAACGTCCTTTCTCAACCTGTCGTCTGTCAACTCCAACATGTCGACTCTCGACTTTCGCTGCATTTGTTGGTTGCATACCGACTGCTCCTGCTCGACTTATTGACATAGATGAGCCAATCTGCTCTTCCTCACTAATGGTCATCGGCACTCCCTCTAGTTGGCATTACTCATGTTGACTAACTTTGACCGATCTTCCTAGGCTTTGATGCTCCTATATCAGACTCTCGAGGTGAAAAAGAACTCGACTGCTCCATCAGTCTCCTAACTCTTCTTTGGAAATCCACGTCGCCTCCTGCAACTCATCATCTTTCCATCGCACTAACTATTCCTTCCTTCGTGAACTGCGCGTACACATAATGTTGCGTTCCTCTATTACTTCTTCAATTTTTTCTTTCTGTTGATATGGAATCTGCTCTGTTCAATCGATCTTTGACACTTTTGCGCTTCCACAGCTCAAAACGTCTTCAAACTTGTACATATCTGAGACATTGAACATTGGTGAAATTCTCAAGTCATTCGGCAGCTCCAACACATGAGCGTTGTCCAAAATTTTCTTCAGAATCTTACATGGTCCAATCTTCTTCAGCTTCAACTTGTTATATGTTCTTGTTGGAAATCTCTCCTTCCACAAATGTGCATAGACCAAGTCTCCTTCGATGAACGACTATAGTCTCTTCTTCCTGTCATCTCTCAACGTGTATGTCGTGTTGCTCTTTTCTATGCACTTTCGCACATCTTCATGTACTTCTTTCATATGCTCTACAAATTATTCTACATCTGCACTTTTCCTGATTTGTGTCAGTAACTCAACCAAATCCACCACTCTATGTGGACTTCTTCCTTGAACAATCTAGAATGGGCTCAAACCTGTCGACCGATTCACATAATTGTTATATGCAAACTTTGCTTGTGCAAACACATTTTCTTACTGCTTGGGTCTATCGGCCGTCAAACATCTCAGAAGGTTTCCCAAACTTTTGTTCACCACCTCAGTATGTTCATCTGTATGCAGATGATATGCCGAGCTAAACTGCAACCTCGTGTCTAGGTTCTTCCATAGGGTTCTCCAGAAATGTACCATAAACTTGGTATCTCTGTCCAATGTACTCTTCGAAAACCCATGCTATCTGACTACTTCCTTGAATAATAGTACAACAATTCATGTGGCGTCACCTGTCTTTTGACATGGAATCTAGTGTGCCATTTTCGAAAATCTGTTGACTACAACAAAGATTGAGTCGCTCCCCTGTAGTGTCTTTGGGAATCCTAGCAAAAAATCCATGCTTAGGTGCTCCCATGGGGTATCTGGTACAGGTAATGGTGTATACAACCTCGTGTTCTGAATTGTCCCTTTTTCCAACTGGCAAAGTCTACATTGTCGAACCCACTTTCCGACATTTGTTGTCATTCCTTGAAAATAATACTTCTCTTCGACCAATGCCCTGGTCTTGTCGATGCCAAAGTGACACGCTAATCCACTGTAATGCAGCTCTCAGATTAGGTTCTCCCTTACTGATCCTCTGGGAATACACAACTGTTGTCCCTTGAATAGGTATCCCTCTTGGATAAAATAATCCAAGTATGGCATTCTGTCAACACTCCAAGATTCATGACAAGCTCCACATACTTTCCCAAAATCCTCGTCGGTCTCATACTCTATCTTCACCAACTCTTTTCCTATTTCCTGAACTGTAGTCATGTTCAGCAATGCAACTCTTCGACTCAGCACATCAGAAACCTTGTTCGACTTGCCTGACTTATGTCGCAACATGAATGTATATCCCTGTAGGAATTCGACCCACTTCATGTCCCACTAATTCAACTTCGATTGAGTATTCAGATTTCTCAGTGCTTGGTGATCTGTGTATAACACAAATTCCTTGGGAAAAAAATAATCCCTCCAATTCTTCAATGCGTAGACAATAGCATAAAATTCCTAGTCATAGACCGAATATTGACGCTTCACATCATCCAACGTCTCACTGAATAATGCAAATGATCAGCCCTCCTGGCTCAACACTACTCCAATTTCCATTCCACTCGCGTCGCAATCAACCTTAAAAACTTTGTCGAAATCTAGGAGCGCTAACACTGGACTCTCAATGACCTTTTCCCTTAGCTTTTCGAAAGCTCGCTGGGCTACTTCTATCCACTTGAACTCACCATTTTTCATGCACTCTATCAAAGGTGCACAAATCTGACTGAATCCCCACATGAACTTCCTGTAGAAACCGGCAAGTCCATGGAAACTCCTTACTCTAGTCGTACTTGTCAGTTCCGGCCAATCCAATATTTCCTTCACCTTTTCGGGGTCCATCACCAACCCTTTACCTGAGATTACGAATCCTAAGTACACCATTTATTCCTTCATGAAGAAACACTTTTGTAGGTTCACCATCAGCTTCTCTTCCTACAACTTCTGCAATACCTGTAGAATATGCTCTAAGTGTTCTGTCTTGGTTCGACTGAAAATCAGAATGTCGTCTAGATAGACTACAACAAACTTTCCCAAGAATGGCTTCAGTACCTCATTCATCAATCACATGAATGTATAGGGCACATTAGTCAATATGAATGGCATGACTAACCCCTCATACAACCCTTTCTTTGTCTTGGATGTTGTCTTACATTCATCTCCTTCTCTAACCTAAATTTGGTGATCACCGCTCTTCAAGTCTATTTTCCTGAAGTACTTCGCTCCACTCAAGTAATCCATCAAGTCATCCATCCTTGGAAATGGAAACTGGTATTTGATCGTGATCTTGTTGATGGCTCTGGAGTCTGTACACATTCTCCATTCTCCACCTTTCTTTGGTGCCAATACTGTTGGTACTGCACACGGACTCAAACTCTCTCTGATCAACCCTCTGTCCAACAACTCCTGGACCTGTTGGTTGAGTTCCTGAACTTTTGTTGGACTCATCCTATGCGGTGCTTTGTTTGGAAGACTCGACCTTGGAATCAAGTCGATCTGATGGGATATGCTCGTTGTCGACGGAAATCCCATCGATGTCTCCTCGACTACTATGCTCTGAAACTCATCAAGCATCTTTCCGACTTCGACTGGAATCTTCTCCATTGTCGACCTCTCGGCACATGGTCCTTTCAGAACGATAGCATAACACCCCGAATGCTTTTCCTCCTCCGCAAGGAATTCCTTTGCTAAGCACATCAACACTCACTCCTCCCAAAAGTTGTTATCGCCATGCTTATCATCGGCTCACTCCTCTAGCTTCGTCTTAAGAGTCCTCTGCATGCCATTTTTCCACACCGTGACTATGTTGGCTCGACCATCATAGATCATTTTCCGATCATATTTCCATGGTCTTCCTAACAATAGATGGCATGCGTCCATTGGGATTATGTCGCACAGTACACTGTCTTCAAATCCTTCGACTCTGAAGTTAATCAGGCATTGTTTGGTCACCTTCACATGATGTCCTTTCTATAAGCATGAAATCTTGTATGGGTGTGGATGCTCCCAGCATTTTAACGTTTCCTTTTCGATCACCTTTGTTGACACAAGATTCTTAGTGCTTCCACCATCAACTATGGTCTTGCAACGCCATTCGTCGATTCGCAATTTGGTTCAAAAGACTGCCTTTCGCTATGCCAACTATCGCTCATCACGTGTGTCGTCCAAAACTAGTGTCTTCCTGGCTGTCATGGCCCGAATTTTCTTCTTTCCAACCTCATTGCTATTGGATGCTAAATCTTCCCTCTCGTCGACTTCCTCATCTCTTCGACATCTGGGTTTCGACTCCTCTACAACATGCAGGTTCTCTCGACATTTATTGCCTTGTGTCCCGCTACATGACACTTGTAACAAATTATGATTAGTCTGTTAGCTCCTTTTATGTCGGATGGACCACTTCGACCATATGCATCTCGACTGTGGTTCTCATGAATATCGCGTCGGTTCTCTTGTGCTTTCTCCCTTGTCGATTTCGCTTTCGTCCATCGATTTTCTTCAACAGACTCCTTGCTATAACCAATACTTTGACCTTTCATAGAAAAACTCTTCGCATGCCAACCAGTCATCCTACCTCTGGTCTCGACAGTTTCTCTTATGCCTTCAGGGCTAACTAGTAAGCTTCACTGACCGGTATAAATCGTGACATACTCAAATCGTCCTGAATGGCATATTTCAATCCATTCACGTATCTAGCGACACCTTCTTCTCCTTTGTCGGTCTAACCCGACCTTATCAAAAATATGTAGAACTCTTCTATGTACTCCTTCACGGTCATCTCTTTTTGTCAAAATTTCTACAACTTCCGGAACAATATAATTACATAGTCATTTGGCAAGAACTTCCCTTTCAGCTTGGCGACCATCCTATCCCAAGAATTGATTTTCTCCTTTCCCTTCTTGACTCTATTGGCCTGCACATTGTCCCACCACATTGAGGCATGACCCTTCAACCTCAGACATGCAGTCTTAACCTGTTTAGGGTACTTGATGTTCTCTATGTCGAAGTATTTCTCCATTTCTCTAAACTAGTCGATCAAGTCTTCTGGATCAAGACTTCCAAAGTAGGTACGTACAACTATCTTTGTCCGACCTGTCATATCTGTCATAATTTTGATCAGTTTGTCTTCTGGTTCTTCTCCTGTTGCTTCTTGTGCTTCCACTTCTTCAACTTCCTAATCGATGTGGTTTAATGCATCAGGAATACAACCAATCCTTTGGATTTCTTTGATCAATGCGACTTCATTTGTCAAAGTTCGCACTTTTCATATGCACTCACTGAACATCTCATGATAAACTGTGACTGCTGCGCCACGCGCTCTTCCTCCAACACCTCGGACATTAATGCTTCTGTGAGCCATTTTCACCCTCGGCTAAAACTCCCACTCCGTCCAATCGCAACTGGACTTTAACAAGTCGTGTACAGCTCTACCCAACCATATCTAAAGCTGTGAACAAACTTCCAGTTTCAATACCACGTGACGCAAGGCAGGTTGGTATCATCGCCTTTCTCCTTAACAGGATACTCTTCCCGCTCTGATACCAACTGACGCAAGGTGCCTTATGGACTAAGGTTCTTGCTTAACAATTACACACCACACACATCATTCACATAGACAAGATGTAAACATGATTCCAAGAAGTTGGATTATATTAATTCTATTGAATCAGTTACAATGAAAACTGCAAGGAATGTAATTAACTAACTAACTGTCATCCTCAAGCGTTACAATACAGAAGTAACTGTGTGCTATCTCAGTGTGTCGACCGTCACCCTCTCTTGGTTCACTACGAAACTCTCAGCTATGGCTCGATCTTCTTTGCATTCAGAAGCTGTGTGACTGTTGTCTCCAATCTATAGATCTTCTCCTCGAACTCTTCTCTCCCAAGTGATCCAACTAATCTACACTCCTCGGCCTTCTACTCTGCTGCTACTGTTCCCGAGATCGTTCTGAGCCCCGAGACATGCATCCTTTGTCTGTCGATCTCCTCGGATCTTGTAGACCTTCAACTGTCAGCACCCCAACCATGTTGCATAATATCTCCCTATGACGACATCTGCCACGTCTTCACCCACCTGCAATAACTGCCATTAACTTCCTTAGAAACCCTGAACCATTGCCACGTACTCTCCTTGATTTCTACGCCTCCTTTGGATAGGCTACAGTAATTTTTCCTATCGGTCATACTGTCTGTCAACTTCTTTTCACAACCCAAGGCTTCACCAGTCTACCCCTTCCTCCTCGCTTGTTTCATGCGCAAACCTATCGGAGTCGTGGTTTGATGCATGTCGACCATCGACGTCCCTACTCAACCTCTCATCTGTCGACCCCAACATGTCGACTCTCGACTTTGGCTGCATCTGTCGGTTGCATACCGACTGCTCCTCGTTGACTTATTGACTTAGACAAGCCAATCTTCTCTTCCGCACCAGTGGTTGTTGGCACTCCCTTTGATCGGCCTTCCTCATGTTGACTAACTTAGACCAATCTGCCTAGGCTCCAATTCTCCTGCATCACATTCTAGGCCAGTCCTCCTATGCATTGTGCCTCAAGAAAAGCTCTATGGTTAGTGCACAACACATTGTGGAAACTCTCTGTAGGAATCTCTCCACAAGAAACTATTCGTTGTGCACTTTTGAGGACTCATGGACTTCCCTTGGTGTTTTGCATGACTGCTTGGAGAAAGGGATGTAGAACCTTGAAACTTAGATGCTTTGTGCGATGGTAAGTGGAGACTTCTCATTTGAGTTTAAACTTATACTTATGGATAAAACTTCATCATAAACCACTTTTATTTATTGTGAATATTTAGGTTATTTTCGTGTGATTTTTTTTTTGAATGTTGAAGATGTGGTGCACATCTATTTCAACCACAGCTAGATCGATTCTATATTGTTGTTGTCTTGGTGAATCTCCTACTCTTTTTTTATATTTGAGCTGAATCGCTGGGATGATTTTTTCTTTTTTGCTCCTTGTCCTAAATCCAACTCCCATCTCTTGGTATCCTTTTTTTTTCGATTTAGTTATATATATATAATTGGATTGGTCGTTCATTGTTTAGAGCACTCATCATCCCAGGGGTGCTAAATTTCAAAAGGTTGTCTTGAATTTTTTTTTTGTATTGCAAAGCTAATTTGTACATTCTTATCCTAAATTCTGCACAGGAAGATACAACAATGATGGTTTGAACCATGCTTCTACTCTGTGGCATCACAACAAGGAGCAACCATTAGTCCAAAATTCATATGGCTCATCACCACCTTCAGAATGCCATTGAAGGTGACATGGGAAACCCATAACAATCTCCTTTAACTAATATCAAAGGTGAACCCAATTGCCAGTTGATACACATTAAAATATTTTAAATAGAAGATGGTGAATTCTAGTTTTGGATTGTAATTAGCCCATATTTTTAGCAATTTGAACTGATTTTTTTTTGTCAGTACCGCAAGATCTGGATAGTATCTTAACGTTTATATTTAAAGTTTTTTTCTCAATTGTTTGCAGGAGCATGGTATAAGGTTTTACTAACTTATTTCATTCCCTTGGATTCAGGTTAAGATAGAGAGGGTTTCCTTAGGGATTAATTAACCATGTAATCAATTTATGTTATGGTCTAAATATGTGTATTCCCTCTCTAAACTTCCCAAAATTCTATTTGGTATACAATTTTTTTTTTTGTTCGACAAATTCATATTTGGTGTACAATTGTTTTTCTATTTTGTGGCAATCCCTTGGCTCCATATTTGGAAGCCAGGATCTGATACCAAGTGCATTGCCTCTTCCTCTAGGGGCACTAAGTCTATCTCTAGTCAACTTATGTACTATGGATCAATTGAGC
Organism: Larix kaempferi; assembly: GCA_027924585.1. Taxonomy (NCBI): domain Eukaryota; kingdom Viridiplantae; phylum Streptophyta; class Pinopsida; order Pinales; family Pinaceae; genus Larix; species Larix kaempferi. The sequence goes on from BSBM01000135.1 coordinate 2,811,369, forward strand.
TAGGCTTAAATATATAAAAACTTTGAGAATTTAAATGTTTATCTATTCTAAAAAATCTCTTTATCCTTTATCTCTAATAATTTATAAGGTTTTAATTGAAATACTCAAACATTTGCATTTATTCAATATTAGTAACAACATAAATTAAAATAAAATAAGCATTTTCCCCTCAGATTTCAATTATGTAAGTACTGTAATTGGCAAATTTAATCAAGTAGAAAGTAGAATACATGATTTTTCGTACATTGTATTAGGATTTATGTAGACTTTGTAGATCCACTTAGAAAAACAAATACAAATCCACCCTGTTGACTAGCTACTATCTTGCTGGGCCTAGAAAATGAACAGATTTCCTAGCCCCTGATCCCACAAACCGATAATCCTGAGAGAAACTTCATATGTTCCAATTCCTTTGATCAATAATCATCCCCTTTTAATTTCCCAAAAGAAAGTCCAACCCCTTCAATCCCATAAGTTCTTACCTATATACCATTTCCTCCTACATAATCATTTCATCTTACTCCAATGCCCCTGTCCAATCCCTTGAGACACCCCCCAAAACATTTACTCCTTTACTCATTTTTTTCTTACAAGTTACAATAAAATATTATTTTATAAATTGTACATTTCCTGAACAATCCAATCTCCTTCAAGTTAATAAATTTTGTTAGGTGAGTTGACTACACATTTATTATCAATATCTTGGTAGGTTGAATCGGTTCCTTATGAGGGAGTGGGTTAATTACCCATCGACTCACCGTCTACAATATTAAACAAGTTAAATAAAAGATTAATTTAATATTTATGTTATTAACCTTTCCAAATTTGAAGTGGTGGTTTGTTTTAAATTATATAATCCAAATTCGGTTTTGTTGTCTCTCATGGCATTAATTTAATAACAAAAAATTTAATGAGTCTTATCTTAACTCCCTTGGTACATTTAATATTTAATATTTCATTTTCTTTTCTTAAACAATGTTTGGTCAATCCCCTTTTCATAATTTAACAACTTACTAATTAAACAATTCAAATCATTCACATATGATCTTTGAATGATCTTTGGTAATGGTTAGACGATTATTATTAATAATAATAAAAATAACAACAATAATAATAATTATTAATGGTGAATAATAATAGCAACATTTATTTGTTTAATTGATAAGTAACTTAGTATCGACATAGTACCTTTGTATTAATAAACAAGGTACCCTTAATGGTTTAATTAATCATGGCTAACAGTTAAACAATATAATTCTAGAGTGTTAATGTTCATCTATAACACTTCACATTGACGACACGTATCTCAATTGGTTATTAAACTGTTTTCATACAATGACTAATTCACTTATTTTACACATAAAAAACTTAACCATTCATTATCTAAGTTGATTAATATATCCTTAACTAAAGTATACATGAAATTTTATAGCACTATTCAAGCATGACAAGTATGTTGTACATGTATACTATCGTACATGACCAAGGTGTGCATGCATGGCCAGTGTATGCAAATGTCGTATATATGCGCTATAAACAAACACAATCCTGCCTATGCATATCTTCTAACTAACAATAATAATCCCCCCATGCAGGAAGAGCAAGCATATATATATAATATAGTTACTTTAACATTCTCAGTTATTTAACAGTTAATCCCTTTTAGGATTTCATATCCTAAGTTATCTGTATGTTCTTATTAACTCAACAAGTCAATACAAATATGGGTACCTACTAGCACTAGCTCGGTATCAAGGAATACCCAACCCTCAACAACACTAACTAACACATCCTCCCATCCTAACCTACGCCTGCATACTCTCTATCCTTTCTCTTCTAGTAAATAAGTGGATGTTGGCTTCACCAATGTGACCACATATAAACCTGAGAGCAATAGCGTCGATTGAACAACGGACCTAACCTCTCACAGAAAGCATCTGACCATCGTCATCACAAAAATATGGGGAGCATGTCTCAGCACAACCCTCCCACGATCTCGGGTATCATAGAAACATAGGGTTGGAAATACATCCATCCCTCTCAACATGCTGGGTCTATACCCTTATCCAATCATACTCTACTCCTATTGAGATTATTGGATATTGTCATCATATCATCACTTTCAGTTGCCAAGGTTTACTGTATAACAAGTTCTTATTTCGCATATCATATCAAGTTCCCAACTATCACATAGTCCCCGTGTCTTGTGGGTTAGTATTTCACAAAATACACATTTATAACAAGCATTTACACTCGATCATCAATTGACCCACATCATCACCATCATCATTTCACAGAACAATTTAATTCATCATAGGTACACATGACATAATAATTCAATCGATCACATCATAAGATGGTATCCATGTACCACATCATATATTTCGCATTTTAGCAATGAAAACATTTAAACATATACTGTCATCATAAAGGAAATAATCCTCATGATAATCACAACCTAGTAACCAAATAAACATAGTAACATCATAATCATAGTGCCAACATAAACATAGTAACAACATAATCATAGTGCCAGCATAACATAGTATAAATGTATACTTAGGTCCATCCCGTTGTAAATAAATTTTACTCAGTCGAGCTGATTCCAATAGATAATAAGCAAATAAAGTGTAGTACTTCTAACTGATAAATATGCCTAGTAAAAATATGGGGTGTCACAGTTCCAATTAGTGGTTGCACACCACATTCATTCTCTCAATCAAGTGATATTTTCTCATAATTTCATTGAATATGTTTTCATTCATTTATTGTAAATGGGTACCTAACATGGCCTTTTTTGTTGGGGCGCATATAAAGGATTGTGGTTAATGACAATTTTTTATTGTACATTTCATTCTACACCTTTGAGTAGTATGTTGTGTGACATGTGCATATAGTCTTACAATGTCACCTAGCAATTTACTTTATGCACTAACTCTTTCTTCAATCAATTGGATCTTGCGACTTCGAGGCGTTTCTTTCTTAATAATATTGTTTCCCATAATTCCCACCTTTATCTCATCCCTCCATACTTTCACCATAATCTATGACATTTGGTAAGCTAGACCGAAAAGATAATGTCTTGATCAAGCAAGTAAACATGGATTTCATAAAACACCACCATGTTGTGACCCCTAAATATGCATTGTTATGTCATTTCCACAACTGACAACATTTTCTATCAACATAGAGGACATGATTCTGATTTTAAATACTTCATCCACTATGTCAAGAAGGGAAAATTAATGCTCCATTTGGTAAACCCCATTGATGAAATCCAACCCAGAAAACATATTTAGATAAACTTTAGGGAGGCAAGGAATCAAATTATGCGAATAAATAAAAAATAGAAGTGATTAGTGTGATCTTCTTCATCCTCAAGGTGCTCAACCTTATTGGAGACTTCACAAAAGATGTTTCCACCCTCTCGAATCTTACACTCAACTTCCCAATCTAATCGAAACAAAGGCCATCTTGTGCAATGAGGGGAGACATATTGGTTTCCATTCCTAATCTCTCAATTAGTTTCATACTTCATCCATGGTTGAAATGTTACAAGTGTTTGCTTACTTCAGCCATGGTTGAAATGTTGTGAGTTTTTTTCATAAGACCATTCTATCCACTAAAGAGGTTATCCAAGATTTATCCCAATACAATTATTTTCCCAAGAGTAGTCTATGGAGAGATATTATAATGAATGGTGTGAGTGGGTCCACACAAATAACAATGTTTATCGTAGTGTCGACATGATGAGTAACATTGTGTAACTAGTTTTTTGAGAGATCTATCCCCCAAATTTTTTTGGGCCCTAGGCTTCCTTTTTTTGTAAAACTAACGGGAGTATTACTAGCTTATGATTATTACTACGATGATAAAAACCCAAAATTTCTTGCCATTGCGAAGTGTATAGGAATTTTGTTGTTTTTACTACAAAAGATAGGGTTTGAAGGGTCCTAATGATAAAGGAGTTTAAAGTGACATATGTCTCTAACATATTGGATTGTTTCAAACAATAGTACTAAATAAAATATTGCATGGAACACACTAAAGAGGATATACCATACACAATTGTACTTCCCAACTCCCTAGTAAATGAGAGTGATCTCTCTATGAGGGTTGTTCTCAATGTACTATATAAACATCATGAGAAACATGATTATGTAAAGATGGTTCTACGTGCACCTAAAGGGATTCTAATATATTTAGAGGTACATCTAAGACACTTATGTTACTATGTATAGACATGATCTCTAATGCAATACTAGATTAGAGGGTATTAATAGAGCTTACAAGGGTTCCCAACTAGGTGATACATATTGCATTCTTCACCAAATATATTCTTACCCACTAAATGAAAAATATATGTGTTATTTATGTTAAATTTTGAGCATTAATTTAATATACTCTAGGATCTTTACTGAGAGAACAACATGTACACTATATCAATGCATATCAATCATAACAAGCATGTCAATCATCACAAGAATCAAAAGCATGAGAGACAATAGACACACAGAGTTTCTGTGGGGAACACCCTAAGGTGAAAAACCCCACAACTTCCTCAGAGATAGATAGAGCAATAGCACAACCAAAGTACAAGAGATAGATTCCTCTTAGCAGCTGATCCTCCTCCTCACATGTGCACCACTTTCCGAGTGAAGGAAGTGTGAGTTCTGAGTGATCCAAATAGAGATCTCCCGATCTCTATTTATACTTGTCCTGTTTTCATAATAATCGTATGGGTCTGACTTGTCTAGCTAGGTACAATAACTTCATATTACATTAATCCGGGAGGACCCCTTACAAGGTGGTCTAATAACCCATTGGAAAGTTAACACACTTACGACACTTGTCAATACAAATGATGACACTTCCGTATAGAGGAATAATACATCTCTATAGGAGTACAATAAATATATAAATGAAATGCATTCCGAAGTTACATATACATCAACAATTTAAGGACATTGAAACATGTCTTTGGCCTAATAAAAAATAAAATTCGAGTATGTTTTCGCATAGGAAAGTGCTTAGATACCACTTATGTTATTTCTACCTAGCTAGCATAGAATATTCGAAGCAAAAAAAATAGAATATAGGTATGTATTAACGAAAATAAACAAAGAATGATAGATGGAAAGATAGTTTTGGAAATGAAATAATAGAACAAGAATTTGAAACTAACCTAATAAAAAAAACCCTATATTAATATTCAGAGTTAGAGACAATGTTCACGTGTTTCTGGAAGGGAGCATCCACCAATATGATTAGAGTTCCAAATGCAACAATATTCACTTAGCAACCACCTACATGCATTATAAAAGAATTTTTAGGTTCTAATTAACCATAACCCAAACCACTTAGATGACCTCCATTAATTAGGACTGGAGCATTATCTATGAGGCCTTCTATAATGAGGCCAACTATGTTTATTAATTTTACACTCTACTACATCATGGAACCTTAATTAATATAGTTTTACTTCAAGTAATAATATATTCCACTAGTTATGGGTGTTAGGGTGGGACCCTAATAACCATACCATAGGCCTGGTAGACTATTATAACAATCGTCTTTCAATATATGCATTGTTCTTCATCAATTAGTCCTTCTCAATTATTATGTTCCTTTATAAGGATTTGGGTTTTAGCTTAAGTCTTTTTGTACCAATCTAAGAATCCATATGTTTTAGATGTCCCATAAGATTAGAATTTCTAATTTGGGAAAACATATATAGTGCTAAAAAAAACACAAACTTCCTAATGAATTGCTATGATACCAGTTTGTTTTTGGGACCATACTAGGTATTCCAATTATAGATAACCTATGCTCAAGTGCATTAGTATATATTTGTATGGTAATATTATTTATTATAGGAGACCATTGTGAAAACCCTAAAATAATGGAAGACGTGTGTCTTTCAACTTTTATATAGTGGTGCTTATAACACAAATTACAAAGTAGTTCAAGATTGATATAAACGTATGAACCACTATGGTGTCATATAATCGCTTACAAAATTATTCTATTCATGCCCTCTTATAGAACAATCTCAAATTAGTGATTGTTGATCATAACATTAACAATATTAGTACGAGGGGGAAACCATCAAGAACATTATGTAAAAATTTTGTACGACACTCCTCCAAGTATCTATGTTCTAAGCTTAAATGAAGCTATATCCATTGCAGATTTCCATTTTAAGGTGTGCATTAAACCAAATTATGAACTATAATTACCTTCTTGATATGGTTATCCTCAATCATATTTGATATTCCACCCTCGATAACATTAGAAATGTTGTAATATCCCAAGAAACGACTATTTTTATTTTATTATTAATTTTTGTTATAACCTTAATTATGGTTGATAGGTGGTGAGTTAAAAAGAACTCTGAAAACACCCATATGATTATTTTTTAGTGTTGAGCAAGTGAGCTCTGAAAAGCACCAAACTATTAAATGATGTGAGCAAGTGAGCTCTAGATCATCTGAATTATTGTGGAAAGTATTGAGCCAAGTGGGCTCTAGAAGCACTGATTAGTTGAAGTGAGTGTTGAGATGAGATGCTCTGGAACACTTAAACTTCTATTTTCATTAACTAATGTTGAGCTGGGAGCTCTGGAGCATCAGTAATCCATTTGATTATTTACTTTAATGTTCAAACTATTATTATTTTATTCTTTCTGATTGATTGGGACTGCCACACAAAGAGGAGCTGAGCATGTGAGAGTCTAGATTGGTCATTAGCTGATAACTAAAGATATAACTAGTTGTTAAGTGAGTAAAAGTCTAATTTTATTAAATAAAGATTAAAATGAATTGTGAGGATTAAAATAAATTAATTTCCTAATTAAAGATAAATGCAGATCTGCTAGAGTGTCAGTTAGTTAATTGAGTGAGCAATGGACCTAATTTCATAGTATCCTCATTCTTAAAACTTATAAACAACAAAGAGAGAAACTTTGCACGAGGCAAGTGTTTTCCAAGTTTACTCGAAAGTCCAGTTGTGAATCTAAGCTCTCAAACATTAGATTTCTAATATCTGGTGTGTTTTGTTAAAGAGGACTATCCTAGTGAGAGGACTATAAATATCATTAGCAGAAAGCTATTCAGAAAATATTCACACATACAAGACGGTAAAGGGACCTTGTGACTACTCTTCTGTAGTAAAGAAGATAGAAAACCATACATGTAGGCCATCTAGATTCTTGTCATGCTCAGTTCAACTCGGGGGTGACGGGTGGAACAATCCAGGAATGGGTTGTAGTCTATGCTTGGGAGGAATGTGGCAGTTCCTAAGTCATTCGATCTGCAATAAAATACTTATAAGTATCTGCTTATGTTTCAGTTATTTATATTCTGGTAAATTTATGTCATGTCTAGCATTTACTTTTTATCTTGTTTCAATATAAGGTCTGTCATTAATAATCATATTACTTTGTTTTAGTAAAATGTAGGTCATGACTAGTATTAATGACTATATTACCTGAATTAATAAGTCTAGGTCATAAACAACATTATGAGTTATATTCTCCCTTCCTAGGCACTATACTAACTTCTCATTAAGGCTTGTATATTCCCTGAAAAATTATGATGCTTCTAAAGTATGCTGCTATATATTTAAGTAATTTTTGAATGATCGTTTAATATAGGAATGTACAAATTTTGCCTGTCATCAACTTATTGGCAGAACTACTAGGCCGTGACTTTTGGGTTAAATATATAGATATAGGGAGAAACCTCCTATAATCCTTACACATAGAGAGAAATCCCTAGACTTAGGATTTCTGGGCAAAATCCCTAAACTCTACCTAGATAAATTAATAAAATAATTAATGTCTTCCTACATAGAATATCTATTTATAAATGATAAATATTACTTAAAATATAATTAGCTTTAATATGTATTGCTTTCAAAACAAAAGATATAATTTATTTACGACATTAGCTCAACATGATAAAACATTATTCCAAACCTAGCAACCGCACCTTAAGTCTATCTAGCATAAACCAAAATCATAGTCATCCTCAAAACCTACCATAATGTGATCAACAATACGCATGAAGACCATAATTATATACAATAAAATATACTCTGGAAATTAACTAAAATTCATCATCTCAGAATCTAAAACATTCCTAATACAAAGACAAAGGTTTATACATTTCGAGAGTGATCCATAAACAAATATGCATAGAAGCCACGACTCATGAAATCCCATCAATCCCAAATGCAGGGATTATCCTCTCTGTACCATATTTAAAGAAATTAAATAAACTATATATATATTCTATATTATGGACAAAGACTAAAAACAATTAAATGTACTAACTCTAATAAACAAATTCGTAGAAATCAAGCCATAGTATTACTATAGACTCATAATTAGATTTTGTAGGGTACATCCCTCAACACAGATTTATTCAAATACATGCTCATACACTTTCCAGAACTACCACCATTAGCAAATCGACATAACACTTATCAACAATCATAAATAGAATAGGGTTCCCTTCATATTTAGCGTTTTTTTGCTCGACGTAGTCAAACTAGGAACCTAATGCCTTTAATACAAATTCAACTAACTGATTTCATAGTTACATAGTTTATAAAGTAAATACGAAAATCAGATATTTACATAGTGAGAAAGCAAAGTCCTAAAGAAAACATTTTAAATAAAATATAGACTGAGAATTGTTCCCCATATTATTTCCAGATTCATCATTAACCCCATAGAACGATTTCATAGTAGAACAACCATTAGAATAGAAAATTTGTACTAACCATTAAAATGCACAGTCCAAGTTATACAAATTTTTAACACAAATGGTAAAACGCAGTCAGGTTATCATTGCTTCCACATGATACAAAGATAAAAACTTAAATAGAAATTGCATTGCTAATAGAGCCCAAGATCTAGAAAAATATATGTAAACACAAGTTTACATGCCAAAGTATGGAAAATGCCCAGATTCTCATATAATTAACATAGTATAATAAAATTCACATAGGGTCTTACAACAATGCCATGTGGCTTGAAATTTAATAGCCATCATCCCATAAGACCAATGCTCGAGAGAAAAACGCAACCCAGTAAAGCAATGGACAAGGTTGGCTAAAACCCTTATAACTCCCAAGCAAAACAACTTAAACATGCTCCCCAGCATCAAACATAAAAGACTCCCATACATGTCAACCAACACAGAGATTCATGACAGAGGCATTGATGATCCCAAGTATTACTAGGCTATTCGAACCCTAGTAGTATGCAACGCTCAGTTGAGGTCGCCCAACAACCACCTGAGACTCTTGCCAACACAAGATAATTACGATGGGTAGTTAGACCTGGAAAACCACTACAAAATAACTTGCTAAAGCTAAGAGAATTATTTTGGAGCAGAGCTTACCTTTTGGTTTTCATGGTCAACTACGCTACCACCAGTGTGCTTAGGAACTGTGCAGACCAGGAGCCATCCTTCGGTCATGCGCATTCCCTATCCATCAACATGAAGTCGTAGAGAGATCTACGCTCATCCCACACTACCCAGCAAACAACGAAATGAGAAATGAACTGCAGTTAGGGTATTTCACAAATTTACCTTCAAATGACAATGTGGATCCCACTATAGAGCTTGTCACATGACGAGCATTAAAGTCCCAACTAACCTCCACCACCATTTAGATTTTACCCACATCTCCATAGTAGGTGCTCACCATTGTTTAACAAATAGTGCCTTTGCACTAGGATAAGCCTAGGGTTTAGGGTTTATCCCTATCCCTTTGTCTTTTAAAAGTACTTAACACTTGAGTGACCCTTTAGATGCCCCTATAGACACCTGCACAAGATAATTACAAAATGCCTTAGCTCATATGAGCTAAGTAATACCTGGAGTCTTACAATTCCTCTTACCTCAAGGTAAAACAATTTCCAGTCTTAACTCAAGAGCATCTAATTGCATCACTCACATACAGAACAAAATTATAAGATAAAAGACTGTAAATCAAACATAAGTATGTTGTGAGATAAACAATAGCATAAATAGATGACAATAGCATACTAAGGTATGGAATATTGATAATCATGCTAAGACCAACATTGTGTAAACAACATTTAAGAACATTACAACTAGCTACAGATTCCATGCTATTTTCTAGTAATAAATACAATGTTGAAGGTATTGTTGCTCTCATCCTAAGTCTTGGTTAATTAATAGACCTATATAAAAAAAAATTAAAATTTCTGGGATTTGAGGTACATTACAAATGCTCATGGGTAGTGCACTTATAAATATAGATAAAATTGTGATCATGATAATTTAAATATGTCCATAACCACAAATTCTAAATAATTTTGTGTTCTCCTTATGCAATATTCATAATCAAATAATTATTATAATAATGTGAAAGGGAGGTGGATGAAGAGGACCCCTCTTCTGTGGGATAGGAGTCCTCTCCATGTAGCAATATCACTATTTAGTAACTATTATCTTGTGAGTTAGAATATGAGTACCATAATGATTCAATAATAACTTCTCATTGTTGGATGCAAGAAAATGAATTCGAGGAGATCAAATCATAGCCAAACATAAAATTGATATACCAGACTCCTTGTTTATGGTATAAGGGATCCCCATCTCATAGTGATTTCATTGCTTTTAAGGTGTAGATACCCTTTGTGTTCCCTCTAACATGACCATGTGATCTTGAAGGATAAAACATATGTAACATTAGCTTCGATACATAGAATATGGGTACAAGAAATCTAACAATAACTTTTCATTGTTGGACATAAGGAAACTATGTTTGAGAGTTAAGACACCATCCCTTAAGAAAGAACTCCAAACACCTATAATAAGAGCATAAGAATAACCCAACAATACTTTTTCATTGTTGTACATAACAAAACTAATTTTGGAAGGTCAAACACCTTCCCTTACAGAAGAACTCCACACATCTAGAATATGAGCATGGGAATGACTCAATCAAGCACTCCATACTGTTTAAAGTTTTGACTTTATTCTTATGGATGGCGTTAGGTATTAGAAATTTGTTAGGTATTCAGTCTCAACCTATTCAGGATGGCGTTAGTTATCCTGGCTTTATTCTTAAGCCGAATTTCTATATGATCAATGTCTAGGCCTAGCTTGTTGGTCATGTTGAAAATTATCCTTGGGTGGTAGGTTGATTTTAATTAACTAAGTTATTCAGAGTATTCCAGTTTTTTGGATGTCATTGGCATTGGTTCCGAAGACGGCATTGGAAGGTATTAGAAAGCACATGTACCAGTTTCTACGGGTTGGTAATTCTACCCATACTAAATTCCATCTTGTGGTCTGGAAGCAAATTTCACTCTCTAAGTGCATAAGTGGTCGGGGTTTAAAACGTATTGGCTGGTTTGCCAATTCCTTGGGAGACAAATCTCTTTGGCGTGCTCTCTTTGGGGAAGGTTTATGGAGCGATTTAATTCGGAAGAAATATATCCGATCTACTCTGTCCTATATTTGGATCTGTGAAACCCCTTCCGTGTGCTCGAATGCATCATCCATGTGGAGAGGGTTATACAAAAATATTCCTATTTTGAAGAAGCATTTATGGTGGGAAGTTGGTCGTGGTATTTGGGCATGTATTGGTATTGATCCAATTATGGGATTGCAGGATGATTACTACCTTTCACCGGAGTTGATAAGTTCTCTTCACTCCAGGAAGATCGAGGTCCTTTCTTAGGTTTTTATTGGTCGTAATTTGGATGTCTTTTCCTGTGATTTGCTGCATTCGTATGATCTAGGTCTTGTTGGTAGGGAGGCATGCGAATGAGATAATTATGTTTTAAGACTCAAGGCCACAGGTATTCATTTGAAGGATGAACCTGATCGATTGGTGTGCGATTAGAAAGATTCCAATGGTAATATTTATGCACATATTGATTACGATTTCTTGGTACATGAACATGTGGTAAGAGAGCCCTATTGGTAGAACTCAAAAATATGGAACTTGAATATTCCATTGAAGTTGTGCTGTTTTATTTGGCTCTATCTTGAAAACAAATTCCTTACCTTGGACAACTTGCTTAAGCGGGGATTCGTCGCTCCTGGTTTTTGTATCCTCTGCACTAAACAGGATGAATCTGTGTCTCATTTATTTGTGGATTGTACTTTTATAAATGTTGTCTATAAAAATGTCAAGATATTATACATTTTCAAGAAAATTGGATTGGTGACAATTTTCAGGATACTATGTGCAGCTTCCTTTGTATGTAATTTGGGAAGTATGGAAACACGGGAACGGTGTTATTTTTGAAGGTATACGACCGAGCCACTCTCAGGTTGCTTTTAAAGCTATAGAACTGTTATGGGCATTCAGTAGAAAGAAAGCATCTTCTAAGATCAGAACACTTACCCGTCCATGCTTTGATCTAGGTATCTTAGTTGGCTATTTCGATGGGGCTCAACAAAATGGTTTTTGTGCAACTGGTATGTTTTTACATATCAAGGACCTTGCACGAAGTTGAGGGACCCTTTTGGTGCAATCGTGCATTCGCGAAATGCACGAGAATTGTGAAAATCCAAAACATGCGAGTGTTACTTAAAACTAGGCATGGACGGACTCCGACCCTGCCATGTCAATTGACATGTAGGCCAGGAGTCCAAAATGCACGTGCATTATAGCAATACAAAACGCACGCGCGTTTTGGTTAATATAAAAAAAAATAAAAACAGTCTGCGGATCGCGCAGACTGTATTAACCACTGTATCTTCAAAACCTGAACGCTCGAGCATTTCGTCGTTCCAAAAAATGCATTGGAAGATCAACGTGGGAGATTTGCAAGCTCAACGAGGGAAATTTAATCTTGGATGGAGGATTGGAAAGGTAAGCATCCAAATCCTTGCTTCATTTCGTCATTAAAAATATAAATTTTGATGTTGCCCTAAACTAGAAATCTTTGTAAATGAAATACCAAAACTAAAAATTATAAAAAATTTTAATTAACATATCTTAAATCCCTCCCTACTATCAATCCCTTAATGAATTCTACATCCACCCTGTTAGACACAATGGCTCACTTCAATATCATATTCATCCATGAACTATGTACCAATCACATGCCATTCATCAAGTAAACACGTCAACACAAGATATAATTTTTGTATTTTTTAAATTTTGTAATTTTGTCTCCATAATTTCCTCATCAAATAGGAAGCCGACTTGTCAATATTAAAATCAAATTTTAATTTGATTTCCATAAACACCTCATAGATTATAAATATATATATGTATATATTTATTTAGAATTTCTTTTTCCCACCTAAACGTGGTCTTCATACCCACATCATCACCATTTTCTTTTGCTTCCAGCATGCCCACACTAGCTTGTAACTCATGCCCACAAGGGGCATATTTATGCCTTTGAACATGCCTGCAGCTAGACCTTCTTCAATTTCCCACATTGGGGATCTTTGGCATGCCTCTAGGATGCCCGCAGCTTCCACAAACATGCTTGCATATGCATCTTCAAGATTCCCGCATGTCACCTTGTCCACATGCTCGCATGTCCATCAGCTTCATTCCTAGATGCCCGCAGATGCCATAAGGGATGCCCCCAATCTCCTTGCCAAGTGTCAACTTCAGGCTTCTTTGTTCACTTCATGCTTATTTGTTCATGTCACTTGTTATCTCCAAGTCATCCTTGTCCAGGGTATTAGGACCAACTCCAAATGACAACAATATGGGTCATTTGGCTCATTAGGTGTGCCAATGCCCATGACCTTGTCTTTTGTCTTGTCTTTCCCATCCTTAACCAATAAAAATACATAGCTTTGCCACATCATCATGGTCTTTATGCCTGCATGGTCTCCACCCTTATATCCACAAGGACCCATAATGTATTCCTGCAACGGTAATATGAAATGATATTTATGTTTGTAATGTATGCCTGAGATGATATTTATGTTTGCAATGTATTCGTTCTTGCAAAAAGTTTGTACATTTTTCATTTTTGAGAGATACCATTATAGCACATGTATATGTTTTTAATTATTTGTTTTTTAATTTTTTGATTGCAGTGATGACCATGGATGCACACTCAGACATCCAAAGAGAAATTCGAGCCTCAATTACTATTGTTGATTATAGACATCTTATGCTTGCATCCAATTTGGATGCAATGATACAGACCTTTAGTAGGTCTGATGGTGCACTGAAAGATATTGCCACTTTCATAGAAAGAAAGAGGCAACAATATCAGGATGGACTTAGCTACAAAGAAGTTAAGAAGTTGAAAATCTCAAAACAACATATATTTTCCCTCTTTAGAGATCCACAAGCGGGTGAAATCCTGGATGCAAACAAAGGGAACATTTTTATCGAGTGCTATACATATCAACCATTCATAGATAAATGGATCGACCGATGGTACATGGTGTTTGATCCACCACCACACAATACCAGGGAGATGCCCCTATATTTTTCGAGAAAGATGTATGCAGAATTTGTGCTAGGGAAGCATGTTAACTATTTTGATATCTTAGAGTACCACGGCATTGGGATGGGGATGCCTTAGCAACGTCCCAATACGAGGCATACAGATCTCAATCGCCCAATAGCTCCACCTCGTAGGCACATACCTAGTACAGATGTGCTGCCTGCACATCAGTTGGTCCCAGAGAAACGAGAGTCGTTTCTACTGTTGGCACAGGTGGTTGTTCACCATAGCACGTATCTTCAAGGTACTTACAGAGCGGGGCCATCAAAGCCACCATCCATGGGTGGAGTATAGTTTCCACCTGTCGGTGGGGTAGATCCACCACCTGAAGGTGGTGGAGGATCATCTAGTAGTGGCCCTAGACCTTTGACATCATGAGAAAAGACAAGAGTCACACTCATGCACAGTATGTGGCCATCCTTGCTAGTTTGGTCCTGCCCAAACATATGATACCTTTCCTGGATTCTTTACACAGGTAAGTAAGTGGTTAATAATTTAGTGTCATTTGTAAATTATTTTTCCTTATTATACACTTATATATAGATTGCTAATATTTTTTATGATTTGAAAACTTGTAGTTTCTACAAGAAGGGCATGGGGTTGAAGACCTTTCCACTGATGATGCAGAGCATAGTCTACAGGTTCATGCACCAGCACCAGAAGGGCCTGAGGGGAAAGAGGGGCAAGAGTTTCATGCAACCGTACCGCCCGATGATGATGATGTTGTCATACTTTTAACGACAACATCTCACGCCAAGGTAACTATTTCAACATGACATTATTTTAATACATGAGTAAATCCAATTAACAATTTAGTTCCATTTGTAAATTATTTTTCCTTACTATGTACAAATATGTAGATTGCTAATATTTTTAATGATTTTAAAACTTGTAGTTCCTACCAGAAGGGCATGAGGGGAAAGAGGCTCATGCAGCAGAACCTTCTGAGTTACAAGATGTTGTCATACATTTAGCGACATCATCGAACGCTGAGGTAACTATTTCAACATGAAATTATTTTAATACATGTTAGTTTTTTTATCACATGTTACTTAATTTATGCTACACGATCTAATATTTACAATTTTCTAAATTGCAGGTTGTAGATCCCCATTATAGGGAAATGATTCCATCTAGTGGTTTCTCCCTTAGTGGGGAGACCAGTGCTGCACAGCCCATAGCGGATCTACGAGTGGAAGAACATTTCTTAGAGTTGATTGATGTATACAGTACATCGGTATGTATTTCACCATTGAAATTTTGTTAATATATGATATTTCATTGACCAATGCAGTTCTAACTACGTTAGTATTGGTGATTGTAGCCACCAGCCTCTATACTTCATAGACTGTCAATAGTTGGATTTCCTCGTAGTCCAAATGTGAAAAAGGCACAAGTGTATAAGACAGGCTACACTCCTAGAAAGGGTGTGGATGTCCTCTATAGTAGACACATGACAGTTCCATCTACCCCTCACCTAACAAGGGCCATTGATGCTGCAGTTAGTGTCGCATCTGCAGTAGGCACAAGTCATACAGAGGTAAGTATTTCAACAATCACAATACATAGTATTTCACCATGTTCCTATATGTTTTATTCATGCATGTCTAAGTATTTCCCCATTTGGTGATTGCAGCCATTAGCGGCAGAAGTGCCCGGCCCCTCAGCTCAATCCATGGTTCTGACCAGATCTCCTCTTGTGGTGAGATGTTCATTAATGACCAAGTTTTTTTATTCAATTTACCCAAACATGTTGATCAATGTTGAATCATTGAATTAGTTGAAATATGATCTTTTATTTGCAGAGCACAACTATAGAGAGGCCTTCCATGAGCACACCACTCACATCTATACCCCATGAGGATTTGGTGAGTGTTTGTCATAAATAATTTGGCCATAAGTTAATTTTTTAAGTTTGTTAATGGTAAGGTATTAGTGCAGTTATTTGATAAAAATAATGATTTTTTTTTTCAGACTCCTGAGATGCAGAGCAATCCCAGGGAGAGGGTCGATATAAGAAAGTCGAGGAAAAAAAAGCGGAATATTGATTTTTTATGTTGCATAGTCTTGTTTATATGTATTTTGACATGTACATGTACACATTGTTGTACTTAGGGATACAAGTACATTGACAGGCCATTTGAGGGCCGGCTACTTTGCCATATTTTGTAGTACAAACATTCGGCTGTCAATGCATGATACAATATATTACATATTTCTCTTGAGTTTCCACTTGTTCAAGTGATGATTTATCTCTTCCACAAATTGATAAATTATGCTCTTGAAATTTATATAATTACATTTTAAGCAATAAATGTAGCATTTACCTTTGAAGTTTATTTATTCTCTTACATTTATTGCATTGATCAAGTAACATCTCACCATTGTGTCATGAAAACATTATCTTAATGGAAAAAATGATTAGTATCTTTCAACAGTTCAATGAACTTAGCAGATGCATGCTAATTTGATATCTAAACCAAAATTGCATTTTTTGTGAACTCCAAGGGTTCATATTTGGATTATTCATCTTGATACAATCAACACCTACAACTATCAACCTATGTGTGTGTGCATCCTCATGTTATTGGATTACTCATCTTGTGCATCCTCATGTGTGCATCCATTTTCCACTTGTCATAATGCAAAAGTAATCATACAGAATCCATGGAAAATGAAATACCTGACTAGTTTAATGATATTCCGTGATAATGTTGTTTTGATGAAGGAAAATAAGATGTTGATGGTCCTATGTTTGTAAAAGGGGTGGATTATCCTCATATGAAAATGTATTTAAAATTGAATGTTCTTAATTGATACAAACGATGATGTAATGGTTGTTCATTGTGATTTGGAGCTGACCTTGCTTCAATTTATTCTTTATTTATTTATTTTTAATTTCATATGCATGGCCACATTGTCACAAGTTTGGGATTCCACACCAAATTTCAAGGGTTTAAAGAAGGGACCTGTTAGCACTTAGATTTTATTCCGGTTGTAAAAAAATAACACCTAAGGTAACCTATTTCAAACCAGCTTTAGGTAGAAAACTCAGCCATTTTTCCACCAGAGAGGGCTCTCTCACAATACATATACAAGGACTGAAAAATATAAAAGTTCTCTCAAATTTTCTCAAAAGGATTTTCTGGTTGAAAAGGAGAACAAGAAACGTTGGGCATGGAGTCAAAGTCTCAAATATACAATATGCCAGTAAAAGATTTATACCAAACAGATTTCCACAGAGGCAAGATAGCAATCATATCACAGTCAATTTGATTTTTTCAGGTGGTATAGAAAGAAATAATGACATTCCATCAACAACAGGCATCTAACTAGGATGAATCCATTGTCAACTTTGGAGAATATAGTGGATATTTAAATGCAATAAAACGAGGCACAACCAGTATGAATCTCGAATTATTTCAGATGTTCATGTAAATATAGAAGAAAGACATAATGGAAGATATAACGAAGGAAATGAACATGCACATATAAAGATAATGGAAAAACAGACTGTAAAGCTGATCAACACATGAATCTATGATCTCAAAAATGGGTATATTCTCTGTACTGCCTTTATTTATCAAAAAACAGATCTCCAAACATACACTGTCTCTCAAAAAACTTCCAACCCCTCCAACAATGACTCTCATTGTTTTTTCACAAAATTCGGAAGAAGCTTGACATAACTGCCTCTTCTAATTAATAACTGAAAATATTTTAACTTAAAAGATAATTGTCTTTGAGCAATAGATAACTGTCTCCAAATAATATTACAAATTTAAAATAAAAGTATCATTTTTTGCCACTTGGAAAAAATTTAAAATATCATCTTTTCTCCACTTGGCGAGAGTTTTGAAAGCCTCTATGAATGGACAGAATATCTTGTCCTTCCATATTTTTCCACATAAGTCCACTGGTCGGCCGCGGGTAAGTCATAGTTGGTCATTTCCTTCACCAAGACTCGCATTTCAACATGACCTGCATACGAAACAGGAAGAACATTTCCACAGGTTGAGATTAGCATATTTAAAATTTCAAACTCCTCTGATATTTTCTCCACTAACATTTTCCCTGTAAGCATATGATCCAGCTGCTGGAATTTTCTGTGATTCATCCTTATATCAAAAAGCAATCTCTTATAATCATTCGGAGGAATTAATTCATTTTTTTCATTCCAAAAAGCAGGTAACCCTTTGTTTACTAATTTTTCAAATTGCTTTTTGAACTTTATTACTTCTTCTCGTATTTCTCCAGCTTTAGCTTCAACATTCTCAACATGCGAGTATTTCCCCAAGATCTTTCTGGCCCATGTGATGACTGAAATTATGTTCGTTATATTCATGGCTATCAGGTCTACCTCAGTTAGACTGTTTAAGAATGTTATTGCTTTCTGGGCTACGTCTTTTGGCTTTTTATTTAAGTTCTCCCTGAGTGCTCTGCAACTTTCGAAGGCATCTTTGACCACCTTTTCTTTGACCCTTATGTAATCCAGATATGGTCTTAGTTTCTCAACTTCTTTTATAATTTGGTCCCACACCAGGTGTTTACAACCTTGCATAGTAGCTTTCCCTGTCACATGAGCTGCTAATCCTTTATTATTATTACTTAATTCCTGATTCTTTGTTTGCAATGTTTTTATTTCCTTATTTTTTAATTCATTCTCTTCTGTCAGCTTCTGTATTTCAATCTTCAATTCTTTGATTTCATTTTCTGTCAAGCTTACTTGGGACATGGCCTGTAAAATTCCATCTACTCCAGTTTTATCTTCTTCTGTGCCTGTTTGTACTTGATGCTGACCACTTTCTGCTAATCTTTTCCTTGCTTCTGCCAACTGTTCTTCCAAAATGATTTTCTCTTTTTCACAATGATATTTTTCATCAGATAGCTTTAACATTTTAGCAGTAACATCATTGACTTCATTAGATAATTCTTCTTTTTCTTTTTCCAATATTGTCAATTCTGCTCCTTGGATAAGTACAGTGTCTGGAATTTTTAATTTTTGTCTCAACATCTGGATCGTATCGTCTTTCTCTTTGAGCAATTTCGTTGCTGCACCTCCTTCTTTATTTATCAAATCGACTTGCAATTTCTTAATATGTTGTTGTCAAGACTTATTCTCTGCCTTCTCCTGTCTCAACTGATTATTCAATTTATCCACTAAACTTTTCAACTTGTCTGCTCTTAATATGGCCCCCAAATAGTCTGAATATATGACTTCTCCAGTTTGTCTATGCAATAAAATTTTATCCGGGGTATTTATTTTAGACAAATCTATATTCATTTCTGAAATCTTATTTTTTGTGATAACTGAGAATTTCAAGGAATTCTCTCTGATATTTCTGCTAGTAAATAAGCTTACCTCAGTATTAGATATACTTCTAACCTTCGGAAACAATTGACTGGTTTGTTTCGCAGACTCCTGTTTATTTCGACTATGCTCATCAAACACATCCATGATATTCTGGGGTCTATTTACATCACCCTCTACAAGGGTTTCTTCAATGTTGTACTCCTTAACTGTAACCTCTGGTATTTCTTCTTCAGCTATTTTAGCCTCTTCGGAAACTGTTGTTAACTCTTGTGGTTCATTCATTTTCAATCTTTTTCCTCTTTCTATTTCTTCATCTTCAATGACCATTATGTGATGTATGGGTCTTTTAGATCCAACCGATGCAATATCTATTTCACTTTTTGTCTTTGTTGTTGTGTCAATCAATGCCATTTCTTTGTCGGATGTATCCGGAATGGTTTCTTCTTTATATTCTAGCCAATTTGCTCTGTCCGACATTCCTTCAACAATCTGATGGTTCAGGGCCTTGATACGATGTTTCGTTCTTCATTTTGATATGATGTTTAATGGGTCATACTCCATAGCTGTATCTGTCTCAAAATTCATATCCTTTAACAACTTCTCTATATACACAATAGCATTCTTATTCTTTATTGTGAACGGACCAAATGTGAATGGGTATTTAATGTCTATTGCTTGTCTGTGAACCAAAAAGTTGTTGTCTTCCACAATCAACTTTTGCCTTAAGAATTCCAAGGGAAAAACCCTTAAAGTAAGAAAAGCTAGTAACACATAGGGTTTATGCCTGAATCCATATAATCTGATTACTGTACTGTCTTTCGACAAAAGCCAATCCCCTGTCGCGTATTCTGTACTCAATTGCATGGATGCCTGCATTTCCGGTAGTACTCTAGGCAGAGTTTTTCCAAAAATCATTCTATAAATCTCTGAAAGAATGTAATTGATGTAATTGAACATGTTATTTTCTAGTAAAGTCGTGAAAATGATTTCTGGGAACTGCAACTCGTCTTGACTGGCTACCATAATCATTTTCATTAAAAAGGCCTGAAACCTTAAATGTCTGAGAGTGGGAAAAATGACCATCTGGTCATGAATCTTTTCTGTTAGAAATGCTTCAAAATTAAGTCGAGGGATTTGATTTTCATCAATCCCTGACTAGACCGAACTCATTTTGTACAACAGACTCAATTGAAACTCGGTTACATACAAATCCGTATCTAAACCTAGAACTAAGGCCAATAATGTCAAAACTAACTGGGTATTTTCATTAAAAAGATTGATATCTATAGGGTATGGGACCTCCGAAATGCTGGTCTCTGACTTGAGACACGATGACAAAAACATTTCCCTATCATTTTGAGAAGTATGATGATAATTTTCTATAATGGAGACTTCAGAAAAAACCTCAGGGTCAAGGGTTTGGAAACAATCTGCTTCTAGGG
Organism: Larix kaempferi; assembly: GCA_027924585.1. Lineage (NCBI taxonomy): Eukaryota > Viridiplantae > Streptophyta > Pinopsida > Pinales > Pinaceae > Larix > Larix kaempferi. The sequence goes on from BSBM01000135.1 coordinate 2,832,607, forward strand.
CTTTAATTAACTCTGTTGGTTTTATTTCGCAAATGACTTGGGTTTTTTGGCTGTTTAGAATGACTTTTTCTTCTCGGGAGTAATTTTCGGCACACCATGATACGAATTCTAGGAAAAAAGGGATTTGGTCGGGGCAAAAGGCTATCAAAGACGACTGGTGAACTCCGTGGGGGTTTGTCCCTTCCTTTAACAATTCAGACAACCTAATTTTTATATCAGAGACTGGAAACCTAATTAGGGCATCGTAGACGTCTTCGTCTCTATCCTCTAGGGATTCTTTTGATTTAAAAACGTCTATATCATGCACAGTCTCCATTTAAATGTTTCTTTAAACAAAATTCCGTTTAAAAAGTAGGACATGTCACTAGACCCTACCTGTATGTACCCGCCTTTCGCCTTCTGTCACAATCGCAGACCTCCACCAGTCTTCATAGTTCTCCAGGATAGCGACACATGTAGAATGCCGTTATGTGGAGCCCCTTTTGTTTTATATAAGTCTTTTTAAATTAACTTCCCTGCACCTTTATGAATGCGGTTCATATCTGACCGTTGATCTCGAGACTTTATTTTGGGCCGTCAGATCTCGTCTCCCTTTATTCCATCTGGTGGTATCCGCGATCAAAAAAGTTGTTTTCTCCTCCGGTTTACTCCCTGCGTGGATCAACCACCTGCTAACACCTGTTAGAGTGGTTTTTTCTCCGTGACCGCTCTTCCTCACATCCAGTGCGCACCTTCCTGGATGCGGATTAAACAATGGTCGTTGATTTGATTAAGGTTTATATCGGCCCTCCGATTGCTACAAAGTATAATGCCATGTGCTATGACCCCGCCATGCCTTCTCTATCTTCCACGTATCAGGTCCCACCATGCCAGGTGTACTGATTCTGCCATGCTTTCCTATTTGGTGGTTCCACCCGGTGCTATGGTGGTTTCCGATATCACCATATCACATATGTAGAAGGATGAGCTTTGGACACGTGCCCCAGTGGTATTGAGTCCGCTACCACCTACCACTATTTTCCGTCGATCACTTTGGCGATGCGGGAAGGAATATTAACCGTTGATCGAGATCTATACCATCTCCACCACCGAAACTTGATCGGGGTTTAATATTTTCACAAATTTGCTTTCGGACTTTGCATAAGTGGGTTTTTTCCTCTTGTTTTTTTTTTTTTTGAATTGTCAATCTTTTCTTCAACCTCCTCTATGATAATTTCTTCCTTTTTGGATATTTTAGCAAACTTTTTGGATTTAGACATTCTCAAACTTTAGTGTCAACAACTGGCTCCAACTGGGGAATCTATCCTCCCTGTGAGGTAGCAAAGAACATCGTAGACCAAGTGCCTGATCCATTGGGCTGCATTCAAACCAATTTTTTTTTTTTTTTTGAAAAATATTTACACTGTACAAAACTTTTCTCTCACTTCTGTCTTTTAGGAAAGATAATGTTTGAGGTGTCTCCCAATGACTGGTCCTCCAGGATAAAATTCCCCATTGCAATTTTTTAGGATGAATGCATTTTCCCCTCGACATCCAGCAACAATATATGGACCTTTCCATAAATGCTCAAACTTTCCATGGTGATCTTCATTTCTGGAGTCCCATTTCAAAACCAAATCATTTATCTGAAAATCTCTTTCTTTAACTTTTCTGTCAAAAGTTTTCTTCATTTTTTCCTGATGCATTTGGGTTTTGTTATATGCTTTTTCTCTGATTTCATGCAATTCTATCATTTGATTTATTCTCCTTTGCATATGATTTGGTTCTTCATCAACTTCTTGCAATAATTTCATAACTGGCAATCCCAAAGAAACAGGGAAAATTAGTTCTGTGCTGAACACCAACTGAAAAGGGGAAGTGCCAATTCCTCTCTTTGTACTGATTCTGTCCACCCACAGAGCATATTTCAGTTTAGTGTGCCAAGCCCTTTTGTTTTCTTCCAGCAACCTTTTTATGATTCTCACTAAACTTTTATTAGAAGATTCGGCCAATCCATTTCCATGTGGATAATAAGCAGTTGAATGATTCATATGTATGTGATATTTGTGACAAAAATTTATCATTTTTCTTGATTTGAACGTTGGAGCATTATCTGTCACTATCCTTTTAGGACAACCAAACCTGGACAAAATATTTTCTTCCAAAAAGTTCATAATCACTGTTTCTGTAGCATTTCTGGTCGGGATGGCCTCAATCCATTTTGTGAAGTAATCAGTAGCAGTCAGAATCCACTTATGTTGTCCTGAAGAATTTGGGTTAATCTCACCAATAAAATCTAACCCCCATTGTTGGAAAGGTGCTTCAACTGAAATAGGTTTCAATGGAAATGGCAATAGTTCTCTTTTTCTATCAAAGATTTGACATTCATGACATTTTGTTACTTCTTTATACACATCTGAATACATGCTAGGCCAATAAAAACCAGCTCTAAGAATTTTATTCACTGTAGCCTTCCATGAATGGTGCCCCTCACACATACCTTTATGAAATTCCACCATAACATGCTGTGCTTCATTCTCTAAAAGACAATTCAGTAGGATTCCTCCTGGATCTTTCCAGAACAAATTTCCATCTAATATGCAAAACTTTGCTGCTTTCAATTTTACTGATCTTTCCCTAGTTTTTTCCATATTAGCAAGCGCTTGGAGATTCTGCAAGACATATACAATATCTGCGTACTAGGGGGATAAAGAGAAATCCTCAATTATCTGTGAATTTGGAACATTTTCGGTGGAAGTTTCAGAAATAAAATTCATACTGAGAGAATCCCAATTTGTTTCTGTCATCATTTTAGCCAGACCTTGGCCCTTTATTAGTTTTGTAGGTTTAATGTCCAGGTCATATTCCAATAACACGGCTATCCATTTTGCTCTTTTCCCCTCAGGATCTGGCTGGGTAAGAATGTCTTTTACTGCTGCCGATGGAACATGTGCTATTGTACGAGAATGCAAAATATATATCCTGAAATCTTTCAATGCTTTCACTAGAGCATAAGCTTGTTTCTCCATGATGTTGTATTTTAATTCTACATCCCTCAGAATCTTACTAAAAAATGCAATTGGTTGTTCCACTCCTTCTGGATTCTTTTGTAGCAATACCCCAGCTACTGTGTGTTCTGATGCATAAGTAAACATAATGAAATCTTTTGTATAATCTGGACTTATCAACACTGGTGCTTCAGTCAATGCCTTTTTAATGTTATTAAAGGATTGTCTTGCTTCTTCAGTCCACTTAATTTCCTTATCTTTTCTTAGCATTTCGGTTATATTTCTCAGAATTTCAGCAAAACTGGGAATGAACCTTCTTAACCAATTTACCCTTCCAATAAAAGACTGAATCTCCTTTTTGCTCCTAGGGATTCCCACCTTTTGTATCGCAGATACTCTCTCCAGGTCAATTTTAATGCCTTCTTTTGATATGATATGTCCCAATAATCTTCCTTCCTCCACGCAAAAATGAGATTTCTTTGGATTCAAGGAAATCCCAAATCTTCTACATTTTATAAAAACTCTTTCCAGATGCTTCCAATGGTCAGCAACATTTTTTGAATAAAAAGTGATATCATCCATGTATACTACCACAATTTTGTCCCTTTCATCTGCAAATGCAATATCCATGGCTCTCTGAAAAGTTGCGCCTGCATTCATCAAACCAAATGGCATTTTGGCGTACATAAATGTTCCCCATGGAGTAGTAAAAGCAGTTTTTTCTTGATCTTATGGATGAACTTTAATTTGATTATAACCCGAGAAGCCATCTAACATGGAAATTCTTTCAGCTCCCACAACTTGTTGTAAAACCTGATCCATTTTAGGGAGTGGATAATTATCTTTCAAAGAAGCTATGTTCAACTTTCTAAAATCCACGCACAGTCTTATTTCACCATTCTTTTTCCTCACTGGTACTAGGTTAGCTAACCACTTGGAAAATCTCAAGGACACAATTATCTTGGCATCGAACAACTTTCTCACCTCTTTTTCTATCACTGGCAGCAACTTGGGATTTATTCTTCTTAATTTCTGTTTAAAAGGCTTTTCATCTGGTTTGATTGGAATTGTATGCTGTATAACAGAAACATCATATTCCTTCAAGTCCTCATAGCTCCAAGCAAAAACATCAGAAAATCTCTTCACCACTTCCACGCTTTTATCTTCTTCCTTTCTTGGTAATTTCTTGGAAATCTTTAGCAACTTGGGATCTTTTTCAGAACCTAAATTGTAGTCTTTTACATCTTCAGGTTTAGGTTCTATCTTTGGATTTTTCACCACATCATTTTTATCAAATAATTTTTATAAAGGAATCAAGCCTCTAGGGATAACATTATTCTTCAGTTGAATTATATCCTTACCTCCAATCTTTTGCTTGAACTTTTCTGTTTCTTTTGGAGATTCCACGTCATCTGGACCAATTTCATCAACTTCTGCATCAATGGACCTGTAATTGAATTCATCTGTCATTTCCAAAAAGCGTTTAATCTGTTGATCATCCTCAAAAACCTGCCAATGTTTGATATTGTCTGGGATAGATGGTCTGTGTATGACCTCAATATCATATTTCTTTTTATAAAAGATGGGAGTTTTGAATGCTGCTCCTACGGTGGCCAAAGAATCTGCTACAGTGTTGCTAACTCTGGGAATTGAAACAACTTCATGTTCATCGAAAAAAATTTCCAGAAAATCCCACACTTCATTCCTATAGGACCTCATTTTAGGGTGTCTGGTCTGATAAATGGCTTTTACTTGATTTATGACCAATTCAGAATCTCCAAACACTTCAATCCTTTTTGCTTTTAAATCTCTCAACACGTTCAATCCCAAAATCAAAGCTTCATATTCTGCAACATTGTTGGTACATTCAAAATTCAATTGATAAGAAAACATTAAGAATTCTCGATCACGTGTAATTATCCATACTCCTGCACCAGCCCCTTCTCTGCTTCTAGCTCCATCAAAATGCATTGTCCAGGTCCCTTCTTTTCTGGTCTTTTCTCTTAACAATCTTTCCTTTTCATTTTCTTTTGGTTCAATCAAATCAATCTTTTCTTTAGATTCAACATCATTGTACAAAATGCAAGAACCCAAATCCGTGTCTACTGCATATATAGCATGTTTCTCAGGTTCTTTTAAATCACTTACTAAATAAGCAGCCATCTTTTTAGCATATAATCTTATGTGCACCCCCAGTACCAGAATAGTAGCAAAAGACATATCCATCTGCAAAGTTCCTTTTAACTTTGAGGCCCATGACCTTGACAGTAACATGCCAAACTTTGCTGGAATGTCAGCAACCACCACATCCATAAGAATACCTTTGGCTGGTATTTTACTGAGATTGACCGTCAAATCTTTTATCAACCCTAAACATTTAACTTTCCTTGAATCAAAAGAGAACAAGTCATCATATGGTCTTGTGATTTCCAATCCCAAAGATTCTACCACAAGTTTTGGCATCAGATTATGAGAAGCTCCTGAATCTAACATACAATTATGCACAGCTTTATCATGAATATTCAGATTCACATAGAAAGGAGAAACTTCTTCAGCACTATTATCTTCCATTCTTGAACCCAGGTAGATATTAAGAGTATCATCATCTAATTCCAAAGTATCTATTTCCACTCGATTTTCTACCTGCATCATCTTAAAGATTTTTTCTTTGTATTCTTTATTCTTTAATATCTCGTTGAATGGGACTGAAATCTTAACCTTCGACACTTCATTCTGTATATTGAAAGGAACCAAATTTTTGTCAACCTCCTTCACCGAATATTTCTTGTTATCTGAAACTACCTTTGGCACATCTTCAATTTCTTTTCTTTTCGTTTCCTGTTCCTGATGACTAGTAGAAGGTTTATCCACAGTTCCTTTTGATTTGCCCATCGGTTCTTTTTCTTTGTCCTTTCCCTTGTCTATTATAATGTCCCGATTTCTAAGATTTATCTTTCTTTGTAGATCGTTTATAGTATTTTGATAACCAATCTGGTATTGATCCATATCTGTTTCCAAATTATAACATTCCCCTTCTACAAGGAACATATCATGTTCTTGTTTAGTCAAATACACTTCTGCATCGGAACCGCTACAATGGTGGATGTCACTCTCAGGTATCTCATCTTCTACTTCTCCGGCAACATAATTTTCAGGAAAAGGTGGTCTGATTTGATCTTCTTCTGCATTCCTTGGGTTTCACTATTCTCTGGGCCTTGCAGCTGGAACAAAGGGTCTCCTAAAATCTGGGTTTCTGATTTGAGGCTCTGCTTGTTCTTTATTTGGAGCTTGGTTATCCACCACTAGCCTTTCTAATAACTTCTCCATAGTTTTCATCATTGCTTCAAACTTTACATCTGTGTAAGAAGAAGAAGATGCTATATTTTGATTATCTTCTCTAATTTTATTTCTGTCCATATCTCTATGTCTCATCTTTCCAGAAGCCATCATATTAGCTTCAACTTCTACCGCATCTTTCATCATTATTACCAAAGTAGTAGATCTTATTTATCTTAATGTGCATGAAAAATCACCTTCAAAAGCATCTGCATACGGTAACTTGGCTGCTCCCACTGGAGGTTTTATATCTGTAGGGATAGAATTATATACCTTCATAAATCTGGCAGAGAACTCCTGAACTGACTCAAAACCTCCTTTTTTTAGATTATTATACTGTGTCAACACCTGTGAAGGATTTTTCTGGTCTTCCCATCTTTCAATAAAAAGAGTTGTAAAGGCATCATAATTAGCAATTGATCCTGCAACTAGAGCTCTAAACCATTTTTTGACTTCACCTCTCAAGCTTTGAACAAACAACCTCATTTTTGCATCATCATAATCCACTTCTTCCAAATCAATGAAATCACTAAAGTTATCAACATGTTGCTGTGCAGTATAACTACCTTCATTATCAAAAGTAAAGATCCTCTGTGCATAATTTTGAGGCAAGTCATGTTAAACTGCAGGCAAAACCAATGGGGCGAATCTGGAAGCCATAGGTGGTGGATTATAAGGTGGAAAAACCATTTCTTGTTGTCTATTACCTTGTACAGGTATTCTTTGGGCTTTGGATATTCTGGACTCTACCCTTTCAGATTTTTGTAAATTTTCCCAAACAGATTTTAGAGAATAATCCCACAAACTTTTTGGATCAACTTTTGTTTCTTTCAAATCAGAATCTGAGTTTGTTCTAAGCAAAATCTTTTCACTTGAACCAATATTTTCTTCCTCAAACATATTTTCTTGCAAAGAAGGAAATATATTTGAAAACTGAGAAATAGCTTCTTTCGTCTTGCCTTTGCCTCTCTCCGTCTTGAGGAGCTTTTCTGGATTATCCATGCCTGAGAAGAACTGCAAACCGGGATTTCTTCTTGTAGCCACAGTGTCTTTCTTAGAATATCTTCAAAAAACCTTTAGAGATTGTCACAAGTGAAGTCGCCAGGGCAATATCTACAACCAACTTATTTCAAACTTCCTTGCCCAAGAAATTTGACCTTTCTTTGTCATTTCTCCCAGGGAAAATTTCACTTTCGTTCCCCGGCAACGGCGCCAAAATGTTAGCACTTAGATTTTATTCCGGTTGTAAAAGAATAACACCTAAGGTAACCTATTTCAAACCAGCTTTAGGTAGAAAACTTAGCCATTTTTCCACCAGAGAGGGCTCTCTCACAATACATATACAAGGATTGAAAAATATAAAAGTTCTCTCAAATTTTCTCAAAAGGATTTTCTGGTTGAAAAGGAGAACAAGAAACGTTGGGCATGGAGTCAAAGTTTCAAATATACAATATGCCAGTAAAAGATTTATAACAAACAGATTTCCACAGAGGCAAGATAGCAATCATATCACAGTCAATTTGATTTTTTCAGGTGGTATAGAAAGAAATAATGACATTCCATCAACAACAGGCATCTAACTAGGATGAATCCATTGTCAAATTTGGAGAATATAGTGAATATGTAAATGCAATAAAACGAGGCACAACCAGTATGAATCTCGAATTATTTCAGATGTTCATTTAAATATAGAAGAAAGACATAATGGAAGATATAACGAAGGAAATGAACATGCACATATAAAGATAATGGAAACACAGACTGTAAAGCTGATCAACACATGAATCTCTGATCTCAAAAATGGGTATTCTCTGTAGTGCCTTTATTTATCAAAAAATAGATCTCCAAACATACACTGTCTCTCAAAAAACTTCCAACCCCTCCAACAATGACTCTCATTGTTTTTATACAAAATTCGGAAGAAGCTTGACATAACTGCTTCTTCTAATTAATAACTGAAAATATTTTAACTTAAAAGATAATTGTCTTTGAGCAATAGATAACTGTCTCCAAATAATATTACAAATTTAGAATAAAAGTATCATTTTTTTCCACTTGGCAAAAATTTAAAATATCATCTTTTCTCCACTTGGCGAGAGTTTTGAAAGCCTCTATGAATGGACAGAATATCTTGTCCTTCCATATTTTTCCACATAAGTCCACTGGTCAGCCGCGGGTAAGTCATAGTTTGGTCATTTCCTTCACCAAGACTTGCATTTCAACATGACCTGCATAAGAAACAAGAAGAAGATTTCCACAGGTTGAGATTAGCATATTTAAAATTTCAAATTCCTCTGATATTTTCTCCATTAAAATTTTCCCTGTAAGCATATAATCCAGCTGCTGGAATTTTCTGTGATCCATCCTTATATCAAACAGCAATATCTTATAATCATTCGGAGGAATTAATTCATTTTTTTCATTCCAAAAAGGAGGGAACCCTTTGTTTACTAATTTTTCAAATTGCTTTTTGAACTTTATTACTTCTTCCCGTATTTCTCCAGCTTTAGCTTCAACATTCTCAACATGCGAGTATTTCCCCAAGATCCTTTTGGCCCATGTGATGACTAAAATTCTGTTCGTTATATTCATGGCTATCAGGTCTGCCTCAGTTAGACTGTTTAAAAATGTTATTGCTTTCTGGGCTACGTCTTTTGGCTTTTTATTTAAGTTCTCCTTGACTGCTCTGCAACTTTCGAAGGCATCTTTGACCACCTTTTCTTTGACCCTTATGTAATCTAGATATGGTCTTAGTTTCTCAACTTATTTTATAATTTGGTCCCACACCAGGTGTTTACAACCTTGCATAGCAGCTTGCCCTATCACATGAGCTGCTAATCCTTTATTATTATTACTTAATTCCTGATTCTTTGTCTGCAAAGTTTTTATTTCCTTATTTTTTATTTCATTCTCTTCTGTTAGCTTCTATATTTCAATATTCAATTCTTTGATTTCATTTTCTTTCAAGCTTGCTTGGGACATGGTCTGTAAAATTCCATCTACTCCAGTTTTATCTTCTTCTGTGCCTGTTTGTACTTGATGCTGACCACTTTCTGCTAATCTTTTCCTTGCTTCTGCCAACTGTTCTTCCAAAATGATTTTCTCTTTTTCACAATGATCTTTTTCATCAGATAGCTTTAACATTTTAGCAGTAACATCATTGACTTCATTAGATAATTCTTCTTTTTCTTTTTCCAATATTGTCAATTCTGCTCCTTGGATAAGTACAGTGTCTGGAATTTTTAATTTTCGCCTCAACATCTAGATCGTATCGTCTTTCTCTTTGAGCAATTTGGTTGCTGCACCTCCTTCTTTATTTATCAAATCGACTTGCAATTTCTTAATCTGTTGTTGTCGAGACTTATTCTCTGCCTTCTCCTGTCTCAACTGATTATTCAATTTATCCACTGAACTTTTCAACTTGTCTGCTCTTAATATGGCCCCCAAATAGTCTTAATATATGACTTCTCCAGTCTGTCTATGCAATAAAATTTTATCCGGGGCATTTATTTTAGACAAATCTATATTCATTTCTGAAATCTTATTTTTTGTGACAACTGAGAATTTTAAGGAATTCTCTCTGATATTTTTGCTAGTAAATAAGCTTACCTCAGTATTAGATATACTTCTAACCTTCGGAAACAATTGACTGGTTTGTTTCGCGGACTCCTGTTTATTTCGACTATGCTCATCAAACACATCCATGATATTCTGGGGTCTATTTACATCACCCTCTACAGGGGTTTCTTCAATGTTGTACTCCTTAACTGTAACCTTTGGTATTTCTTCTTCAGTTGTTTTAGCCTCTTCGGAAACTGTTGTTAACTCTTGTGGTTCATTCATTTTCAATCTTTTTCCTCTTTCTGTTTCTTCATATTCAATGACCATTATGTTCTGTATGGGTCTTTTAGATCCAACCGATGCAATATCTATTTCGCTTTCTGTCTTTGTTTTTGTGTCAATCAATGCCATTTCTTTGTCGAATGTATCCAAAATGGTTTCTTCTTTATATTCTAGCCAATTTGCTCTGTCCGACATTCCTTCAACAATCTGATGCTTCAGGGCCTTGATACGATGTTTCGTTCTTCGTTTTGATATGATGTTTAATGGGTCATACTCCATAGTTGTATCTGTCTCAAAATTCATATCCTTTAACAACTTCTCTATATAGACAATAGCATTCTTATTCTTTATTATGAACTGACCAAATGTGAATGGGTATTTAATGTCTGTTGCTTGTCTGTGAACCAAAAAGTTGTTGTCTTCCACAACTAACTTCTGCCTTAAGAATTCCAAGTCAAAAACCCTTAAAGTAAGAAAATCTGGTAACACATAGGGTTTATGCCTAAATCCATATAATCTGATTACTGTACTGTCTTTCGACAAAAACCAATCCCCTGTCGCGTATTCTGTACTCAATTGCATGGATGCCTGCATTTCCGGTAGTACTCTAGGCATATTTTTTCAAAAAATCATTCTATAGATCTCTGGAAACATGTAATTGATGTAATTGAACATGTTATTTTCTAGTAAAGTCATGAAAACGATTTCTGGGAACTGCAACTCGTCTTGACTGGCTACCATAATCATTTTCATTAAAAAGGCCTGAAACCTGAAATGTCTGAGAGTGGGAAAATTGACCATCTGGTCATGAATCTTTTCTGTTAGAAATGCTTCAAAATTAAGTCGAGGGATTTGATTTTCATCAATCCCTGAATGGACCGAACTCATTTTGTACAACAGACTCAATTGAAACTCGGTTACATACAAATCCATATCTAAACCTAGAACTAAGGCCAATGATGTCAAAACTAACTGGGTATTTTCATTAAAAAGATTGATATCTATAGGGTATGGGACCTCCGAAATGATGGTCTCTGACTTGAGACACGATGACAAAAACATTTCCCTATCATTTTGAGAAATATGATGATAATTTTCTATAATGGAGACTTCAGAAAAAACCTCAGGGTCAAGGATTTGGGAACAATCTGCTTCTAGGGCTTTAATTAACTCTGCTGGTTTTATTTCGCAAATGACTCGGGTTTTTTGGCTATTTAGAACGACTTTTTCTTCCCGGGAGTAATTTTCGGCACACCATGATACGAATTCTGGGAAAAAAGGGATTTGGTCGGGGCAAAAGGCTATCAAAGACGACTGGTGAACTCCGTGGGCGTCTGTCCCTTCCTTTAACAATTCAGACAACCTAATTTTTATATCAGAGACTGGAAACCTAATTAGGGTATCGTAGACGTCTTCGTCTCTATCCTCTAAGGCTTCTTTTTATTTAAAAACATCTATATCGTGCATAGTCTCCATTTAAACGTTTCTTTAAACAAAATTCTGTTTAAAAAGTAGGACAGGTCACCAGACCCTACCTGTATGTACCCGCCTTTCGCCTTCTGTCGCAATTGCAGACCTCCACCAGTCTTCAGAGTTCTCCAGGATAGCGACACATGTAGAATGTCGTTATGTGGAGCCCCTTTTGTTTTATATAAGTCCTTTTAAATTAAATTCCCTACACCTTTATGAATGCGGTTCATATCTGACCGTTGATCTCGAGACTTTGTTTTGGGCCGTCAGATCTCGTCTCCCTTTATTCCATCTAGTGGTATCCGCGATCAAAAAAGTTGTTTTCTTCTCCGGTTTACTCCCTGCGCGGATCAACCACCTGCTGACACCTGTTAGAGTGGCTTATTCTCCGCAATCGCTCTTCCTCACATTTGGTGTGCACCTTCCTAGATGCGGATGAAACAATGGCCGTTGATTTTATTAAGGTTTATATCGGCCCTCCGATTGCTACAAAGTATAACGCCATGTGCTATTACCCCGCCACGCCTTCTGTATCTGTCACATATCAGGTCTCACCATGCCACGTGTACTGATTCTGTCGTGCTTTCCTATTTGGTGGTTCCACCCGGCGCTATGGTGGTTTCCGATACCACCATATCACATATGCGGAAGGATGAGGTTTGGACACGTGCCCCAGTGGTATTGAGTCCGCTACCGCCTACCACTATTTTTCGTCGATCACTTTGGCGATGCGGGAAGGAATATTAACCGTTGATCGAGATCTATACCATCTCCGCTGCCGAAACTTGATCGGGGTTTAATCTTTTCACAAATTTGCTTTTGTACTTTGCATAAGTGGGTTTTTTCCTCTTGTTTTTTTTTTTGAATTGTCAATCTTTTCTTCAACCTTCTTTGTGATAATTTCTTCCTTTTTGGATATTTTAGCAAACTTTTTGGATTTAGACATTCTCAAACTTTAGTGTCAACATGATCCATGGACCATCAAAATCAGTCATGTGCACCAAGCTACAATATGCCATGTCATCATTCAAGTTCTTTAAAGGTATAATGCATTTACCATAATGAGTTAGGGCTTATCATGTTCATGGGATTCTTCAAATCTTGTGGGCTTCAACAGCATCATGACCACAATATGTAGCATGTAAAGGTTCAAAGACCACAAACACCACCAAATGTCCAAGGGCCCAATTACCAAGACAAAGACTTCATTAAAGTCATGAGCATGTTTGAAGGCTTCTTCAAAATTTGTGCGGGCTTCATGACCCCATTAAGCCACAAATGACCACAGAATGGGTCATTTGGCCCATTAGGTGTTCCAATGGCTCCAATTCCTGCAAATGTGCCTTGTCATCAATGATGGTTTATCATGCTTGCTTGTCTTTAAGTTCTCCATGCTTGCTACTTGCCAGTATGTCACCGATGCTTTGTCATCAAGATTTTGTCATCAATGCATCGTCCATATTATCAAGCCATGTCACCATCATACTAATCAATGTCTTCAAACTTATCCATTGTCTTTTCCAACATCTTGCCATTGTACCATGTCCATTTTCCATGTCAACAACCTCTTGACCTTAGTCATGTCATCATACCCATGTCCAAATATAGTGGAACACTAAGGAGTTGTTAAATCATGTGGCACACTAAGGACATAGAAATATACCAAGGGTGAAATTTGGTAGGTTTGATTTCCACTCTTTGAATGTCTAATTCTAGAATCAAAATAAAAAAAAATTCAAAGTTGACCCCCGTGTGAAAAAATTGCACACTCCCTTACTGAGCAAAACCCTAGTTTCCAAAATGGACCTACGAGATGACACCTAGGACATGGGACCGGACGAGAGGGGTACCCCTAGCACTATCCCGACGTCCTAATTCCAATGGAGTCGACAGTTTGTCGATCCGAGCCACGGTTGTCATTCTATGGCTCGTTCCGTCTCGCATCCAAAAGGCCTTCAAGGACACCTCTTGGATACCTACTAGGGGCATAGAATGACGACCGTGCAACAAAAACGGTCTCTGGGGAGTCCTCCAAGTGTGTCTAGGAAATCCCCAGCCAAAAATGCTAGCCATAAGTGCCCGATGGATGATTTTTCCAAGTCGACCCCCGTGTGCAAAAATTGCACACTCCCTTACTGAGCAAAACCCTAGTTTCCAAAATTTACCTACAAGGTGACACCTGGGCCATGGGACCGGAGGATAGGGGCACCCCTATCACTATCCTGACTTCCTGAATCCAACACATTTGACGGTTTGTCGATATGAGACACGATCATCATTCTATGGCTCATTCTGTCTCGCATCCAAAAGGCCTTCAGGGACACTTGTTGGATACCTACCGGGGGCATAGAATGAAGGTCGTGCAACAAAACTGGGTTTCGAGGACTCCTGCAAGTGTGTCTAGGAAGGATCCATCCGGGAATGCTAGCCATAAGTGTTCGGTGGATGTTTTTCCAAGTTGACGCCTGTGTGCAAAAATTGCACACTCCCTTACTGAGCAAAACCCTAGTTTCCAAAATGTACCTACAAGGTGACACCTGGGACATGGGACCGGAGGATAGGGGCACCACTAGCACTATCCTTACATCCTAAATCCAACGGAGTGGACGGTTTGTCGATCCAAGCCATGGTCGTCATTCTATGGCTCGTTCTATCTCTCATCCAAAAGGCCTTCAGGGACACCTGCTGGATACCTACCAGGGGCATAGAATGAAGGTCGTGCAACAAAAATGGGTTCTGGGGACTCCTGCAAGTGTGTCTAGGAAGGCTCTAGCAGGGAACACTAGCCATAAGTGCCCGGTGGATGTTTTTCCAAGTTGACCCCCGTGTGCAAAAATTGCACACTCCCTTACTAAGCAAAACCCTAGTTTCCAAAATGTACCTACAAGGTGACACCTGGGACATGGGATCGGAGTATAGGGGCACCCCTAGCACTATACCAAAATCCTAAATCTAATGGAGTGGATGGTTTGTCGATCCGAGCCATGGTCGTCATTCTATGTCTCGTTCTGTCTCGCATCCAAAAGGACTTCAGGGACACCTGCTGGATACCTACCAGGGGCATAGAATGACGGTCGTGCAACAAAACTTGGTTCTAGGGAGTCCTACAAGTGTGTCTAGGAAGGCCCCAACTGGGAGCGCTAGCCGTAAGTTCCCGGTGGATTATTTTGCGAAGTTGACCCCCGTGTGCAAAAATTGCACACTCCCTTATTGAGCAAAACCTTAGTTTCCAAAATGCACCTACAAGGTGACACCTGGGCCATGGGACTAGAGGATAGGGGCACTCCTAGCACTATCCCAGATTCCTAAATCTAACGGAGTTGATGGTTTATCGATCCGAGCCACGGTCGTCATTCTATGGCTCGTTCTGTCTCGCATCCAAAAGGCCTTTAGGGACACCTGTTGGATACCTACCGGGGGCATAGAATGACAGTTGTGCAACAAAACCGGGTTCTGGGGAGTCCTTCAAGTGTGTGTAGAAAGGCTCTAGCCAAGAGCGCTAGCCATAAGTGCCCGGTGGATGATTTTGCGAAGTTAACCCCTGCGTGCAAAAATTGCACACTCCCTTACTGAGCAAAACTGTAGTTTCTAAAATGTACCTACAAGGCGACAACTAGGCCATGGGATTGGAGGATAGGGGCACCCCCAGCACTATCCCGACTTCTTGAATCCAATGGAGTCGAAGGTTTGTCGATCCAAGCCATGGTCTTCATTCTATGACTCCTTCTGTCTCACATCCGAAAGGACTTTAGGAACACTTACTGGATACCTACCATGGACAAGTGGTTCCAAATAGATGCATCAATGTGGAAGTTGTGTTTGCCATATTTTTCTCAAGTATGAGAAGGCATGGCCATATCAGGCCCTTTAGGAATTGAAACATAGTATGATACAATCCCTAGGTATTGAATTCAATTAAAATTTTATCCCCATTGTGCTTTCTTATTGTGGAAAGCTTCCCTCCCATTAAGAGTATTCTCAAGCAAAAATATCCTTTCCATCCCTATCCTAGTTTTATTGTGTGGTGTGTAGTTCATGAAACCCTAGTTGGTTTGTAATTTGTAATTGTAGCTTAGGCATCTGGTTGAAACCCTAGTTTACGAAATGAATGCACAAAGAAGTCACTGGGCCATGAGAAGACGAGGGAGAGGGCCCCCTAGAGGTAATCACATTCCAAGATACCAACGGAGTCGATGGTTCGTTGATCCAACCTCCGGTTGCCAAGTTATGTTGAGTTGCAAGTCGCATGAAAATGTTGTTCAGGGACACTTGGTGACTTTCGGTCCGGGAGCAAAAAAACAAACGGAGCAGCCAGATTGCGTGTCGTTGTCTCCTGCACGTGTGTATGGGCAATGTCGACCTGGGAACACTACCAACACTGGCTCGGTGGAGGGTTTTGCAGAGTTGACCCACCAATGCAAGATTGCATTGAAGGAAACTGAGCAAAACCCTAGTTTACGAAATGAATGCACAATGAAGTCACTGGGCCATGGGAAGATGAGGGAGAGGGCCCCCTAGAGATAATCGCACGTGAGGAGACCAATGGAGTCAACGGTTCATTGATACGACCTCCAGTTGCTGAGTTATGTTGAGTTGCAAGTCGCATGAAAATGCCATCAAAACTAGCCCAATATAGTCACAGGGGTATTATTTCTCAAATTCATTTAAGCAGGTTGACTGGTGTATTTTGGTATGTTTAGGACCCAGACCATCCAGCTGGTCGAGCTACTTGCACATCATCGATATCTCGGTCCAAAATTTATATGATTTTAAATAGAGGAGCATGAGCTCCTTTGAACTAGGAAGAGATAAAATGAGCTAGGTTGAGGACAATAAATGCTATATTTTTTCACTATCGAAAAATGGCTGCGGGGTTGGGCGGGATAAATCCCTCCAAACGATATCCAGCACAGGTCTACAAAACGGGGTTAAGGGAGGGAATTTTTTTTTTAAAACAAGTAATAATACTCACTTTATACAGAGTATAAATTATTGCTACATGGAAGCTTCTCGTAAATTGAGATCATATTGGCAGCCTCCCCTATTAATTTATATGATGTTAAAAGGATTTTGTAATGTGAGAAGGTTTTTCTCTATCCTTCGAACAAGGAATCCATTAACTAAATAATGTCATCGTTAAATGTAGGGTAAGAATCCCTATAATTCCATAAAGGAAAGAGTTCATCATTTATAGCATCAACGTACCAGATGCTCAGTAAGGGAGCGTGTAGTTTTTGCACACGGTGGTCAACTTTGCAAAATCAACCATGAGGCACTTTTGGCTAGCATTTGCGGCTGGAATTTTAATCATTCATGTCACGTCCAATATAATTTTAATGGGTGCAACTGAATTTTAATGAAGTCCGGGTTCCCATGCCCCCGTCAAATTAGGCCCATCACTAAATGAAATTAAGCTCGCTAAGCTGTTGAACTTAAATCATCCATGTCATGTCCAATTGAATTTTAATGGAGTCAGTGATGCTATCTAATGCAATAGTTGTCGGTTAATCTACGAAACTAGGGTTTTGCTCAGTAAGGGAGTGCGCAATTTTTGCACAAGGGGATTAAATTTGAAAAATCATCCATCGGGCACTTATGGCTAGCATTCCCAACTGGAACCTTCCTAGGCACACTTGCAGGACTCACCGGAACCCAGTTTTCTTGCACTGTTACAAATACATCAACACTCCCTCTTAACTAGGAAGGTATTCTCTTGACACAAGTCATCAATACATATAGGCACAAGTATTCAATACTGGATTTGGATCATCATTACTGGATCACGGAGCATCATAGTCACTCCTACTGTACTCGCCATCTCGATCACTAGTGCTATCTCATAATTCTTCTCATTATAGAAAGTTCTACAAAGCCAGCCCTTTTTCATGCTGGATGTAGGCCCAACACCTGTAGGTCTTCCTCATCACTGGCCATACTATGGAATCCTCAGGACTTATTACATGCATCAACAAAACCTCGAAAGAGCATCCCAGGACTTTTACGAGCTCATTGCTCAACCTATCGGATCTCCCAGGGAAATATTATATGTGACCTCCACAAAACCTCAAAAGAGCACCCAGGACTGATTACAAGCACATAGCTCAACCTATCGGATCTCCCAGGGCAATTTTACATGTGGTCATTGAAAAACCTCGAAAGAGCATCCCGGGACATATTACGCGCACTCAGCTCGACCTATCAGATCTCCTAGGATCTTTTACATGCAACTGCAAAACCTATTCATGGCCACGGAGTATCATCCTGATACTCATGATCATATTGATCATGTCATCTCATCGAGCAAGCCATCAAGTAGGTACACCTCAGGATTGATTAGACTGCCTCTACAAAACCTGAAAGAGCATCTCAGGACTGATTATATGCCTCTGCAAAACATGTGTACCATACTATCACCTCATCGTCTTCAGATCACCTCATCATCCACAGAGCACAACCCAGATGCAAATCACACAGCACTTACACTCATCGGCATGCGAAGACACACTTCAACCATTCGTGAAAGGCTCAACACTTATATCTATGCCATGGGAAGACACACTTCAACCATGCGAGAATGGTACAACAATTATAACGCATCCATGGGAAGACACACTCTAACCATGCTCGAATGGCACATAACTTATATCGCAGCCATGGGAAGACACACTTCAACCATGCTCGAATGAAACAGCTCTTCCATCAATGACCATGGGAAGGCACACTTCAACCATGTCGGCTGGCCCCAGCCCTTATATCTACACCATGGGAGGACACACTTACCACCATGTGACAATGGCTCATGTGCTTCTGTGTCTCTAGACTCATCACTTCCCCTTGGAAGGAATCTTGATCTGAGGTAGACCAAGCCTCTCTCTAAAGTACTCAAACTTCACTCTGGCCAGTGGCTTGGTCAACAAATCGGCTATCTGCTTGTTTGTCACAACATATAGGAGCTTCACTACTCCTCTCTGCACCATATCCTTGATATAGTGATATTTTATTTTGATGTGCTTTGACCTGTCATGGAACAAGGAGTTCTCAGACAGCTTCACACAACTTTGGTTGTCACAAAAGATACCAGTAGCATCCAACGGGAGATCAAATAAATCATACAGTAGCTTCCTCAGCCATACTGCCTCACAACTAGGTGAACAAGCTGCGACATAATCTAGTTTGGTTGTACTCAGTGCCACACAGGACTGCTTCCTGTGAAACCAAGAGATCATACCGGATCCCATACTGAAGTAGCACCCCGAATTGCTCTTCCGATCAATGGCACTGCCTGCCCAATCTGAATCAACATAACCCTCTAGGTTAAACTTTTGATTCACCTCATACTTGAGACCATAGTCAACTGTACCCTTCAAGTACTTCAGAATGTGCTTTAAAACTATCAGGTGAACATGTCTCGGATCTGTCAAATACAGGCTCATGGTGTTCACCACAAAGCATATGTCTAGTCATGTATTCGTTAGGTACATCAAGGACCCAATCATCTGATGATACATTGTGGCATCAATCGGCTCAAATGAAGCATCACACAAAAGCTTCAATTTGGATGCCATAGGTGTGGCCATGGCCTTGCAGGCCATCATCCCTAACCTCTTTAGGATCTCTATTGCATACTTCCCTTGTAAAAGGAAGATTCCATCCGCACTCTACCATAACTCCATGCCTAGAAAGTAGTGCATCCTACCCAAGTCCTTCATCTCGAACTCGGAAGCAAGATTCCTCTTCGTATTGGCAATCAGTCTATCCTCACCTATAACAAACAGGTCATCCACATACAATAGTAGTATCACTGGATTGCCTTCCTCAACCTTGTAGTAACGGTTGGAATCCCCTTTACTCTTGGTAAAGCCCAAACTGGATAGGAAGCTATCTATCTTGCCATACCAGGTCTTGCATGCTTGTTTCAAGCCATACAGGGCTTTCTTCAACCTGCACGCATATGAATCCCTGTCATGTGTCTCAAAACCGAGCGGCTACTCCCCATACACTTCCTCCTTCTGGGAGAAGCCACAAGCTACAAACCTTGCTTTGTATTTCTCTATGATACAATCTGCAACATGCTTGATCTTATAGATCCACTTGGAAGTCACAACATACTTCCCTTCAGGTCTTGAGACGACATCCCAAACATCATTCTTCATGATCGACTGGTATTCCTCGGTCATGGAATTCTTCCATTACTGTATCCCAGATCCTGGGAACTTCGGGTTCTTCAATATCTTCAATAGATAGTTTTCTTTTAACTTCATTGCTAGAACAAATGTTGTAGTCCTTCTTTTATAGTTGAAGGAACACGGTCTTTCCTACAAGTCAAATTCAATTGCATGATTAGAAACTTCTCATAGTTTTTCAGAACAAAATCTTACACATAAGAATATATGTCATACAATCATGCAATTATCTTATGCAATGCTATAATACAACATTTATCCATATCCCATACTTTCTAGATGCCTTCCATCTCTACCAGAACAATGTTAAGAGTGTGCACATCTCCCAACATGTCAGCAAAGAGGTTTCATTCTAGATAAGTAGCAATGGAATGTTGTACAGTACCATAGCCCACTTACCCATTACTTGCATATTAGTAGTATCTTTTTCATTAATGTAACTTTTCTAATATGCATAATATACATCATAAATCTAGGAACATAAGTATGTACATGACTGAACAACATCATTTAAGTAATCATAAAGGACAATTCAAATACTTATATTTGTTTAGTTTTAGGGTGGACTCCCTCTCAATCTTTTCTTCCTTGCAGG
Organism: Larix kaempferi; assembly: GCA_027924585.1. Classification (NCBI taxonomy): domain Eukaryota; kingdom Viridiplantae; phylum Streptophyta; class Pinopsida; order Pinales; family Pinaceae; genus Larix; species Larix kaempferi. Next base: position 2,853,021 of record BSBM01000135.1, read on the forward strand.
AACTACTGGAGTGTTCTCCCGATTGATTTTTGCTTCTTGGATTACCTGTCCTTGAGCTTATATTCATCCTGGACCACTATGCATGCTTAAGTGTGCACTAGTGTCATCCTCAAGATCTCATAGATGATCATACATCCATTAGTATAATCTCAATACTATCAAAACATTATGATTCTAATTAAACTTAACATGTATGGTCATGATCATTTCATACATAGGTAATAAGCGTTAGCATTTTGAGGGAAAACTTCTTTTACTCATGCATAATATTATTTGACCATAGGACTCTTCTGGTTAATCATATCATCAATCAAAGTCAGTAACATATTATGCATAAACCCTTGATTACTTAAAATTCTAACTTCAAGGATAATCATTATCATTCATACAAAAGTATAAGATCCTAACACAAGGTAGGATTCTAACTTGATATAGGAAAAACATACCTGGTTATCATGTTTGTTAGTTATGTCTAACATACCCACATAATTTCTTATTGTTCTCTTCAATGACTTGTGCTAGTAACCTGCATATCTCATAGGTTAAGCATTGTAGAACCAAATTATACATACCTCATAATTAAAGCTTAATGAGTCTTTGTCTTCATGTCACCATGGTCATATGTTCTTGATCTAGAACTTGATTTGTCTTTCTTGATGTACCTTACATGTTAGCGGACAACATCAACATCATACAACATCATGGTGCATTAGTACAATCATAAATGTCATAACCCTATACATGCATTCATACGTTTACTAGGGTGATAAGACAAGTCTAAAATTAATCAATATTGTACTAACCTCAATAATACAAAAACAAACATATCATAACCTTAATTAGGAACATATTTCAAAACCTACATGTATCTCCTCAAGTCATACTTGTCGATATTGCTTGGAGACTTCTTATGTAAGGCCTTAGCCTCATCTCCCTCTCGAAGTGGAACTTCTTCACTTATGTAGGTGTCCAATTCATTCTCTTCCAGGATTAACCCAATCCAGTTTGATTTGTTGAAACTAGATCTGGAGTTGGATTAGGGTTTGTCAGAGAAAACCTAAAATTTCAAATTTTGAATGGATAGAATGATGCGTCTTGATGAGCTGATCAACCTAGTATACGCAGAATTTGAAAACTGCAAAGTTTCACCCCTCAAATTTGCTTTTCAATCTTCTGGATTCACTAGGAAGGATCGTGAATTAGGGTTTGAGTTTCCCGTAGCTTCACCCAACTAGATAGTTTGATCCAAAACTCTAAACATCAATTTTTCCAAGGAGCTTCCATCTATAGTCACAGATTTCAAAAATTCCCATGTTTGCAGAAACCCTTTTCACCTTTCCCATCAAAGTCCAGAACAAAGGTTTGATCAAGCCTGGCCTTCTTCCCAACCAAAAATTTCGATCTTGGTCTCTAAATTTTGATTTTGATGAGGATCATTCAGCCATGGTCTCCGATTACAAAAATTCCAACTTTCTTCGAAACCCTAAATTCCCATAGCCATGAATGAAGGTGCTCAAAATCCAATTCTGTTTTGACAGAAATATGCACCTGGTTGTTTCTGGTGTAACTCAGACATTTCAGATCTACAGGGTCTGAACCTTCTTCCTAGGGTATCCAGACATGTTAACTTTCCAACCCCATAGGTATGACCTCAAATGGATTCTCTGAGAGAGAGTTATGCCAAGTGTCGCAACGTGACCTATTTATGGGACAAAACAAGAGAGTGAACTTGTACGGAGTGCCACGTGTCACTAGTTCAATTTCGACCTTTGAAAATTGGGACTGTGAAAGTACAGTCCATGCACTACCTGCCACATTTTACTAAGTTTCATTTGGATCTTCCTATCCCAAGTTGTGACATTTTTTTCTAGGTCACCTGTTTATGACTGCGATCTGGAAGAGGCAGAAACCCTATATTGTACAGATCATAAATATGAAAGTACAATGAATTAGAGGCTCTCATTTGGACACAAGGTACATGGGGATCTTAAATTCGACCTGTAATATTTTTAGATCTTAAAACTTATCCAAAATAAATTTATAGCGAAAGTTCTACGATGACTGGTTTTTTCTATATCAACCCCTAGCTTTGCAAGTGCAACAAGTGTAATAAATGCCATACCATGCCTTCTTTCAGGCTAGCTCTGATACCATGTTAGTTTTTCAGAATTTAATATATTATAATATAGGATCTTAACTGAAAATAACAACATGTACATCATATCAAGCATAAGAGACAACACACAAGAGACACAAAACATTTCATCGAAGAAAACCAAGAAGGTGAAAAACCACACAACTTCCTTAGAGATAGAATAAGCATCAATACAATTATCACCATGATCAAACCCAAGAGATAGATATCTATAGCAGCATGCTCCTCCTCCACTTGTGTGCATCCTCCTCTTCTCTCACTAATGCGAAGTGAGTGAACAATAGAATGTGTAAAATGAGAGAGACACACTCTCTATTTATACACTACATCACTTGACCTTTACTCAACTAGGTCGGCCCTAACTTAACCACAGAACATTATGCTAACTGGTCCAACCCCCAATAGGGTGGTCTAATAACCATTTGACCGACATTGCTCATACAGGGCCGACCCCAACAAGGTGGTCTAATAACCCATCAAGTATAAGTTACGACACTTACAATATAACTTGCGACACTTCCAATTGGAGGAATAATACATCCCCGTTGGGGATACAATAAAGTACAAATGTAATACATAAAATATACAAGTGAATATCTTCTGAAGTTACAAATACATCAACACTCCCTCTTAACTAGGAAGGTATTCTCTTGACACAAGTCATCAATACATATAGGCACAAGTATTCAATACTGGAGCTGGATCATCATGACTGGATCACAGAGCATCATCGTCACTACTGCTGTACTCATCATCTCGATCACTGGTGCTATCTCATAATTCTTCTCGTCTTAGGAAGTTCTACAGAGCCATCCCTTTTGCATGCTAGATGTACGCCCACCACCTGTAGGTATTCCTCATCATTGGCCATACTGTGGAATCCTCGGGATTTATTATGTGCGTCCACAAAACCTCAAAAGAGCATCCCAGGACTTTTATGAGCTCACTGTTCAACCTATCGGATCTCCCACAGAAATATTATATGTGACCTCCACAAAACCTCGAAATAGCATCCCAGGACTGATTACGAGCACACAGCTCAACCTATCAGATCTCCCAGGGAAATATTACATGTGGTCATGGCAAAACCTTGAAAGAGCATCCCCGAACTGAGTACGAGCACACAGCTCACCATATTGGATCTCCCAGGATCATTTACATGCAACCTCACAACCTGTCCACGGCCACGGAGTATCATCCTGATACTCATGATCATACTGATGATGTCATCTAAGCGAGCAAGCCATCAAGTAGGTACACCTAAGTACTGATTACATTGCCTCTGCAAAACCTGCAAGATCATATCAGGACTGATTCTATGCCTCTGTAAAACCTGTGTACCATACTATCACCTCATCATCTTTAGATCACCTCATCGTCCACAGAGCACAACCCAGATGGACATCACATAGCACTTACACTCACTGACATGGGAAGACACACTTCTACCATCCATGAAAGGCTCAACACTTATATCTACGCCATGGGAAGACACACTTCAATCATATGAGAATGGCACAGCACTTAGATCGCAGCCATGGGAAGACAAACTTCAACCATGCGAGAATGGCACATAACTTATATCACAGCCATGCGAAGACACACTTCAACCATGCTTGAATGGAACAACTCTTACATCAACGACCATGGAAAGACACACTTCAACCATGTCGAAATGGTCCTGACCCTTATATATACACCATGGGAGGACACACCTACCACCATGTGAGAATGGTTCATGTGCATCTATGTCTCTAGACTCATCACTTCCCCTTGGAAGGAATCTCAGTAAGAAGTACACCAAGCCTCTCTCTGAAGTACTCAAACTTCACTCTGGCTAGCGGATTGGTCAACACATCGGCTATTTGCTCGTCCATCGCAACATATAGGAGCTTCACTGCTCCACTTTGCACCATATCCTTGATATATTGATATTTGATGTTGATGTGCTTCGACCTGTCATGGAACATGGGGTTCTCATATAGCTTCACACAACTCTGGTTGTCACAAAAGATACCAGATGCATCCAACAGGAGATCAAATAACTAATACAGTAGCTTCCTCGGCCATACTGCCTCACAACTAGGTGAACAAGCTACGACATACTCTGCTTTGGCTATACTCAGTGCCACATAGGACTGCTTCCTGCTAAACCAAGAGATCATACCAGATCCCATATTGAAGAAGCACCCTGAAGTGCTCTTTCGATCAATGGCACTGCTTGCCCAATCCAAATCAACATAACCCTCTAGGTTGAACTTTTTATTCACCTCATACTTGAGCCCATACTCAACTGTACCCTTCAGGTACCTCAGAATATGCTTTGCAGCTATCAGGTGAGCATGCCTTGGATCTGTCAAATACTGGCCCAAGGTGTTCACCGCAAAGCAGATGTATGGTCATGTATTCATCAGGTACATCAAGGACCCAATCATCTGACGATACATCGTGGCATCAACTGACTTATATGAAGCATCACACAGAAGCTTCAATTTCAATGGCATAGGTGTGGCCATGGCCTTGCAGTCCATCATCCCGAACCTCTTCAAGATCTCTACTGCACACTTCCCTTATCTAAGGAAGATTCCATCTGCACTCCGCCACACCTCCATGCCTAGAAAGTAGTGCATCATACCTAAGTCCTTCATCTCGAATTCAGAAGCAAGCTTCCTCTTATTATCGGCAATCAATCTATCCTCACCTGTAACAAACAGGTCATCCACATACAATAGTAGTATCACTGGATTGCCTTCCTCAACCTTGTAGTAAAGGTTGGAATCCACTTTACGTTTGGTAAAGCCCAAGCTGGATAGGAATCTATCTATCCTTCCCTACCAGGTCCTGGGTTCCTGTTTCTTGCTATACAGGGATTTCTTCAACCTGCACACATATGACTCCATGTCATGTGTCTCAAAACCGAGTGGCTACTCCACATACAATTCCTCTTTCTGGGAGAAGCCACGAGCTAGAAACCTCACTTTGTATTTCTCTATGCTACCATCTGCAACATGTTTGATCGTATAGATCCACTTCGAAGTCACAACAGAATTCCCTTCAGGTCTTGGGACCACATCCCAAACATCTTTATTCATGATCAACTGGTATTCCTTGGTCATGGCATTCTTCCATTACTGTATCCCGGATCCTGGGAACTTTAGGTTCTTCAATATCTTCAATAGATAGTTTTCTTTTAACTTCGTTGCTGGAACAAATGTTGTAGTCCTTCTTTTGTAGCTGATAGCACACGGTCTTTCCTACAAGTCAAATTCAATTACATGATTATAAACTTATCATAGTTTTTCAGAACAAAATCTTACACATAAGAATATATGTCATACAATCATGCAATTATCTTATCCAATGCTCTAATACAACATTTATCCATATCCCGTAACTTTCTATATCCCTTCCATCTCTACCAGAACATTGTTAAGAGTGTGCACAACTCCCAACATGTCAGCAAAGAGGTTTCATTCTAGATAAGTAGAAATGGAATCTTGTACAGTACCATAGGGCATTTACCCATTACTTGCATATTAATAGTATCTTGTTCATTATGCAACTTTTCTAATATGCATAATATACATCCTAAATCTAGGAGCATAAGTATGTACATGACTAAACAACATCATTTAAGTAATCATAAAGGACAATTCAAATACTTATCTTTGTTTAGTTGTACAGTGGAATCCCTCTAAATCTTTGCTTCCTTGTAGGATCTACTAGAGTGTTCTCCCTCTTGATCATTTCTGCTTGGATTACCTGTCCTTGAACTTATATTGATCCTGGACCACTATGCATGCTTAAGTGTGCACTTGTTTCATCCTAAAGATCTTATACATGATAATACATCCATTAGTATAATATCAATACTATCAAAACATTATGATCCTAATTAAACTTAACATGTATGGTCATGATCATTTCATACATAGGTAATAAGCATTAGCATTTTGAGTGAAAACTTCTTTTTCTTATTCATAATCTTATTTGACCATAGGACTCTTCTGGTTAGTCATATCATCAATCAAAGTAAGAAACATAATATGCATAAACCCTTGATTACTTAAACTTCTAACTTCAAGGATAATCATTATCATTCATACAAAAGTATAAGATCCTAACACAAGGTTGGATTCTAACTTGATATAGGAAAAACATACCTGGTTATCATGTTTGTTACTTATGTCTAACATACCCACATAATGTATTCTTGTTCTCTTCAATGACTTGTGCTAGTAACCTGCATATCTCATAGGTTAAGCATTGTAGAACCAAATTATACCTACCTCGTAATTAGAGCTTCATGAGTCTTTGTCTTCATGTCACCATGGTCATATGTTCTTTATCTAGAACTTGGCTTGTTTTTCTTGATGTACCTTACATGTTAGCGGACAACATCAACCTCATACAACATCATGGTGCATTAGTACAATCATAAATGTCATAACCATATACATGCATTCATACTTTTACTTGGGTGATAAGACAAGTCTAAAATTAATCAATATTAAACTAACCTCAATAATACGAAGACAAACATATCATAACCTTAATCATGAACATATTTCAAAATATACATGTATCTCCTTAAGTCATACCTGTCGAGATTGCTTGTACAGTTCTTATGTAAGGCCTTAGCCTCATCTCCCTCTAGAACTGGAACTTCTTCACTTATGCAGGTGTCCAATTCATTCTCTTGCAGGATTAACCCAATCTACTTTGATTTGCTGAAGCTGGATATGGAGCTGAATTAGGGTTTGTTAGAGAAACCCTAAAATTTGAAATTTTTAATTTCAAACTTCTGAATGGATGGAAAGATGCGCCTTGATTATCCAATCAACCTGGTATACTCAGAATTTGAAAACTGCAAAGTTTCACCCCTCAAATTTGCTTTTTAATCTTTCGGATTTAATAGGGAGGACCCTAAATTAGGGTTTGAGTTTCTCGGAGCTTCACCCAACCAAATATTTTGATCCAAATCTCTAAAATTTGATTTTTCCAAGGAGCTTCCATCTGTGGTCACAGATTTCAAAAATTTCCATTTTTGTAGAAGCCCTAATTTTTCACCTTTCCGATCAAAGTCCTGAACTAGGGTTTGATCAAGCCCAGCCTTCTGCCCGACCAAAAATTTTGATCTTGGTCTTTAAATTTTGATTTTGATGTGGATCATCCAGCCATTGTCTCCGATTACAAATATTCCAACTTTCTTCGAAACCCTAAATTCCCGTAGCCATGAATGAAGGTGCTCAAAATCCAATTCTATTTTGACAGAAATATGCACCTGATTGTTTCTGGTGTAACTCAGAAATTTTGGATCTACAGTGTTTGAAACTTCGGGTTGTCGTATCCTAACCTATTAAATTTCCAACCCCACAGGTCTGACCTCAAATGGATTCTCTGAGAGAGAGTTATTCCAAGTGGTGCAACGTGACCTGTTGATGGGTTAAAACAGGAGAGCGAACTTGTACGGAGTGCCAAGTGTCACTGGTTCAATTTCAGCCTCTGAAAATCAGACCTGTGAAAGTATAGTCCATGCCCTACCTGGCACAATTTACTAAATTTCATTTGGATCTTCCTATCCCAAGTTGTGAGCTTTCTTCCTAGGTCACCTCTTTATGACTGTGATCTAGAAGAGGCAGAAACCCCATATTGTACAGATCATAAATATGAAAGTACAATGAATTAGAGGCTCTTCTTTGGACATAAGGTACACGGAGATCTTAAATTCGACCTGTAAGATTGTTGATATCCTGAAACTTCTCCAAAATTAATTTATATCGAAAGTGCTATGATGACTGATTTTTTCTATATCAAGGCCTAGCTTCGAAAGTGTAACAAGTGTCATAAATGCCATACCATGCCTTGTTTCGGGCTAGCTTTGATACCATGTTAGTTTTTTAGACGTTAATACATTCTGATCTAGGATCTTAACTGAAAGAATAACATGTACAACATATCAAGCATAAGAGACAAGAGACACAAAACATTTCAGCGGGGAAAACCAAGAAGCTGCAAAACCCCTCAACTTCCTCTGAGATAGAATAAGGATCAATACAATGATCACCATGATCCAACCCAAGAGATAGATATCTACATCAGCATGATCCTCCTCCACTAGTGCACATCCTCCTCTTCTCTCACTAATGCGAAGTGAGTGAACAATAGTATGTGTAAAATGAGAGAGACACACGCTCTATTTATACACTACATCACTTGACCTTTACTCAACTAGGTCGGCCCTAACTTAACCAGATAACATTATGCTGACTAGGCCGACCCCTAGTAGGGTGGTCTAATAACCCTTTGAGCCACATGACTCATACAGGGCCGAACCCAACAAGGTGGTCTAATGACCCATCAAGTATAAGTTACGACACTTACAATATAATTTGCGACACTTGCAAGTACACATGACGACACTTCCAATCGAAGGAATAATACATCTCTGTTGGGGATACAATAAAGTACAAATGTAATACATAAAATATACAAGTGAATATCTTCCAAAGTTCCAAATACATCAACACTCCCTCTTAACTAGGACGGTATTCTCTTGACACAAGTCATCATCACATATAGGCACAAGTCTTCAATATTGGAGCTGGATCATCATAACTGGACCACGGAGCATCATCGTCACTACTGCTATACTCGTCATCTCGATCACTCGTGCTATCTCATAATTCTTCTCGTCATAGGAAGTTCTACAGAGCCAGCCCTTTTTCATGCTAGATGTAGGCCCACCACCTGTAGGTCTTCCTCATCACTGGCCATAGTGTGGAATCCTCAGGACTTATTATGTGCATGAACAAAACCTCAAAAGAGCATCCCAAGACTTTTACGAGCTCATTGTTCAACCTATCGGATCTCCCAAGGAAATATTATATGTGACCTCGACAAAACCTCAAAAGAGCATCCCAAGACTGATTACGAGCACACAGCTCAACCTATCGGATATCCCAGGGCAATATTACATGTGGTCATGGAAAAACCTCGAAAGCGCATTCCAGGTCTGATTATGAGCACACAGCTCAACCTATCGGATCTCCCTAGATCTTTTACATGCAACTGCACAACCTGTCCACCACCATGGAGTATCATCTTGATACTCATCATCATATTGATGATGTCATCTCAGTGAGCAAGCAATCAAGTAGGTACACCTCAGGATTGATTACACAGCCTCTACAAAACCTGCGAGAGCATCTCAAGACTGATTATATTCCTCTGCAAAACTTGTGTACCATACTATCACCTCATTGTCCACGGAGCACAACCTAGATGCACATCACAGAGTACTTACACTCACCGACATGGGAAGACACACTTCAACCATCCGTGAAAGGATTATCACTTATATCTACTCCTTGGGAAGACACACTTCAACCATGCGAGAATGGCACCCCACTTATATCGTAGCCATGGCAAGACACACTTCAACCATGTGAGAATGGCACAACACTTATATCGCAGCCATGCGAAGGCAAACTTCAACCATGCTCGAATGTCATAGAACTTATATCGCAGCCATGGGAAGACACACTTCAACCATGCTCGAATGGCACAGCTCTTACATCAACAACCATGGGAAGACACACCTAAACCATGTTGAAATGGCCCCGACCCTTATATCTACACCATGGGAGGACGCACCTACCACCATGTGAGAATGGCTCATGTGCATTTGTGTCTCTGGACTCATCACTTCCCCTTGGAAGGAATCTCGATATGAAGTACACCAAGCCTCTCTCTGGAGTACTCAAACTTCACTCTAGCCAACGGCTTTGTAATGTCCCTTATTAGGAATTTTATTAAAATTGCAATTTTCCACTTTTTTCCTTGGTTCGACCTTTGACTAGTTTCGATCTCTAGGTCCCAAATTTGCCCCAAATGATCCCAAATATTCTGAGAAGGTATATGAATGATATTAAAACATAAATATGTGTTTCAGGGATTCCTTTGTACCTTTAAAACACTTCTTCAAATACTCTTTCAATTCTGGTCAATGTAGGTAACTTTACTAGTGATTTCCCTTTGACTAGTATTGGTCTCTAGGTCTCAAATTGACTCCAAATGCCTTCAAATCTTCAAGGAAGGTTTATGAATGATATTAGGAATTGAATATGATGTTCAGGGATAACATATTTCCACCAAAAGATCTCTGCAAACTCTCTTAATATTCTGGACCAAGTATGCAATTTTGCAAGTAATTTGGGGTTCAAATCCCCCTAAGGTAAGTACTGAAAATGGCTTCCCAAATGCCTCCAAACCCACTCAAATTTATGAAAAGAGGTATGTAATGTGTTACGTATGTTATTAAGGTCTCATATGCACCATTAATGGTTTATTACAACTGTTCTCACCCTCTCCCATTCAACTGCAAAAATCCCCAATTCGACCCTTGGTGAAATGGCACTATTTCTTCTCCCAATGCAATTAAACTGAGTAAAAATGCTTCAAATGCTCAAGTACAGTACATGAAACTTGTATAAGACATCCATGGAAGTATATTTATCACAAATATATCATAGAATCATCCATTCATTCGAAATCATCATCAATACATTGCCTCACAACAAGGTAGTGGGGAAATGGCATTGTTCTTCCATTAAAAATGAGATTTATACATTTCTACTTGGAATTTTGACCTGAAACTTTTTGAAGATGAAGAACAGAGTATTTAATTCATATTAAAAAATAAATGGGGCATTAGAATCTCCCCCAAAGAGTACAATAGCTCACCAAAAACGCCCTCCCTCAAGGATCAAGAATATGCCATCAAAACTGGAAATGGTTGAATGAGCGAGCTGCAATAGAAGAAACCATGAGCTGCCCTATAGCTTACACTTGAAAATAAAGACTCCATTAAAGCTCCAAATGAAAGGTCTGAATGGCCTTTCCAATTTCCAACTTGGATGGGAATCTTTCACCCTCGAAATTGGCTAAGGCAAGAAACTAGTCATCCACTAGCTCTCCCTCTTCACAAATGCAATTGCAAATTCTACAAATGATCAAAATCTATTCTCATACTTCATTTCTACATTTTATAACCAACATTAGCCTTCTAAGGGTCTAAATCCTCTCAATAGATTCAATAGATTTCTATTTAGGAAATATTCCACATTTGCCACTTGTCTCCTAGTTCCAACCTTCCATCTTCTCCCAAATTCGGTTTTGAGTCTCTTTGGCTTCTCCAACTCCCAAATTCGCCTTCTTTGAGCCTATTTTTGGGGCTGACATGTCATAGTGGTTAGATGTCAGAGGTCAGGTCTTCAACTTGTCATAGTTGTCATAGATGCTCCATCATTGGTGTCATAGGGGCTAGGGAATCTAGCCCAAGTGTCCACAAACTTCCACTTTGACTCTTTATCTTCCATGGAGGTTACCAATCCTTCCAAATTCGACCTAAAATGCTCAATGACATGTGTTATGACTTACCAACTCACCCAAGAGTGTTCACATTCCCATTAATTCAAATTTGCAAAAGAGAGATACCATGTATTATGAAAAATCAAGCTAGTGTGGGTCCCACATCCTCCATATGTCTCCAAAACCATTTGTCACTTAGGATTTATCTTGAATTTATTTATTCACTATATTTATTAAATACTTGAACCCTTCTAATGTCTAAACATCATTTATTATCCCCCTTATACCAAATCCCAAAGCTTCCACCCCAAACCTAGGAAACTAGTAATTTTCCTCCTTGGCAATTATTTGACCCTTAACATCAATTTTACAAACTCTAATGAATATGGCTAATGTGATTAGGACATTGTGACCCAATTCCAAATTTGGGACATGACAAATCCTCCCTTCCCAATATTGATTGTCCTCAAGCAATTTCAAACATGGGTGTTGACGAACCTTCTTTCTGTATAATTCTTTGAAGTTGCCATTGAATTGCCAAACCTTGAGTCTTTGAGTTTCCATGAATATTTTAGAGAGGAACCACCATGCTTTCTGCTGCACTACTCTTATTAAAATCACTTTATTAAGTATGGGATCCATCTCCCATGCTGCTCGCTTCCCCCAAAAAATGAAACCAATGAGACAAAAATTATTCCAGGGTCCCATTGCTTGTATTGCACCCCAACAATTAAGAGTGCTCTCCAACCTACGCCATTAGATAAGAGGATTCCTGGATCCCATTTTCTTGTATGCATTCTTCCAAACATCATGAGTACCAAATATATATCATCAAAGTACATAACAACATAATGAAAATGTACATCAAGGATATGCTTCATCAAAGAGTCATGAAAGTGCTTATACCTCCAAGCAAGTAGACCACCATTTTCCAAGTGCATACAAGCTTCAAGTGACCAATCAAATCTACTCCAATGACATAGGTGAGGATCCCATGTCCTATAATGCTGCTCCAAAAGGATGTGATATGCATCAAAATATTCAGCCATGTATTCTTTCATCCAAGAAGTGAATGAAGAATCTCCACTAGAATCTGAACCAAATAATGAGCAGAAAAAACAAGGAGACTTCAAATGACTCAAAGAAGTCTCACCCATACATCTATGAATGTGAGAATCATAAAGATGTAACAAAGTATGTGGCTGCCAACAAAAATGTTCTCCCATCATAAATCTATTCATCCAAGTGTTGGATGAAGTTCCTCTAACATCAAATGAACCCAGTGTTGAGCAAGAAAAACCATGAGTATTCAAGTGACTCAAATCCATATCATAGGTGCATCCATGTAGATGTGAATCATCATAAAGTGACAAATTATGCTGCTGCAAATGTGAATAAGAATGTGCTCCAACCATGTCATCATAAAAGTTAAATCTAGTAGTTCCATACTCCTCATGTGGCACCATCAAAAAGAACCCTTTCACCCATACTTCATTGAGACTAATATTGCAAAACATAGAATTGTAGGATGTAGGAGAATGTACTAACTCACCCAAATGATAAAAAAGTTCAGGAGTTTCATCATGGGAAGGATCCATGTGGGTAGTATCATGCAGCTCCTTCAAAAGTGTGAACTCTTTGTCATAGTTTGGTTCCAATGTAGAGGAATCATGCTCTTCTTTAAAAATTGCATAACCTTCATCAAGAGGTAATTCAAATTCCTCTTCCACCACATCAAGTGTTTGGATCTCTTCAAGTTCATCTTCAAACACATCAAGAACATTCAAATTTTCACATTTCTCATGATCCACCATGTCATGAGAATCCTCCAAACAATCTACCATTTGACAATCTGAAACATAGAAGGAAAAACAAGTATCTTGCAACTTTTCAAGAAGTTGCTCATTTTGAATTGTGAGCTTATGAATATCCTCTTTATTCTTCAAGTATGCATCATGTAACAATTCATTAAGCTGAAACAAATGGTTTCTATCAAAAATCAAAGACATGAAATTACCTTTGATGTGGCACATTGCTCTTTGAATCTTCTCCATGTCTTCAAGGAAGGATGTTTCCTCCAATGAAGTAGCTCTCCAACAAGAATTTGACACCAATGCTTGAGTGTCATGGAGAATGCTGAGGGAATCTTGGATATTATTTTCATTCATCTTTAAGGACCCTTCAAGAAAATGAGGCTCTTGCAAATGAACCTCCTCATCTTCTTCAATTTTTCTTGGACCAACTTCATGAAGCTCAAGTGGTGATGGGGAAGTTGATCTTGGTTCTTCTTCAACCGCTACAAGGTCTTCATTATCATGCTTAATGAAACTTGTACTTGTAGAAACACTTTCAAAAGTGATCTCTATGTCACCAACATAGAGGTGTAAGCACCCATTAGTAGGTACTCCTTCATAGTTTAAGCATCCATCAGTAGATGCTCTTTGGTTCATGTCTAAGCTGGAAGGTGTCTCGAAATGATCTTCCATATTTTCAATAGAATCTTCTTCATGCTCTTGTGATGTCTCTTCCTTTTTATCATTAAAGCAATCTGATGCATTTTGCCCCTTGTTTTCCTTAGGATCAATATATTTGGAATCTCTTCTTGAATAAATCTCAAAAGCTCTCCTCAAGGAGGACATCATTTCATGCACACATATATGATACTCACTCCAAGGGTTTTTACAAGAAAGGCATAAACCTTTCTTCACTAACTCCACATATTCATTTTTGGGCCTATTTTCAAAAACATGTTCAGCATAGTACTCAAAAGACATGGCATTTAGTGTATTTTTGCTAAAAGTAAGATATTCTTGATATTTTTGATATTGTTGGGGCAAGGTTTTATATTTTGCTCTCCATCTTTGGAACTCACTCATAGAATTATCATTGGTTGGTGTGACACACTCATATTCATCAGATTTAAAGTCATAAGAATAATCTTCATTTCTCTTGAAATTGTAAGAAGTGTTGCATAATGGCACCTCTTCCTCATACCATTCATATTCTGCTTCATATTGCTCATAAGCATCTGCATATTCCTCATAAGAATTGTACTCATAGGATTCATCATAATAGTAAGACATGGATGCCAATTATTCTTGAATGTATGTACCTAATACACAGGTGCAAGGACCATGCTCTGATACCACTGTAATGTCCCTTATTAGGAATTTTATTAAAATTGCAATTTTCCACTTTTTTCCTTGGTTCGACCTTTGACTAGTTTCGATCTCTAGGTCCCAAATTTGCCCCAAATGATGCCAAATCTTCTGAGAAGGTATATGAATGATATTAAAACATAAATATGTGTTTCGAGGATGCCTTTGTACCTTTAAAACACTTCTGCAAATACTCTTTCAATTCTGGTCAATGTAGGTAACTTTACTAGTGTTTTCCCTTTGACTAGTATTGGTCTCTAGGTCTCAAATTGACTCCAAATGCCTTCAAATCTTCAAGGAAGGTTTATGAATGATATTAGGAATTTAATATGATGTTCAGGGATAACATACATCCACCAAAAGACCTCTGCAAACTCTCTTAATATTCTGGACCAAGTATGCAATTTTACAAGTAATTTGGGGTTCAAATCCCCCTAAGGTAAGTACTGAAAATGGCTTCCCAAATGCCTCCAAACCCGCTCAAATTTATGAAAAGAGGTATGTAATGTGTTAAGTATTTTATTAAGGTCTCATATGCACCATTAATGGTTTATTACAACTGTTCTCACCCTCTCCCATTCAACTGCAAAAATCCCCAATTCGACCCTTGGGGAAATGACACTATTTCTTCTCCCAATGCAATTAAACTGAGTAAAAATGCTTCAAATGCTCAAGTACAGTACATGAAACTTGTATAAGACATCCATGGAAGTATATTTATCACAAATATATCAGAGAATCATCCATTCATTCGAAATCATCATCAATACATTGGCTCACAACAAGGTAGTGGGGAAATGGCATTGTTCTTCCATTAAAAATGCGATTTATACATTTCTACTTGGAATTTCGACCTGAAATTTTTTGGAGATGAAGAACAGAGTATTTAATTCATATTACAAAAGAAATGGGGCATTAGAAGCTCCCCCAAAGAGTACAATAGCTCACCAAAAATGCCCTCCCTCAAGGATCAAGAATATGCCATCACAACTGGAAATGGTTGAATGAGTGAGCTGCAATAGAAGAAACCATGAGCTTCCCTGTAGCTTACACCTGTAAATAAAGACTCCATTAAAGCTCCAAATGAAAGCTCTGAATGGCCTTTCCAATTTCCAACTTGGATGGGAATCTTTCACCCTCGAAATTGGCTAAGGCAAGAAACTAGTCATCCACTAGCTCTCCCTCTTCACAAATGCAATTGCAAATTCTACAAATGATCAAAAGCTATTCTCATACTTCATTTCTACATTTTAGAACCAACATTAGCCTTCTAAGGGTCGAAATCCTCTCAATAGATTCAATAGATTTTCATTTAGGAAATATTCCACATTTGCCACTTGTCTCCTAGTTCCAACCTTCCATCTTCTCCCAAATTCGGTTTTAAGTCTCTTTGGCTTCTCCAACTCCCAAATTTGCCTTCTTTGAGCCTATTTTTGGGGCTGACATGTCATAGTGGTCAGATTTCAGAGGTCAGGTCTGCAATTTGTCATAGTTGTCATAGATGCTCCATCATTGGTGTCATAGGGGCTAGGGAATCTAGCCCAAGTGTCCACAAACTTCCACTTTGACTCTTTATCTTCCATGGAGGTTACCAATCCTTCCAAATTCGACCTAAGATGCTCAATGACATGTGTTATGACTTACCAACTCACCCAAGATTGTTCACATTCCCATTAATTCGAATTTGCAAAAGAGAGATACCATGTATTATGAAAAATCAAGCTAGTGTGGGTCCCACATCCTCCATATGTCTCCAAAACCATTTGTCACTTAGGATTTCTCTTGAATTTCTTTATTCACTATATTTATTAAATAATTGAACCCTTCTAATGTATAAACATCATTTATTATCCCCCTTATACCAAATCCCAAAGCTTCCACCCCAAACCTAGGAAACTAGTAATTTTCCTCCTTGGCAATTATTTGACCCTTAACATCAATTTTACAAACTCTAATGAATATGGCTAATGTGATTAGGCCATTGTGACCCAATTCCAAATTTGGGACATGACAGGCTTGGTGAACACATCCGCTATTTTCTCATCCATCGCAACATACAGGAGCTTCACTGCTCCTCTCTACACCATATCCCTGATATAGTGATATTTGATATCGATGTGCTTCGACCTGTCATGGAACATGAGGTTCTCAGACCGCTTCACACAACTCTGTTTGTCACAAAAGATACCAGTAGCGTCCAACGAGAGATCAAATAACTCATACACTAGCTGCCTCAACCATACTGCCTCACAACTAGCCGACCAAGCTGTGACATACTCTGCTTCGGCTGTACTTAGTGCCACACAGGACTGCTTCCTGCTAAACCAAGAGATCATATAGGATCCCATACTGAAGCAGCACCACGAAGTGCTCTTTTAATCAATGGCACTACCTACCCAATCCAAATCAACATAACCCTCCAGGTTAATATTTTGATTCACCTCATACGTGAGCGCACAGTCAACTGTACCCTTCAGGTACCTCATAATATGCTTTACAACTATCAGGTGAACATGTCTTGGATCTGTCAAATACTGTCTCAAGGTGTTCACCGCAAAGTGGATGTCTGGTCATGTATTCATTGGGTACATCAAGAACCCAATCATCTGATGATACATCGTGGCATCAATCGGCTCCGATGAAGCATCACACATAAGCTTTAGTTTCAATGCCATAGGTGTGGCCATGGCCTTCCAGTGCATCATCCTGAACCTCTTTAGGATCTCTACTACATACTTCCCTTGTCCAAGGAATATTCCATCCGCACTCTGCCACAGCTCGATGCCTAGAAAGTAGTGCATCATACCCAAGTCCTTCATCTCGAACTCCGGAGCAAGCTTCCTCTTCGTATCGGTAATCAATCTATCCTCACCTGTAACAAACAGGTCCTCTATGTACAATAGTAGTATCACTGGCTTGCCTTCCTCAACCTTGTAGTAAAGGTTGGAATCCGCTTTACTCTTGGTAAAGCCCAAACTGGATAGGAAGCTATCTATCCTACCATTCCATGTCCTAGAAGCCTGTTTCAGGCCATACAAGGCTTTCTTCAACCTACACACATATGACTCCCTGTCATGTGTCTCAAAACCGAGTGGCTGCTCCACATGCACTTCCTCTTTCTGGGAGAAGCCATGAGCTACAAACCTCACTTTGTATTTCTCTACGCTACCATCTGCAGCATGCTTGTTCTTATAGATCCACCTGGAAATCACAACAGACTTCCCTTCAGGTCTTGGGACCACATCCCAAACATCATTCTTCATGATCGAATGGTATTCCTCGGTCATGGCATTCTCCATTACTGTATCCCGGATCCTTGGAACTTCAGGTTCTTCAATATCTTAAATAGGTAGTTTTGTTTTAACTTTGTTGCTGGAACAAATGTTGTAGTCCTTCTTTTGTAGCTGATGGCACACGGGCTTTCCTACAAGTCAAATTCAATTGCACGATTAGAAACTTCTCATAGTTTTTCAGAACAAAATCTTACACATAAGAATATATGTCATACAATCATGCAATTATCTTATCCAATTCTCTAATACAACATTTATCCGTATGCCGTAACTTTCTAGATGCCTTCCATCTCTACAGGAACATTGTTAAGAGTTTGCACAACTCCCAACATGTCAGCAGAGAGGTTTCATTCTAGATAAGTAGCAATGGAATGTTGTACGGTACCATAGGCCACTTACCCATTACTTGCATATTAGTAGTATCTTGTTCATTAATGCAACTTTTCTAATATGCATAATATACATCCTAAATCTAGGAACATAAGTATGTACATGACTGAACAACAGCATTTAAGTAATCATAAAGGACAATTCAAATACTTATCTTTGTTTATTTGTAGGGTTGACTCCCTCTCAATCTTTGCTTGCTTGCAAGAACTACTGGAGTGTTCTCCCTCTTGATCTTTGCTTCTTGGATTACATGTCCTTGAACTTATATTCATCCCGGACCACTATGCAAGCTTAAGTGTGCACTAGTGTCATCCTCAAGATCTCATATATGATCATACATCCATTAGTATAATCTCAATACTATCAAAATAGTATGATCCTAATTAAACTTAAGATGTATGGTCATGATCATTTCATACATAGGTAATAAGCGTTAGCATTTTCAGGGAAAACTTCTTTTACTCATGAATAATTTTATTTGACCATAGGACTCTTCTGGTTAGTCATATCATCAATCAAAGTAAGAAACATAATATTCATAAACCCTTGATTACTTAAAATTCTAACTTCAAGGATTATCATTATCATTCAAACAAAAGTATAAGATCCTAACACATGCTCGGATTCTAACTTGATATAGGAAAAACATACTTGGTTGTCATGTTTGTTAGTTATGTCTAACATATCCACATAATGTCTTCTTGTTCTCTTTGATGACTTGTGCTAGTGACTTACATATCTCATAGGTTAAGCATTGTAGAACCAAATTATACATACCTCATAATTAGAGCTTAATGAGTCGTTGTCTTCATGTCACCATGGTCATATGTTCTTGATCTAGAACTTGATTTGTCTTTCTTGATGTACCTTACATGTTAGCCGAAAACATCAACCTCATACAACATCAGGGTGCATTAGTACAATCATAAATGTCATAACCCTATACATGCATTCATACTTTTACCAGGGTGATAAGACAAGTCTAAAATTAATCAATATTGTACTAACCTCAATAATATGAAGACAAACATATCATAACCTTAATAATGAACATATTTCAAAGCACACCTGTATCTCCTCAAGTCATACCTGTCGAGATTGCTTGTAGACTTCTTATGTAAGGCCTTAGCCTCATCTCCCTCTGGAACTGGAACTTCTTCACTTATGCAGGTGTCCAATTCATTCTCTTCCAAGATTAACCCAATCCACTTTGATTTGCTGAACTGGATTTGGAGTTGGATTAGGGTTTGTCAGAGAAACCCTAAAATTTGAAATTTTGAATTTCAAACTTCTGAATGGATGGAAAGATGCGCCTCGATGAACTGATCAGCCTAGTATACTCAAAATTTTAAAACTGCAAAGTTTCACCCCTCAAATTTGCTTTTCAATCTTCGTGATTCACTAGGGAGTTCCCTGAATTAGGATTTTAGTTTCCTGGAGCTTCACCCAACCAAATAGTTCGATCCAAAGCTCTAAACATCGATTTTTCCAAGGATCTTCCAGCTATGGTCACAGATTTAAAAAATTCCCACTTTTGCAGAAGCCCTAATTTTTCACCTTTCCGATTCAAGTCCCGAACTAGGGTTTGATCAAGCTCGATCTTCTGCCGAACCAAAAATTTCGATCTTGGTTTCTAAATTTCTATTTTGATGAGGATCATCCAGCCGTGGTATCTGACTACAAAAATTCCAACTTTCTCCAAAACCCTAAATTCCCGTAGCCATGAATGAACGTGCTCAAAATCCAATTCTATTTTGACAGAAATATGCACCTGATTGTTTCTGGTCTAACTCAAAAATTTCGGATCTACAGGGTTTGAAACTTCTGCTTGTGGTATCCTAACCTGTTAACTATCCAACCCCATAGGTATTACTTCAAATGGATTCTCTGAGACAGAGTTATGCCAAGTGTCACAACGTGATCTGTTTATGGGATAAAACAGGAGAGCGAACTTGTACGTAGTGCCACATGTCACTGGTTCAATTTCGGCCTCTGAAAATTGGACCTGTGAAAGTAAAATCAGTGCCCTACTTTCCAAATTTTACTAAATTTTATTTGTATCTTCCTATCCCAAGTTGTGACCTTTTTTCCTAGGTCACCTATTTATGACTAAGATTTGGAAGAGGCGGAAACCCTATATTGTACAGATCATAAATATGAAAGTACAATGAATTAGAGGCTCTCCTTCGGACACAAGGTACATGGGGATCTTATCTTCGACCTGTAATATTTTCATATCTTGAAACTTCTCCAAAATGAATTTATAGGAAAAGTGCTCCGATGACGGGTTTTTGCTATATCAAGCCCTAGCTTTGCAAGTGCAACAAGTGTTATAAATGCCATACTGTGCCTTCTTTCGTGCTAGCGCTGATACCATGTTAGTTTTTCAGAATTTAATACATTCTAATCTAGGATCTTAACTGAAAGAACAACATGTACAGCATATCAAGCATAAGAGACAAGAGACAAGAGAAACAAAACATTTCACCAGGGAAAACCAAGAAGGTGAAAAACCCTGCAACTTCCTCACAGATAGAATAAGCATCAATACAATGATCACCATGATCAAACTCAAGAGATAGATATCTGCAGTAGCATGCTCCTCCTCCACTTGTGCGCATCCTCCTCTTCTCTCACTAATGTGAAGTGAGTGAACAATAGAATGTGTAAAATGAGAGAGACACACTCTCTATTTATACACTACATCACTTGACCTTTACTCAACTAGGTCGGCCCTAACTTAACCACATAACATTATGCTGACTGGGCCAACCCCCAATAGGGTGGTCTAATAACCCTTTTACCCACATGACTCATACATGTCCGACTCCAACAAGGTGGTCTAATAACCCATCAAATATAAGTTACGATACTTACAATATAACTTGCGACACTTGCAAGTAGACATGATGACACTTCCAATCGGAGGAATAATACATCTCCATTGGGGATACAATAAAGTACAAATGTAATAAATATAATATACAAGTGAATATATTCCAAAGTTATAAATACATCAACACAAACCATCGACTCCGTTGGAATCAGGACGTCAGGATAGTGCTAGCGGTGCCCCTCTCCTCCGGTCCCATGGCACAAGTGTCATCTTGTACGTCCATCTTGGAAACTAGGGTTTTGCTCAGTAAGGGAGTGTGCAATTTTTGCACATTGGGGTCAAATTTGCAAAATCATCGATCGGGCACTTATGGCTAGCATTCCCAATTGGAACCTTCCTAGACACAATTGCAGTACTCCCAGGAACCCGGTTTTGTTGCACGGTCATCATTATATGCCCCAAGTAGGTATCCAACAGGTGTCCCTGAAGGCCTTTTGGATGCGAGATGGAACGAGCCATAGAATGACGACCATGGATCGGATGGACAAACTGTAGACTCTGTTGGGATAGTTCTAGGGGTGCCCCTCTCCTCTAGTCCCATGGCCCAGGTGTAATATTGTAGGTCCATCTTGGAAACTAGGGTTTTGCTTAGTAAGGGAGTGTGCAATTTTTGCACATTGGGGTCAAATTTGCAAAATTGTCGACCGGGCACTTATGGCTAGTGTTCTCCACTGGAACCTTCATAGACACACTTGTAGGAGTCCCTGGAACCTGGTTTTGTTGCACGACCGTCATTCTATGCCCCCTGTAGGTATCCAACAGGTGTCCCTGAAGGCCTTTTGGATGCGAGACGGAACGAGCCATAGAATGACGACCCTGGCTCGGATCAACAAACCATCAACTCCGTTGGATTCAGGATGTCGGGGTAGTTCTATGGGTGCCCCTCTCCTCCGGTCCAAGGCTTAGGTGTCGCCTTGTAGGTACGTTTTGGAAACTAGGGTTTTGCTCAGTAAGGGAGTGTGCAATTTTTGCACATAGGGGTAAACTTGGAAAAATCATCCACCGGGCACTTATGGCTACCGTTCCCCTTCTAAAGCTATTCCATTACTCTTGTTAAAGCAATAGAATCTTACGAAATGTCAGTAGAGCTAGGCATTAATTCAATGCACAATTTTCATATTGTTATGGAATAGATGTATTGCAACTAATGACATGTCCTTTTAATGCACAATTTTCATTTCGTGACTCCAATTTCATTTAGGTCAAGTGTCCAAAGGAGAGATGGAAAATTCATCCTTGGGAATAATAACCAAACCAAGCAACAAAATTGAATGTTGTCATTTTTGGAAAGTTTGTTTGGGATAGACTAGCATGAGCGCATTGTCCATAAACTCTCATGCAAAATTTTTATGAATTTGACCATCGTCCAAGTGGCTTGCATATGCATCTAGAGTTTAATTTTAATCATTCATGTCATGTCCTAAGGGTACCCCTCTCCTCTGGTCTAACAGTTATATTTGTGTGGATGTTGGATGGGAATCTTATGGTGAAAAATGGGATGGTGATGGTGACAACATGGGTAGGAAGAGCACAGTGGTGATGTTCATGGTGGCATGGTGATGGAAACAATGACCATGTGGATAGTGATAAGGATCATGAAGATCGTGATGGTGCTAGTGAGCGTGAAAATGGGCATGAAGATAGAGATATTATGGTTTACTTAGATGGGAGAAAAAAATAAAGAAAACAAATCCATTACGAAACATGTGCAATTTATCAAGTTGTACCGAGTCTATGCAATTTATCAATCTATGAAGCTATCAATGTATGGCTGGAATAGTCAAAATATTAATGTCAATACTCAATGAGACCACGAAACAAAATCATAGCATACATGTACACCACATACCTATAACAAAGTACTTGATAAAACATGCAAACCGCATACCAGATTACCTACCTATGGTCATTTGACTAGACCATCAGGATCACCTTGAATACCAATGGTTTGCTTTAACGTCTCGTGATCGGAATAAGGAAATAAGTATCATGCCTTTGATGAGTTCTTCCTTGGCATTGTTTGCAGCTGGAGGTTTGTGCCAATAACTAAGTTTGTATGATGGTATACAATCTCACCTGGTCTATAATATTCATATGTATATATTTTTCTATTTGCTGAGTGGGAAACTTGGTTCAAATACTCTCCCTTTATAACCATCGACCCAATCGGAAAATAAACTCCCTCAGAGTCGCGCAATGGGACATTTAGGGTTTGCTTCCCCTTTAAGTAACGTGCCAGCCAATAGTCAGTGTGCGATGCATTGCGTCATGGGGAAACCACTGCCTATATTTTCCTTGGAGAAAATATAGTTCCAACGTTTTAGTCAACTAATTAGAGACAACTAATTGTAAAAAATATCAAAAATATACACAGCTAATTAGACACAACTAGTTGTCAAAAATATAAAAATATTAATCGAACCTAGTTGTACGAGATCTTATATGTGGTGATAGTCTGGTGAAATACTTGATTGGTCCTCCTCCAACTGGGATAATTCTGTAGCTATCCATCGACCAATGGGGAGTGATACACGGTCCCAGCTATCAACCCAATCCATGGATTCACTTTCGTCCCATTCACCACTACTGCATGGAGAACAAAAACATGACAGTTTCCTTGTCCACATTTCAAGTTTAGCATTGTCTGACGTTCTAACTGAATGAAATGCACGAGTTCCTTGGGTGCTCTTGCACTCATATAATTGTGAATGATCTACATCCACCACCTCCCAAAAATATATAACCACATGTGCTTTCTTGGTTGAGTGATCTTCCTACCTTCTTGCTCCCTCCCCCATGATTGAAGAACACCATTCAACAATGGTTTTTTCATTTCGGATGATAGGTCCATCTGTGAACTTCATTTCTTTCCTGCGTAATGCAGTCTTTATGCATGCACCTGCTCCATCATATTCACCTTTTCCATGTCCAGTCTCAAAATAGTTCCAAATATGTGGCACCTTGTTCCTTTTGTGGAGCATACACAACCATTGGAAGACATGAGCATTTTTGAATTTCCCTACACAACCGTCAGACCAAATCCAATGGTGTTCCATCCGTATACTATTATCCTTCAAGTGATTGTAGAACATTTGAAAGCTATGTTGTACAAAATCCAAGTCGTGACACCTGTCATCACTTATGTAGAAGTGATACTTGTTCAATATAACCCTGTTGTCTTCAGTACTATCTGCCCCATGTCTACAGGTCATATTGACCATTAGGCTGACCTGGTCTCAGTGACAGTATTGACTTTGAATCTCATTTTGCAGTTGAAGAGTGTAGTTTTCCGCAAAATCGACCACTGACAGAATTGTTCCGATAGGAAATGTATCGTTGCACGTTCTAAATTGTTCATCTTGTCAACGACTCACATGCACATGCTTTACATATTGTTGTGTCTTTTCAAAGAATTCCTCCATGAAGTTGCAAACCCGTACCTGGTATATCAACAATAAAGACATTATATCAATAGATTGTTACATATGAAATTGCAATATGAAGAAAAAATAGTATCCAATAGCTCATTACCAACCTGAGAAGTGACCAATTGTATTTTTTTTTCTTTCGTTCCCTCCATCAATATCATACGTGACATATTTGAATGACTACAAGTTCACCTCCTACCTCCCAAGTTCATGCTCATCGGTCACATTTATGCATTTTTGCAATAATGTGAATCCACCACACCCTGGGCATGTCCCATCTATGCAAGTTTTTTGATAAAATGTGCAATTTTTTGGCCTACAACACAAAATGCTATGAATAAAGTCTCTAGACAGAATCGGTGGTAATGAAACTGAGCATTCCTGCACAATATTGTTATGCAATACACAAAAAATATATGTATATGTGTCATAATAGTGACCATACTCAATGTGGTATCGACAACAACATGTGTTATGAATTGTGTTTATTTTAACATACCATGGTTTGCATTTTTCAAAGGATCTTTGGCCCAAGTCAAGTTCGTTATGTTCATTCCTAAATCTCTCACATAATTTTGTTTGTGTCATATCAAGAAAATGTTTAATGTGTGTCTCACGATCCTTTGAACCCTTCTCAACTTTAATACATCTTTTTGGTTGGAAGAGGGTCGAGTGTTGTCATGCCAAAATGCTTGCACTAATCCCTTTACCGCATCAATGAGCTTCATAACAAAGCGTGGCAACCTTCCAATGAAGGCCCAAACATCTGTTTGACCGGTTTCAAGTTGTTCTCTTCTAACACAATACATACAAAGTATCTTCACATTCAAATTAATAATTTTGGATGTAGGTTTAAGAAAGCGAAGTGTGCTAGTGTTTTTTCTCACGACTAATTGAGACAACACATGATGAGGCACATTGCGATCCTTTGAGCGATATTTCTTTCCAATTGTACTAAATGCATCTACTAAACTTTTAACAATATGAGAACTTGGTTCTAACTTTTTGGTCATCTTTATCTTTAACATTCTTCTAACAACAAGCATAGACCTAGATTTTAACAATGATAAAAATAATTTGCACTTGTCACCATCACATTTAAAATAAAAAAAATTTCAAGTATTTGTCGAGTTTGATAAGCAATAGCATGTTTAGACAACGTACCTTCAAGTGAACTAATGATAATTTCATCAACCTATATACATTTCGTAGTTCTTCGGCATGCAGTTGCTAATGGAGGTAAGGGTGTTGGAACTGTAGCATGTACAACATCACTAGGATGCTCCGTCGTTTCAATATGAGCCTCTTGTCTTTCATTCTCTTGGATGGTCTCCATAACATTTGATTCTTCCATTGTAAATCCTCCATTCAATGCCTCTCTAACTTCATCGCTTGTATAACCACTACCCAACAAGACATTCACTACCATATTCTGAGGTTGACTTGATGTCAGAATTGAAATGTTGGGTGCTTGTTCATCAAATGTTGTTGAAATAGAGGGTCCCTCTAGTGAATTTCTTCGTGTTTCTTGAGGTGGATGGGTAGGAACGACCGTGGCATCATCTACGGTTGGAATTGGATGAGTTTCCATGGAATGCCTTCAATTCCACACATCCAATCTTTTCTTTTCTCTAACTTCTTCCATGGTTTCTTGAGGATTCTCTTTCCTTGCCGATTTCCTTTTTTGATTGCATGGATTCCCCATGACCACAATGAACAATACTAAGAAAATAGACTCTAGAGGTGTGCTCAACTATTCAAATATCCAAATTCTTTCTCAATTGTGAATATAGGTTCTTCAAGCTTGCTCAATGGTCAATATAGATACTACCTCAATTATGAATATAGATTCATCAATCTAGCTCAAAAATGTGAAAGTAAAGTTTGTACCTCACTTGTGAATATAGAAAATTCTTCATTTGTGAATATAGATTCTTCAAGCTTGCTCAATAGTGAATGTAGATTCTTCTTCAATTGTGTTCATATAGATTCATCAAGCTTGCTTGACATTGTGAATGAAGAATCCCCTTGATGCTTGAAATTCTGAATGTAGTTCTCCTCTTGGAGCTTGAAATTGTGAAAATAGAATCCTCTAGAAGCTTTCTAATTGTGAAGGTGGAATCATCAATTCCAAATGTTACTTGTAGAAGCCTCTTCAAGCTTGTTGATTGTGAACATGGAGTGTCTTGAGATTAATCAATTGCCTTGAACCATGATTGTGAACTATGCTACTGTATGGGAGACGGGAAGAGGAAGAGAAAACGCAGGATTTTGGGTATAACATTTTTTGGAGAATTTTTGGACAGACACAACGCACGTGCTTTCTGTGCAGACAAAATGTGCTTGCGTTATGGACAAACAAAATGTGCTCGCGTTTTGAGAATATTAAAAATAATCGCATGCATTTAATATGTTTGGTACATGGCTAAATAATGCCTACTTGCACAAAACGAGAGAGTGTTTCTTCATGCAAAAACACGCTAGCATTTCTTCATGCAAAAACATGCTAGCGTTTCTTCATGCAAAAAGGCGTTGCATTATTGTAATCATCAAAACGTTATGTAATAGTTTCTATGGGTTAGGGGGTTAAATAGGGATTTGGCATTAGGGGCTTAGGGATTAGAGATGGCTGGTGGTTAGTTAGGGGTAAGGGGCTAGGAGGGGGGTTGGTGACGGGGAGAGAGAGAGAGAGAGACTGAGAGGAGGGGAAAGAGATAGAGAGGAGGGGGTTCTGGGCTAGGGGGAGTAGCAGAGAGATAGAAAGAGTATGATGGTTAGAGATGGGGGAGAGGTTAGGGAGAGGGAGAGGGGGTATGATGATGATGAATATCATAATGAAGATGATCAATCACCAATAATCAATGGTGATAATGAGGAGGATGATGATGATGATGATGATGTGATGATGAATATGAGGATGAGGATGATGAGGAGGAGGAGGATGGGGACGAGGATGTGGATGAGGATGAGGATGATGATGATGGTGATGAAGATGATGATGATGATGAGTATGATGATGATAAAGATGATGATGATGATGATGATGATGATCAATCACTAATCATCAATTGTAATGATGATGAGGATGAGGATGAGGATGAGGATGGTGATGATGGTGATGAAGATGATGATGATGATGATAAAGATGAAGATGACGATGACGATGATGATGATGATGATGATGATGATGATGATAAAGGGGGTGAATCGAAGATGATGATGATGAAGATGAAGATGAAGATGATGGTAATGAAGATGATGATGGTGATGATGATGATGAAGACGATGATGATGATGGTGATGAGGATGATGATGATGATTAAGATGATGATGATGAGGGAGATGAAGATGATGAGAATGAGAATGAGGATGAGGATGAGGATGATGGTGATGAAGATTGTGATGATGATGATGATGATGATGAAGATGGTGATGATGATGATGATGATGATGATGATGATAAAGGAGGTGAATCGAAGATGATAATGATGAAGATGAAGATGAAGATGATGGTGATGAAGATGATGATGGTGATGATGATATAGATGATGATGATGATGGTGATGAGGATGATGAAGATAATGACGATGATAATGATGACGATGGTGATGAAGATGAGTATGATGATGATGAAGATGGAGATGATGACGATGATGATGATGATGATGATGATGATTATGATGAAGATTATGATGATGACGATGATGATGATGAAGATGAAGATGATGATGATGATGATGATGATGATGTTGATGATCAATCACCTATTGATGTATATGTAACTTTGGAATGTATTTCATCTATGTATTTCATATATATTTATTGTACCCTTATAAGAGATGTGTTATTCCTCTATAAGGAAGTGTCGTCATGTGGATTGACAAGTGTCGCAAGTGTGTCTACTTGCCGATGGCTTATTAGACCACCATGTGTGGGGGCGGCCCTAAAATATATATTATATTGTGGATGTATCTAGATAGACAAGTCGGCCCCATAGTGTAACTGGGAAAACATGTTAGTATAAATAAAGATCGGGAGATCTCTATTTTGATCATTCAGAAAGTCACACTTCTCTCACCCAGAAAGTGGCGCACTAGTGAGGAGGAGGATCATATGCTACTAGGAGACTATCTCAGTGGATTTTGGTTGTACTTTGGTTGAGCCATTGCTCTCTCTATCTCTAAGGAAGTTGTGGGTTTTTTCACCTTAGGGTTTTCCCCACGAAAACTTTGTGTCTCTTGTCTCTCATGCTTTTGATTCTTGTGATGCTTGTCATGCTTATTGTGATTGTTATGCATTGATATACTATATATGTTATTCTCTGAGTGAAGATCCTAGAGTATTGTGAATTAATGCTCAAAATTTAACATGGTATCAGAGCTAATCTGAGAAGAAGACATTTTGGAGTGACGGAAACTTGAGTTTCTGGTTTATTGGGTTTCTCTCCACAGATTTTGGAAAAGAAGTATAGTAGATTGACTCTACTCATCAAGGAGAATCCATCTGTCCAATCAGAATTCAATTCGGAGCATTTTCATATTTGGCCCTAAAATTTAGGGTTTCCACAAAAATAGGAATTTCTAAAATATGAAGACGTAGCTGGAAGCTCCTTGCAAAAATCGAAGTTTAGAGCTTTGGATCGAGATTTTTGGCTGGGTATATCTTCAAGAAACTCAAACCCTAATTCAGGGCTCTCCGAGTGAACCCGAGAGGACAAAAAGGAAAATCTGAAGGATAAAGCTTTGCTGATCTCAAATTTTGAATACACCAGGATGATCATCTCATCAAATCCCATCTTTCTATCCTTTCAAAAAGTTGAAATTCACATTTTGAATTTTTAGTGTTTTTCCGACAAACCCTAATCCGGGACGAGATCCAGTTTTCAGCATTTCAAGTGGTAAGACCTAAATCTTTTCTATTTCCATTTGAAGTACTCTTTAAAATGTCTCACCACACCAAGCTTGAGGATAAGCTTGAAGGGGTTGATAACTTCTGAGCTTGGAAGTATAGGATTGGGTTAATCTTGGAAGAGAATGAGTTGGACTCATATATAAAAGAAGACATTCCTATCCCACAGGATGAAGAGGCTAAAGTATTGCATAAGAAGAACTTGGTCAAGGAAAAGAGAATCATTGTTGATTCTATCAAAGACCATCTCATACCTGATGTGTCTTCTCTAAAGACACCCAAAGAGATGTTTGACTCTTTGACCAAGCTATTTGAAGGGAAGAATATAAATCGAAAGATGACCTTGCGGAACCAATTGAAAGGAGTAAAGTTTCAGAATGGAGAAACCATTCAATCTTATTTTTCAAGGGTCTCCCAGATCAAGGAACAACTAGAAGCAGTGGATGAAATGGTGGAGAATGGTGAAGTTGTCATGACCACTCTGAATGGCTTACCTAGGTCATGGGACTCCTTCATTCAAGGAATCTGTGCAAGAAAGAAGTTGATTTCCTTTAGTAGACTATGGGAAGAATGCTCACAAGAAGAAGAAAGGCTTGTGGCACTAGAAGAAAAGATGGGGAATGAAGATCAAGCTCTCACAGCTCACACCAAGAAAGGGAAGTCCAAGAGAGAGCCATCTCACTCCAAGAAATCTTCACATCACTTCAAAGAAAGAAGAATATGCTTCAACTGTAATGAGAAAGGACATATTTCCATAAATTGTCCCAAGAACAAGAAGGACAACAACAACTTCAACAACAAGAAGAAGGGCAGCAAAAGAAGGTTTCATGCTCATGCTACCGAGGATGATGAACCACCCAAGAAGAAGGCTAGGGAAGAAAGTGATGATAGTAATGATGACCAATTAAGTGAAGAAGAGTATGTTCTGATCTCTGCTCTCACAGGTACTATCTCCCATGGTTGTAATGATTGGTTAATTGACAGTGGGGCTTCCAAACACATGACAGGGTTTAAGGAATCTTTTGTGAACCTATCTGAACATGAATCACCCCATAAGGTGAAACTTGGGGATGATTATCAATACCCAATTAAAGGAAGTGGTGAAGCCTCCTACAACCTAGATTCTGGAAAATATTTGAATATGAAAGAAGTCCTTTATGTACCCGGGATCAAGAAGAACTTACTCTCCATCTCTGCATTGGATGCAAAAGGTATGAGGGTTGCATTTGTGGATGGCCAAGTCCTAATGTGGCCAAAGGGAAAGACCATAGATGATGCAGTAGTGATTGGAGAGCAAGAGGGAGGTTTGTTTAAATTGAAGGGACAACCTGAACATGCCATGGTGCATGAATATATGGAGCCAAGTGAACTTTGGCACAAAAGACTTGCTCATATGCACTATAGGGCACTTCCAATTGCAAGCAAGGTTGTAGAGGATTTTCCTGAAATCAAGACCAAACATGAAGGTGTTTGCAAAGGATGCGCAAAAGGTAAGAACATTAAGAAGGCTTTCCCAAGCAGTGAAAGCAAGGCAAAGGATATCCTGGAAATTATCCACTCAGATGTATGTGGTCCTATGTCATCCAGTTCTCTAAGTGGGTATGTTTACTATGTATCATTTGTTGATGACTTCTCCAGGAAGACTTGGGTCTACTTCTTGAAGAACAAAGATGAGGTACTTGATAAGTTCAAGTAATTCAAAACCTTGATGAAGAATCAAACTGACAAGAAGATAAAAACATTTAGATCCGACAATGGTGGAGAATTCACCTCAGGTGACTTCAAGAAGCTTTGCAGTGACTCAGGGATTAAGAGGGAGTTGACTGCTCCTTACAATCCACAACAGAATGGAGTTGCAGAAAGGAAGAACAGAACAATCATGGAAGCAGCAAGAGCAATGCTACATGACCAGGATCTACCTATGCATCTATGGGAAGAAACAGCTAGAACAGCTGTATATGTGCAGAACAGAACATCCCACAAGATATTGGACATCAAGATACCAAAAGAGGTCCTTTCTGGTAAGAAACCTGAAGTCATCCATCTCAACATATTTGGTTGTCCAGTATACACTCATGTCCCAAAGGAAAAGAGGACTAAACTAGATCCTTCAGGAAAGAAGGGTATCTTTGTGGGTTACAGTGAAAGCTCGAAGGCTTACAGATTATACTTTCTAGGGTTCAAGAAGATTGATGTCAACAAGGATGAATATAAGTTGAAGGATAGGTAATCCAGGAAGCAAAGATCAAGAGGGAGCACACTCCAGCAACTCCTAAAAAGATGCAGATTTTAAGAGGGAGTTGACCATCTTCCTATATTCCACAATAGAAAGGTGTAGAAGAAGCTACTTCAGTATCTCCTGCCAGGAAGCAAAGACTCATAGGGAGTCCACCCAACAAACAAACAAAGATAAGTATTTCAATTATCATTTCTTGCCTATTTTTGTTTAAATAATATTATGCTTAGGAGATGTATTGTGCATATTAGAATGATTGCATTAATGAACAGGATACTACTAATATGCATGTGATGGCTAAGTGGCCTATGGCACTGTACAACATTCCAGTGCCACTTATCTAGAATGAAACCTCTTTGCTGACATGTTGGGAGTAGTGCAAACTCGTAACAATGTTTTGGTAGAGACTGGAAGGCATCTAGAAAGTTGTGGAACATGGATAAATGTCGTATTGAAGCATTGGCTAAGATAACTGCATGACTGCATGACATATTTCTTTATGTGTAAATAATTTGTTCTAAAAATTATGAGATGTTTCTAATCATGCAATTTAACTTGTTTTCTAGGAAAGACCGTATATCTTCACCTACAAAAGAAGGACTACAACATTTGTTCTAGCAACAAAGATATCTATTGAAGATATTGAAGTTCCCAGGATCTGGGATGAAGAAATGGAATGCCATGATCCATCGATCATGAAGAAGATGTTTGGGATGCAGTCCCAAGACCTGACAGGGAGTCACATGTGTGCAGATTGAAGAAAGCCTTGTATGGCTTGTAGCAAGCTCCCAGAACTTGGTGTGATACAAAGAGGAAGCTCGCTACTGAATTCGATATGAAAGATTTGGGAATGATGCATTATTTCCTAGGTATGGAGGTGTGGAAGAGTGCAGGTGGGATCTTCCTTGGTCAAGGGAAGTACACAGTAGATATCCTGAAGAGATTTGGGATGATGGATTGCAAGGCCATGGCCACACCTATGGCATCGAATCTGAAGCTTCTATGTGATGCTTCATCTGAGCTAGTTGATGTCTCTATGTATCGTCAGATGATTGGGTCCTTGATGTACCCGACGAACACAAGAACAGACATTTGCTTTGCTGTGAACACATTGAGCCTGTTCCTGACGGATCCGAGGAGTGTTCACCTGGTTGCAGTAAAGCATGTTCTGAGTAACTTGAAGGGTACAGTGGATTATGGGCTCAAGTATGAAGCAAATCAAAAGTTTAACCTGCAGGGTTATGTTGATTCAGATTGGGCTAGCAGTGCTGCAGATAGGAAGAGCACATCTGGATGCTGCTTCAGTATGGGATAAGGTGTGATCTCTTGGTTTAGCAGGAAGCAGTCCTGTGTGGCACTGAGTACAGCTGAGGCAGAGTATGCTGCATCCTGCTCAGCTAGTTGTGAGGCATTATGGCTACGGAAGATACTGTCTGAGTTATTTGATCTTCCATTGGATGCTACGGGTATCTTCTGCGATAACCAGAGTTGTGTCAAGCTGTCTGAGAACCCAGTGTTTCATGACATGTCGAAACACATAGAGATCAAATATCACTATATCAGGGATATGGTGCAGAGAGGAGCTGTGAAGCTCCTATATGTTGCGACGGACGAGCAGATTGTAGATGTGCTGATGAAGCCACTAGCCAAGGTGAAGTTCGAATACTTCAGGGAGAGGCTTGGTGTTCTTCAGATTGAGGACACTTCAAGGAAGACGTGATGGACACATTTGCTGAAGCCATTCCAAGCATGTTGGAAGGAGGATCCTTCACATGGTTGTGGATGTAAGTGTTGCATGATGAGCATCAGGATGATGTTCTAGTTTCTGCTTTGTATGATTAGTTGGATCGTTTATATGTATATGTATGTACGCATCATGTTGGATGTTTTATATGATCAGTTGGATCATTTATATGTATGTACGCATCATGTTGGATGCTTGGACCATGTATCTGTATATGTATCAGGTGGATACATTGTATGATCAGGTAGATCATGTATATTGATATGTGTCAGGTATTGTCAGGTAGATCATGTATATTGATATGTGTTAGGTATTTTCAGGTAGATCATGTATGTTGATGGATAAATTGTGTGGATCATGTATCTATGTATCAGGTGGATACACTATGTATGATGATATGTATCAGGTAGATACTTGGTGTGCATCAGATGGATGCATTGTATGATCAGTGTGATCGTGGATGATGAGCTTCTCCAGATGACATGTAGCAGAATGTTGCAGTGATGATGATGAGGATGATCATGTGTACATCAGGATGATGTATGGTGAGTATTAGATGAAACTTTGTGGTCGTTGATCAGGTTGTGCAGATGAGCATGTTTGGGAGATCCTATAGGTTGGATTTGTGTACCCATAATAGCCTGGGATGCTCTTTCGAGACATTGCTCTAGGAGGACATGTAATTTGTGCCCTGAGAGATCTTTCGGTCGGAGTTGTGTACCCGTAACATCCTGAGATTCTCTTGCGAGTTTTTGTCCTATGGCATGTAATTTCCTCCTGGGCGATCTGGACAGGATGAAAAAGGCCTTAGATGCTTTAGCCAGGTTTTTCCATGACCACATGTAATTTGCTCCTAGGAGATCTGGACAGGATGAAATAGGCCTCAGATGCTTCAGCAAG